>CM053029.1:15637123-15934623 GCA_028564925.1 Lithobates sylvaticus
TACTGGTGGCGGGTACTGATACTGCTGGCGGGTACTGGTGACTGGTACTACTGGCTGGTACTGGTACTGCTGGCTGGTACTGGTACTGCTGGCTGGTACTGGTGACTGGTACTGGTGGCTGGTACTGCTGGCTGGTACTGATACTGCTGGCGGGTACTGGTACTGGTGGCTAGTACTGGTGGTTGGTACTGGTGGTGGGTACTGGTACTGCTGGCGGGTACTGGTACTGCTGGCTGGTACTGCTGGTGGGTACTGGTACTGGTGACTGGTACTGGTGGCTAGTACTGCTGGTGGGTACCGGTACTGCTGGCTGGTACTGCTGGCGGGTACTGATACTGCTGGCGGGTACTGGTACTGCTGGCTGGTACTGGTGGTGGGTACTGCTGGTGGGTACTGGTAGTGCTGGCTGGTACTGCTGGTGGGTACTGGTACTTCTGGCTGGTACTGCTGGTGGGTACTGATACTGCTGGCTGGTACTGTTAGTGGGTACTGGTACTTCTTTCTGGTACTGCTGATGGGTACTGGTACTGGCACTGCTGGCTCTGGCACTGCTGTGAGATCTCAGGAAACATGCAGCTGCAGTACACATTCCTGTCACAGGCGGAGTACATTTGATATCACTCCGCCTGTGAAGGAGCCGGCGCTATACAGGAAGCATCGGCTCTGCTTCCTTTAGTGGCGGCTCCGTTCTAGCTGATGCTCGGAGATGGCGGGTCGGGTACCCGCGATCAGGGCTTCCCGACCCGCCATCTCAGGGCAAGACGTGGCGGGCCACCTCGGATGGCGCCGCGGGCCACGGGTTGGGCACCCCTGCTCTACACTGTATATAACTACACATATATATATATACTGTATACTATACTACTACTACATACCTCCCAACATGTTGCGATAGGAACGAGGGACACCTATCAGCAAAAGTATTTAGGCATAGGACACTCCCCCTGCCACGCCCCCTTTAAGGATAATTATATTAAAAAAAATTATTAGTTAAACCCACAAGTACTTTTTTTTTACCACTATTCCTTTATATTGGCTTTTGAAATTCACAAATGCAGAAAATTATAAATCGGATGAAAGGTTTAGCGCTGGGAAACACTTTTTGAGAGATAAAAAGTGCACTTTATATACATCTATATGGATCAGACCAAAATGAGGGACAAATGAGGAGGAAAGAGGGACAGAGGGGCATTGCTCCAAATCAGGGACAGTCCCTCGAAATCAGGGACAGTTGGGAGCTATGTACTACTGTATAGCATACAGTACATACATATCTCCACCAGGGGGCACATGTGAGAAGGGGACTCTACACTGAAGATATATGTATAGTATATTATACAATGCATACATATCTCCACCAGGGGGCACATGTGAGAAGGGGACTCTACACTGAAGATATATGTATACTATACTGTACAATGCATACATATCTCCACCAGGGGGCACACGTGAGAAGGGGACTCTACACTGAAGATATATTTATACTATACTATACTATACAATGCATACATATCTCCACCAGGGGGCACATGTGAGAAGGGGACTCTACATTGAAGATATATGTATAGTATATTATACAATGCATACATATCTCCACCAGGGGGCACATGTGAGAAGGGGACTATACACTGAAGATATATGTATACTATACTATACTATCCAATGCATACATATCTCCACCAGGGGGCACATGTGAGAAGGGGACTCTACATTGAAGATATATGTATACTATACTATACAATGCATACATATCTCCACCAGGGGGCACATGTGAGAAGGGGACTCTACATTGAAGATATATGTATAGTATATTATACAATGCATACATATCTCCACCAGGGGGCACATGTGAGAAGGGGACTATACACTGAAGATATATGTATACTATACTATACTATACTATACAATGCATACATATCTCCACCAGGGGGCACATGTGAGAAGGGGACTCTACATTGAAGATATATGTATACTATACTATACAATGCATACATATCTCCACCAGGGGGCACACGTGAGAAGGGGACTCTACACTGAAGATATATGTATATTATACTATACAATGCATACATATCTCCACCAGGGGGCACACGTGAGAAGGGGACTCTACACTGAAGATATATGTATACTTTACTATACAATGCATACATATCTCCACCAGGGGGCACACGTGAGAAGGGGACTCTACACTGAAGATATATGTATACTATACTATACAATGCATACATATCTCCACCAGGGGGCACATGTGAGAAGGGGACTCTACACTGAAGATATATGTATACTATACTATACAATGCATACATATATCCACCAGGGGGCACATGTGAGAAGGGGACTCTACACTGAAGATTTATGTATACTATACTATACAATGCATACATATCTCCACCAGAGGGCACATGTGAAAAGGGGACTCTACACTGAAGATATATGTATAGTATACTATACATTGCATACATATCTCCACCAGGGGGCACATGTAAGAAGGGGACTCTACACTGAAGATATATGTATAGTATATTATACAATGCATACATATCTCCACCAGGGGGCACATGTGAGAAGGTGACTCTACACTGAAGATATATGTATACTATACAATGCATACATATCTCCACCAGGGGGCACACGTGAGAAGGGGACTCTACATTGTAAAAATCTGAAAAGTCTTTGTGTTTGTCACATGTACAGCAGATATTAAAATAAATCGTCCAAAATGGTCCAATCCTGTGCTGGGATCAGCGGTGACACCCCCGGGACTGATTTCTGTTGTTTCTTTCAGTGTCTTCATTATCCAATCATTACTCTGTATCTGTTTTCCACCTTTTTTTTTTCCAATATCTGACTTCATTCATCGTTGAATTTGTCATCTCTATCCTGAGAAAGGGCGAGGAGGTCGTAAAAACGCGATCGCTCTGTTTGCTGCAACACCGGCCCCACGTGGTGGTTACCTGGAGCACACCTGGCTGTATGACGTAGATTTTAACGATTGAGCTATTGACGCTCTGTTCACTCCTAACACCTATATACAGTATATATTTAGTATGATTAAATTATATTATATATATATATATATATATATATATATATATATATATATATATATATATATATATACGCATATACACGTCCCCACCTCTCTGGTGCAGGTACATCCACAGTTCTCCAGAAGCTGCATGACCGGCGTGCCCCCGTGGTCCCTGACGGTCACATCATAGAGGGGCCCACAGCACACCACCTTCTGCTCCGCCTGGAAGATTCGTTGGCTTATATTGTTCAGCACATCGAAGGAACGTCCCCAGCCCTGGGATGTGGTAACTGTGGGAGAGGAGATAAGAAGGAGTCATTTAGTGAACAGCGGGTTACAGAATCACAAACCATTGATGATATATCAGATATTCCCCCGTCATCTATAGACAACGGGTTTTGGGGTCAATATGGCTCACAGGAGCTGTTGGAGGACACTAGAAGCGCACATCACCAGTGGATGAGACCTATAGATGATATACAGGTATCAGACATTCCCCATCATTTATAGGCAACGGGATTTGGGGTCAATATGGTTCATAGGAGCTGTTGGAGGACACTGGAAGCATACATCACCAAGCACCAGATCTGATCCTACACTCTCCTATGTACGGCCAGCTCTCCATTATGGGTGGATGAGACCTATAGATGATATACAGGTATCAGACATCCCCCATCATTTATAGGCAACAGGATTAGGGGACAATATGGTTCATAGGAGCTGTTGGAGGACACTGTAACCACACATCAGCTGACATTTTAGCTCTCTTGGGATCGCATGGCCTGCCTGTGAGGATCTGTGCAGAGGCCTCCTGGAGACAGCGGCCTAAAGCCATTGCGGAGCGCAACCCTGCTTGTTCGTGTAAGTGACCTGACTGTGCCAGAGTCAGTGATGATATATCAGATATTCCCCCGTCATCTATAGACAACAGGTTTTGGGGTCAATATGGCTCTCCATTATGGGTGGATGAGACCTACTGATGATATACAGGTATCAGACATCCCCCATCATTTATAGGCAACAGGATTAGGGGACAATATGGTTCAAAGGAGCTGTTGGAGGACACTGTAAGCACACATCAACGGCCATTTTAGCTCTCTTGGGATCACATGGCCTGCCTGGGAGGATCTGTGCAGAGGCCTCCTGGAGACAGCGGCCTAAAGCCATTGCGGAGCGCAACCCTGCTTGTTCGTGTAAGTGACCTGACTGTGCCAGAGATACAGTGACCGGATTGGAGAAATCAAGAAACAATCGCTGTGAGCATTGGAGGATCGGGCTCACCCAGCGGAGCGGAACGGAGTGACGTGGCCTGCTGACGGTGGAGCAAGCTGCAGTCACCGGACCAAAGCTACTACACGGAGCTCCGATCCAGTTGGTGAGCGGGTCACGGCCCACAGTTTGTTGACTTTTACACTCAGTCAGACTCACATACAGGCCTCGCTGGGATTTATAGTTCCATGGAGGAGGAGTGTAGCAACTGACACTAAGCAGACTTGAGGCATAGCTACTTTGGCATCTCAAAACTTGTAACATAGTTATTGAAGTTACACTAGGAGCATTTTTACCTCAACCTAACTTACTTTAACCCCTGGATTACAAATCACAAGGAATTACTTTAGCTAGCGAAGAAAAGAAGATCAAAGACCAAGTACTTTAAGTGAGACCTCACGCATAGCTACAAAAGTAGGGGGAGCTCCCGTGTATTTATACTGTTTGAAATTGTTATTCTGAAATCCATTGTGCTGTCGTTCTATGTTGGGATGACAGTACAATTACTGTAATCACCTTTTTGAATATATTCACAGTAAAAGATATTTTTTGGTTAAGTATCCAGTTGTGTGGTGTACTGTTCTCTACCAGCAGGTGGAGCCAGAGGTTACAATACAGGTACCTTGCATTATACTAAATTGTATTGTATTGTATTGCACCACAGCTGTGCCAAGGAGACTGAGCCAAATTAGTGGGGTTTATTGGTAGAGTGCAGGCCCAAATAAAACCAGCAGCTCCTTTGGGGGTCAGTGCTACACAGGTATCAGACATCCCCCCATCATTTATAGGCAACGGGATTAGGGGTCAATATGGCTCACAGGAGCTGTTGGTGGACACTGGAAGCCCACATCACCAGGGAACCAGATCTGATCCTACACTCTCCTATGTACGGCCAGCTCTCCATTATGGGTGGATAAGACCTGCTGATGATATACAGGTATCAGACATCCCCCATCATTTATAGGCAACGGGATTAGGGGTCAATATGGCTCATGTTGGAGGACTCTCCATTATGGGTGATGAGGCCCATTGATGATATACAGGTATCAGACATTCCCCGTCATCTCTGGACAATGGGATTCAGGATCAATATGGCTCACATGAGCTGTTGGGGACACTGTAAGCGCACATCACCAAGTACCACATCTTATCCTCCATTCTCCTACGTAGGGCCAGCTCTCCATTATGGGTGGATGAGGCCCATTGATCAGAATGACTGGATATACTAAGTTGATGACCATTTGACAATCCAGCTGATCGTATCTTATTCAAGAGTTCTCAGTAAGAGATCCAGGTGGCCACATGACCGTAAGAATTTTCCACTTCATTTGGTATAATTCCCTAAATCTGTCTATATACTGAGTAACACGCAGCAGCTGAAAGCTGAAATCAGCCTTGCACTGGGAGGGCATGGTAGACTATGAGTTAAAGTGGACTAACTATCTTACTGCTAAAATATCTCATATTTTACTTGAAGGTGTATTGATTGAATGATAGCTTGAAGTTATCAGTAAATTGCTGCCATTATACTATATATGATATACAGAGTCATGGCAATCATCGGGATTTGTCTTATAGAGCAACATGATATTCTGAGCATCGGCATCCAATCGGTGAGATGCTGATTTAACGAGTCCTCACTTCCAGGATGACAACCACGGCCGCCACTCCAGTCTTATCAGGAGAAGACCCCATGATGATACCTGTGCGCCCTAGCATTCCCCTCCCCCAGCACAAGGAGTTCAATTATGTCTTTAATCCAACAAGTTAACGGCAAGAAGTCCATCCAAGCAGTCAAATGTGCCAACATCTGAGACAAGAGATCCTGAACATCTCTGTGGTGTGTGGGGGACAGGAGAACGCCAAAGGCCAACCAAAGAAGAGAACAGGTTTGTTGGGTGTTTCTCTAATGCCGTGTACACGCGGTCGGAATTTCTGACAACAAATGTTCGATGGGAGCTTGTTGTCAGAAATTCCGACCGTGTGTAGGCTCCATCGGACATTTTCTGTCAGAATTTCCGACAAACAAAATTTGAGATCTGGATCTCAAATTTTCCGACAACAAAATCCGTTGTCGGAAATTCCGATCGTGTGTACACAATTCCGATGAATAAAAATTCCGCGCATGCTCGGAATCAGGCAGAAGAGCCGCACTGGCTATTGAACTTCAATTTTCTTGGCTCTTCATACGTCACCGCGTTCTTGACATTTGTGTGACCGTGTGTATGCAAGACAAGTTTGAGCCAACATCCGTCGGAAAAAAAACATGGATTTTGTTGTCGGAATGTGCGATCACGTGTACGCGGCATAACAGTTAGTGGTCAGTGAGAAGAATTTTTCTTACAGTGGTGGTCAATGGGAAGATTGTCCCTTACATTGGTGATCAGTGGGAATTATGTCCCCTTATATTGGTGGCCAGTGGGAAGAATGTCCCTTACATTGGCGGCCAGTGGGAAGAACGTCCCCTTATATTGGTGGCCAGTGGGAAGAATGTTCCTTACATTGGTGATCAGTGAGAAGAATGTCCCTTACATTGGTGATCAGTGAGAAGAATGTTCCTTACATTGGTGGTAAGTGGGAAGAATGCTCCTTACATTGGGGGTCAGTGGGAAGAATGTTCCTTACAATGGTGGTCAGTGGGAAGAATGTCCCTTACATTGGTGATCAGTGGGAAGAATGTCCCTTACATTGGAGGTCAGTGGGAAGAATGTTCCTTACATTGGTGATCAGTGAGAAGAATGTTCCTTACATTGGTGGTCAGTGGGAAGAATGCTCCTTACATTGGGGGTCAGTGGGAAGAATGCTCCTTACATTGGGGGTCAGTGTGAAGAATGTTCCTTACAATGGTGGTCAGTGGGAAGAATGTCCCTTACATTGGTGATCAGTGGGAAGAATGTCCCTTACAATGGTGATCAGTGGGAAGAATTTTCCTTGCATTGGTGGTCAGTGGGAAGAATGCTCCATACGTTGGTGGTCACTGGGACGAATGCCCCCCTTACAGACAGCTAAACTGATCATTAATGTCACACAGTTGACTCTGCCAGGTGGTGTTGGACCTGGAACTATGCAGGCACCATCAGATGGCAGGTCAATGAGCAAGGAACCCTTGGTAGCTTCTGGGGGAAGCTCAGGGTTCCACAGAATCATGGTTGAAAATGGCTGCTTAGGATGAACATTGGACAGAGAGAGGACAGATGAATGTGAGCTTGAGATCAGACAATGAGAATTCTGTTGGATCAAATAAGGGGATTTTCTTACATTTTTCCCGAACAGTTAACTGGTTAATCTGAAACAAAAAATTCCAGTGTTAGCTGATGATCTTTTCCAGAAATACCATTCATCAACGTGAAATGGGTGGAATGTGGACTGACAAAGAGAGACTGAAAGAACGACACTCAACACATAACATTGATCATAATATCAACAAAATGGGGATAATGGATTCCCGTCCAATGACCCGAATGCGCTCTACATGCAATCGCAAACAACGGAGAGCCACTGCCAGGTCATACTGCATATGTAATGTTCATGGGTAGATAGAATGGTTGTTTCGGCTGACGTAACTGGCATCAGTTACAATCATTTTACACATTAGAAAAATCATAGTTCTTTCTAAACGCACCCCATGTCCAATATTTAGGGATCTTCCCAACAATGGCAGACTGCTAAATGGTCACCCTATGTCCAATATTTAGGAATCTTCCCAACAATGGCAGACTGCCGAATGGTCACCCAATGTCCAATATTTAGGAGTCTTCCCAACAATGGCAGACTGCCGAATGGTCACCCTATGTCCAATATTTAGGGATCTTCCCAACAATGGCAGACTGCCGAATGGTCACCCTATGTCCAATATTTAGGAATCTTCCTAACAATGGCAGACTGCCGAATGGTCACCCTATGTCCAATATTTAGGGATCTTCCCCCGTGTCCAATATTTTAGGGATTTTCCCAACAGTGGCAGACTGGTGAATGCTTACCTCATGTCCAATATTTACGTATCTTCCAATTAAAGACAGACTGGTGAATGGTACCCCCGTGTCCAATATCTAGGGATTTTCCCATTAATGACAGACTGGTAAATGGTCTCCCCATGTTCAATATTTAGGGATCTTCGCAAAAATGGAAAACTGGTGAATGGTAACCCCATGTCCAATATTTAGGAATCCTCCCAAAGATGATAGACTAGTGAATGGTCACCCTATGTCCAATATTTACGGGTCTTCCCATTAATGATAGACTAGTGCATGGTCACCTTATGTCCACCATTTAGGAATCTTCCTAACAATGACAGACTGGTAAATATTGGTCCAATATTTAGGGACGTTCTAATTAATAACAGGCTGGTGAATTGTCACACCATGTCTAATATTTACGAATCCTCCCAAAGATGATAGACTGGAGAATGGTCACCCCATGTTCAATATTTCAGACTCTTCCCAACAATGTCACACTGATGAAAGGTCACACTATGTCCAACATTTAGAGACCTTCTCATTAATTACAGTTTGATGAAGGGTCACCCTGTGTCCAATATTTACAGATCTTCCCAATGATGACATGCTGATGAATGGGCACCACATGTCCAACATTTAGGGACCATCCCATCAATGACAGACAGGTGAATGAACACCCTATGTCCAAAATGTAGGGATCTTCCCAACAATGACTGACTGGTGAATGGTCACACCATATCCAATATTTGGGGACCTTCCTAACAATGACAAACTTGTGAATTGTCACCCTATGTTCAATATTTAAGGATCTTCCCAATGATGATATGCTTGTGAATGGTCACCACATCTCCAACATTTAGGGACCTTCCCATCAATGACAGACAGGTGAATGAACACCCTATGTCCAAAATTTAGGGATCTTCCCAACAATGACTGACTGGTGAATGGTCACACCATATCCAATATTTGGGGACCTTCCCAACAATGACAGACTGGTGAATTGTCACCCTATGTTTAATATTTAAGGATCTTCCCAATGATGATATGCTTGTGAATGGTCACACCATATCCAATATTTGGGGACCTTCCTAACAATGACTGACTGGTGAATGGTCACACCATATCCAATATTTGGGGACCTTCCTAACAATGACTGACTGGTGAATGGTCACACCATATCCAATATTTGGGGACCTTCCTAACAATGACTGACTGGTGAATGGTCACACCATATCCAATAATTGGGGACCTTCCTAACAATGACTGACTGGTGAATGGTCACACCATATCCAATATTTGGGGACCTTCCTAACAATGACTGAGTGGTGAATGGTCACACCATATCCAATATTTGGGGACCTTCCTACCCTGTTTCCCCGAAAATAAGACCTAGTGTGATTGTCGGTGATGGCTGCAATATAAGCCCTACCCCCCAAATAAGCCCTAGTTAAAGTCATTGTAGGTCTTATTTTCAGGGTAGGGCTTATTTTCGGGAAACAGGGTAGGGCTTATTTGGGGGGTAGGGCTTATATTGCAGCCATCACCGACAATCACGCTAGGTCTTATTTTCGGGGAAACAGGGTAACAATGACTGACTGGTGAATGGTCACACCATATACAATATTTGGGGACCTTCCTAACAATGACAGACTGATGAATTGTCACCCTATGTTCAATATTAAAGGATCTTCCCAATGATGATATGCTTGTGAATAGTTACCCTGTGTCCAATATTTGGGGACCTTCCCAACAATGACAGACTGGTGAATGGTTACCCCATGTCCAATGTTTAGGGATCCTCCCATTGGTGACAGACTGGTGGGCTTATTATCAGAAGGTAACAGGCTTTATGACAGATGACAGTAGACAAAGGTTTAAGGTCAATGGGTAGACAAACACAGGAGGGTGGACAAAGGTCATCAATGGTTAGATAATGGGTGAAAAGGGGGGAAAAAATTAGTTGGTAGTCAAGTTACCTGGAGTAGAAGCTCTAGACCCGACTGTATGCCCATTATCTCTGGAATGGGTGCGGTTGGTGGATAGGAATCTGGAGGAGCATATGGGGCGATGGCGCTGTAACTGGGGGGGTCATCCTGGAGTGGTTTAGATGCCTCAATGTCAGGACCTGCAATAAGAAGAGATATAGTCAGTTCATGTAGTATCGTATGGGTATCAGATATATAGTGTATCATCTGGGGTACCATACAGTCAATCCCATCAAGGTGTGTATATGATGTGTTGTCATTGGGGTGTGTTTGTAATGGGATGTCACAGGGGTCATTATATGTGACATCATTGTGAGGTCAATATTATGTATTTTAGAGTATGTATTATATGTGATGTCACTGGGGTGTGTTGGTTATATTACATCATTGGGTGAGTAAGTGGTGCTGCATTTTCTGACTCATATCTGTCATATCATGTGATTTGTCATGTGATGTTACTGGGGGTGTGTTTATTGAATGATGTCATTGGGAGGATGTGTGTTATGTGATGTCACTGATTGGGTGTGTCCGTTATATGATTGTAATACAAAATGATCGTGAAGGTTATTTGTTTTTTCCGGCCTTCATATGCTTGAGTCACACACTGGGCACAGATCTGAACAGCTGCTATTTATTTTAAGCTCAGTATTAAATAACATCAATTGATTCAATATTTTAAAAGAATATGTGAAAATACAAGCCAATTAGGTTATTGACCAATCAGTCAATAAACTCAAATCAGCTAGACTAGTAATACAAATGTGACCTAGTGGTCAACCGGTCTGGCTGTTTGCTGCTAAGATCTCTTGGGGGGGGTCGGCTGTCACTCGGATGACTCGGAGCAGGTGGCCCGTTTGCCAGTCCTGGAAGGTTCTCAACTTTTACTACAGAGATCTATTTAGGCACATTATGTGACAATAGTATTACCGGAACTGCCATCTATTAAGTTTAATTCACAAAGCTTTATTACAAAATTAAGTATCTTTAGCCATGTGACTGTGATTTCCAATTTCATTGGCTAAAAAAGTCACTTTTGTGAAAATAAGTTTCCGTATCTTGGTGTTAGCTTACTGAATTGAGTCTATTGTGTTGTGGGTCCCAGACGCCTATTGTGTTGTGGGCTCCTTCTGTGGGCCACAGAAGAATAATAAAGGCCTTCCACAGGGGATTCACCAACGGCCCCCACAGAAGAGTAACTAAATACCCTTAACAGAAGAGTCACCAAAGGCCCACACAGAAAAGTCACCTAGGGTAACCAAAGGCCCCCACAGAAAAGTCACAAAAGGCCCTCCACAAAAGAGTCACCAAAGCCCCACACAGAAAATTCATCAAGGGTAACCAAAGGCCCCACAGAAAAGTCATCAAAGGGCCCCCCATCAGAAGAGTCACCAAAAGGCCCCCCTACCGTTGAGTACCAAAGGTCCTTCTACAGAAAACTCACCAAAGGTTCCCCCACAGAGGCGTTTCCAAAGGGCCCCCCACAGACAAGTCACCAAAGGCTCTCTACAGAAGAATCACCAAAGGCCCACACAGAAAATTCACCAAGGGTCACCAAAGGCCCCCCACAGAAGAGTCATCAAGCCCTCCCCCCACAGAAGAGTCACCAATGGGCCCCTCTACAAAAGAGTTACCAAAGGAGCCCTCCAGGATAGTCCCTAAAGAGCCCCTTACAGAATAGTCACCAAAGGCCCTGACAGAAGAGTCAGTAATAGGCCCCCACAGAAGAGTCACCAAAAGCCCTGACAGAAGAGCCAATAATAGGCCCCCACAGAAGAGTCACCAAAGGACTCCCCTATTGAGCCTATTGTTTTGGAATTATCACTAGTGGAAGGATTTTGGTTGATGTGGATCTAAAGTGAAATCTGGATTCTCAATATAACCCCCCGCACTGTGGAAACATTTCATCTGGGCTCCATCCAAGTCCAACCGTTCACTGACTTCTTGTCCAGTTCTGCCCATTTTTCATGGCTCTGTGTGAAACTTGAAAAGCTTACTGGCTGCCTCTGAGCAAGATTTGGCTTTTGGATCCGCTTCTACTGACCTACTGAGTCACATAGAGGCCAAAATTGCTGTTACTCCTTCTAAAAATGCTCATTAGGAAGTAAAGAAAACCTCTTGGCCGGAGTTCCACAAAGAGCTGAAAAACGTTTTGTCCTTTCTGAAAATAACCATCTCGTTTTTTCTCCCCTCAGAAAAGTCGCTAAAGTCTTCCACAGCAGAGTCACCAAATAGTCTCTCACAGAAAAGTCACCAAGGGGCATCCCAAAGAACAGTCACAATGGGGCCCCCCAAAGAAAAGTCTCCAAAGGGCCTCCCACAGAAGAATCACCAAATACCCCCCACAGAAGTGTGACCAATGGATCCCCCACAAAACAGTCACCAAAGAGCTCCCCTCAGAGAAGAGTTGCCAAAGGGCTCCCCTCATAAAAGTCCCTAAAGGCCTCCACAGAAGAGTCATCAAATGGTCTCCCACAGAAGTATCAGCAAAGGGACTCCCAACGAAGAGTCAGCAAAGGCCCCCCACAAAAAAGTTTCCAAATGATTCCACACAGAATGGTCACCAAAGGGCCCACCACAGAAGACTCAGCTAAGTGCCCCCCAGAGAGGACTCAGAAAAGGGAAGAATCATCAAAGGGCCTCCCACAGAAAAGTCACCAAAGGGCCCCCCTTTAGAAAAGTTGCTAAAGTCCTCGACAGAAGAATCACCAAATGGTCTCCCACAGAAGAGTCACCAAGAGGCCTCTCAAAGTAGAGTCACCAGAGGCCTCCAATAAAAAAAGTTTACAAAGGATTCCCTGCAAAAGGGTCACCATAGTCCCCCCTCCCCATAGGCTCAGCAAAGTGCCCCCAAGAGAAGATTGAGAAAAGTGCCCCACACAGAAGAGTCATCAAAGGGCCTCCCACAGAAGAGTCACCAAAGGGCCCCCCACAGGAGAGTCACCAAAGGGCACCCCACAGGAGAGTCACCAAAGGGCACCCCACAGGAGAGTCATCAAAGGGCCTCCCACAGAAGAGTCACCAAAGGGCACCCCACAGCAGAGTCACCAAAGGGCCTCCCACAGAAGAATCACCAAAGGTCCCCCACAAAGAGTGACCAATGGATCCTCCACAAAAGAGTGACCAAAGGGCTCCCTTCAGAAGAGTGACCAAAGGGCTCCCCTGAGAAAAATCGCTAAAGACCACCACAGAAGAGTCACCAAAAGGTCTTCCACAGAAGAGTCACAAAAGAAGTCACCAAAGGCCTCCACAAAAGGGTTTCCAAAGAATTCCTCACAGACGGGTCACCAAAGGGCGCCCCAGAGACTAGTCAACAAAAGGCTTCCTATTCAATTACTGCCCAACTGAAAACTTAGAGGGATAGATAGTAGGGATGATCTCAAAGTCTGCACCACACTTTGGCTGTCCTAACGAATGTCCAAACAGCTACCTGTCAATGATTGCTACATCCTTAGCAACCAGTGATGTCACCTGGTCCCATTCAGTTACTGGCCTGGAATCCATGGATAGCTCTGACATCATTGACCATGGGCATAACTGCGATGCAGTCCTGGAGTAATTCATCACCAGTTAGTTACAGGATCAAATTTGTACATTGGTCATCTGGATTTTTCTCTTTTGGCAGGTTGTTGGGTTTCGTACACTGTGATTGGTGAGGATTTACAGTGGTGTGAAAAAGTGTTTGCCCCCTTCCTCATTTCCTGTTCCTTTGCATGTTTGTCACACTTAAGTGTTTCGGAACATCAAACCAATTTAAACAATAGTCAAGGACAACACAAGTAAACACAAAATGCAATTTGTAAATGAAGGTGTTTATTATTAAAGGTGAAAAAAAATCCAAACCATCATGGCCCTGTGTGAAAAAGTGATTGCCCCCCTTGTTAAAACATACTATAACTGTGGTTGTCCACACCTGAGTTCAATTTCTCTAGCCACACCCAGGCCTGATTATTGCCACACCTGTTCACAATCAAGGCATCACTTAAATAGGAGCTGCTTGACACAGTAAGGTCCTCCAGAAGATCCTTAAAAGCTACACATCATGCCGAGACCCAAAGAAATTCAGGAACAATTGAGAAAGAAAGTAATTGAGATCTATCAGTCTGGAAAGGGTTATAAAGCCATTTCCAAAGCTTTGGGAATCCAGCGAACCACAGTGAGAGCCATTATCCACAAATGGCGAAGACATGGAACAGTGGTGAACCTTCCCAGGAGTGGCCGGCCGCCCAAAATTACCCCAAGAGCGCAGCGACGACTCATCCAAGAGGTCACAAAAGACCCCACAACAACGTCCAAGGAACTGCAGGCCTCACTTGCCTCAGTTAAGGTCAGCGTTCATGCCTCCACCATCAGGAAAAGACTGGGCAAAAATGGCCTGCATGGCAGAGTTCCAAGGAGAAAACCACTGCTGAGCAAAAAGAACATCAAAGCTTGTCTCAATTTCTCCACAACACATCTTGATGATCCCCAAGACTTTTGGGACAACATTCTGTGGACCGATGAGACAAAAGTGGAACTCTTTGGAAGGTGTGTGTCCAAGTATATCTGGCGTAGAAGGAACACTGCATTTCAGAAAAAGAACATTATACCAACAGTAAAATATGGTGGTGGTAGTGTGATGGTCTGGGGCTGTTTTGCTGCTTCAGGACCTGGAAGACTTGCCGTGATAAAAGGAACTATGAATTCTGCTGTCTACCAAGAGATCCTGAAGGAGAATGTCCGACCATCTGTTCGTGTACTCAAGCTGAAACGAACTTGGGTTCTGCAGCAGGACAATGATCCTAAACACACCAGCAAGTCCACCACTGAATGGCTGAAGAAAAACAAAATGAAGACTTTGGAGTGGCCTAGCCAAAGTCCTGACCTGAATCCTATTGAGATGTTGTGGTATGACCTTAAAAAGGCCGTTCATGCTCGAAAACCTCTAATGTAACTGAATTAGGACAATTCTGCAAAGATGAGTGGGCCAAAATTCCTCCAGGACGCTGTAAAAGCCTCATTGCACGTTATCGCAAACGCTTGGTTGCAGTTGTTGCTGCTAAGGGTGGCCCAACCAGTTATTAGGTTTAGGGGGCAATCACTTTTTCACACAGGGCCATGATGGTTTGGATTTTTTTTCACCTTTAATAATAAACACCTTCATTTACAAATTGCATTTTGTGTTTACTTGTGTTGTCCTTGACTATTGTTTAAATTGGTTTGATGTTCCGAAACACTTAAGTGTGACAAACATGCAAAAGAACAGGAAATGAGGAAGGGGGCAAACACTTTTTCACACCACTGTACATTATTGACGAGGGATTTACATCATAGGACTTTTTTTTTTAATAAAGGGCTTTTCAAAAACTCTGTGTGTGTTTAGTTACTTTTGACCTTTTTTTGTGAAAGAGTATAGATACTATGTACCCGTTACCCATTCACTTAACCACTTCAGCCCTGGACCAATTTGCAGCCAAAGGACCAGGCCCCTTTTTGCGATTCGGCACTGCGTCGCTTTAACTGACAATTGCGCGGTCGTGTGATGTGGCTCCCAAACAAAATTGGCGTCCTTTTTTTCCCACAAATAGAGCTTTCTTTTGGTGGTGTTTGATCGCCCCTGCGGTTTTTATTTTTTGCGCTATAAACAAAAATAGAGCGACAATTTTGAAAAAAATGCAATATTTTTTACTTTTTGCTATAATACATATCCCCAAAAAATATATAAAAAAACATTTTTTTCCTCAGTTTAGGCCGATACGTATTCTTCTACATATTTTTGGTAAAAAAAAAAATCGCAATTAGCGATTATTGATTGGTTTGCGCAAAAGTTATAGCGTTTACAAGACAGGGGATAGTTTTATAGCATTTTTATTAATATTTTTTTTTTACTAGTAATGGCGGCAATCAGCGATTTTTATTGTGACTGCGACATTATGGCGGACACATCGGACATTTTTGACACATTTTTGGGACCATTGTCATTTATACAGCAATCAATGCTATTTAAAGTGGAGGGCCCACAAAAAAAAAAAAAAATTAAAAGTCAGCAGCTACAAATACGGCAGCTGCTGACTTTTAATAATCGGACACTTACCTGTCCCAGGGTCCAGCGATGCGGGGGAACGAGACCCCCCCCTCGTTCACCGCTCCGCTCGCGGCGCCGGCATTCTTAATGTGGGAACCCGGCTGTGGCTTCACAGCCGGGCACCCACTGTGCATGCGCGAGCGGCGCAGTGATTCGACGCTCACTCATCTGGGACACGTGACAGGTCCCAGATGACTGTGCGGCGCCTACAGGAAGTGACATTTAGCCCGGGCAATGAAGGTGGCAGACTACGAGGGACCCCCTAGCAACAGGCATTTAGAGGTGAGTAAAAACATTTTTTTTTTCCAATTATTATTTTTTTTTTTTTTATTTATGATTTTTAAGCCACATTTTTTTTTTTTTGGTGGCAACCCCACTTTAAATGCACTGATTCCTGTATAAATGACACTGGCAGTGAAAGAGTTAACCACTAGGGGGCGGGGAGGGGTTATGGTGTGTGACGTGTTTTTTTTTTTACATTAGGGGGCGGGGCTGACGTCTGACGTCATTGATTGGCTTTCCCGATGACAGGGAACAGCCGATCAATGACAGGCAGTGTAGGAAGCGCGGGGAGAGGTTTGTTTACACAGACCTCTCCCCGTTCTTCAGCTCTGTGACCCGATCGCGGGACACCAGCGGCGATCGGGTCCGCGTGATCACGGAGCTCCCGACCAGGCGCGCGACCCACGGCTAGGCTTTTAAAGGGCCACGTACCTATACGTGGTTTTGCCTAGCCAAGCCATTCTTCTGACGTATATCGGCGTGAGGCGGTCGGGAAGCGGTTAAAGGAGGGTATCTGGGGCCACAGTTGTTGTTAAAGGAGGCTTTGGGATTCTGATAAGCCCACTGCCCCCAGACCCCCACAATCACCGCCCAGGGTTGTGGGGAAGAGGTCCTTGTCCTCATGAACATAGAGACAAGGTGCTTTGGTCCCTCCCTGGCATTGTACCCCCCTACCCCCCCTTCCCCCCCATGTTGGGGGCATGTGATGGTTGTCCCCTCCTCTTTCCTGGCCGTACAGTCTGCATGCTCTGATAAGGGTCTGTTATGGATTTTTTTGGGGGGAACAGGGCTTCAATCTTTTTCTTGTTTTTTTTTCGTGTTGGGTTTTCCATAATACATAGAACACTGTATTGAAGTTCTCATTGTGATGTCATTGTTGGGGGTGTATATTAGACATGTGCGATTAGTTTTGTACCAAACGAAAATTCGTACGAATTTCCGGATATTCGTACGAATCCGAAATACGAATTTTTATGCATACGAATTCCGTTTACGAATTTCGGATCCAAATTCATAACGAAAATTCGTAATTGTTACGAAAAGTTAACGAACCTAAAAGTTAAAATCCCAGGAAGTCAGCACAGCACAGGGAACTCAATGGGAATTTCTATGCTTACGAATTTTATACGAAATTTCGTTAACGAATTTTGGAATTTCGGATCCAGATTAACAGAAACGTGACTGGTGTTTTGTTCACCAATCAGAGGAAGTCAGCACAGCACATAATGGTGGAAACCCCTCATAATGTGCACAGCGCGTGTACACTCAGACCCGGGAACTCAGCACAGGGATGGTGGGAACCCCTCTTAATGGGCACAGCGGGTCTACAGACCCGGGAACTCAGCACAGGGATGGTGGGAACCCCTCATAATGGGTACAGTGGGTGTACAGGCCCGGGAACCCAGCATAGGGATGGTGGGAACCCCTCATAATGGGCACAGCAGGTGTACAGACCAAGGAACTCGGCGCAGGGATGATGGGAACCCCTCATAATTATAAATTCATCATAACAAACTTTCGTTATTTTAAAAAAAAGTTTACGAATCTAACGAAAATTCGTATATTTCGGACGAATCCGAATTGAATTTCGTACACGAATTATGAAATACTAATTTTTTTTCGTACGAAAGGAAAATGAAACAAAACTAATTTTTGGACGGCGCCCATGTCTAGACTGTATATGTAATAATTGGAAACGCATATATCAAATTGGATCAATGGAAGTCTACTATGTGATGTCATGGGGCAAATATGTGATATCTGACTCAATCGAGGTGCGTCATGTGATGTATCATGTTATGTCATGGGGCAGGTATGTAATACACGATATTACCAAAAGTGTTGGTACGCCTGCCTTTACACGCACATGAACTTTAATGGCACCCCAGTCTTAGTCCGTAGGGTTCAATATTGAGTTGGCCCACCCTTTTCAGCTATAACAGCTTCAACTCTTCTGGGAAGGCCGTCCACAAGGTTTAGGAGTGTGTCTATGGGAATGTTTGACCATTCTTCCAGAAGCGCATTTGTGAGGTCAGGCACTGATGTTGTACGAGAAGGCCTGTCTCGCAGTCTCCGCTCCAATTCATCCCAAAGGTGTTCTATTGGGTTGAGGTCAGGACAGTCAAGTTCCTCCACCCCAAACTCGCTCAGCCATGTCTTTATGGACCTTGCTTTGTGCACTGGTGCGTAATTATGTTGGAACAGAAAGGGGCCGTCCCTAAACTGTTCCTACAAAGTTGGGAGCATGAAACTGTCCAAAATATCTTGGTATTCTGATGCCTTAAGGGTTCCCTTTACTGGAACTAATGCCGCGTACACACGGTCGGAATTCTTGTCGGAAAAAGCTCTGATGGTTTTCCCGTCGGAATTCCGATGGAATTTCGCTCAAACAGTCTTGCCTACACACGGTCACACCAAATTCCGATGGTCAATAACACCGCGGCATACAACACGTTTGACTGCACTATAAAAGGGAAGTTTAATGCTTCCGAGCATGCGTCAAATTGTTTCCGAGCATGCGTCAGAATTGTGCGTGTCGGAATTGCATACACACGATCGGAAAATCCGATAGAAAGGTTTTCCGTCTGAAAAATTAAGAACAGGTTCTCAATCCAAAGTCCGTCGGAAATTCCGACAGAAAAATGACCGATGGGCGTACACACGGTCCGAAAATCCGATAAAAAGCTCCCATCGGACTGTTTCCATCGGGAATTCCGACCGTGTGTACGCGGCATAAGGGGTCAAGCCCAACCCCAGAAAAACAACCCCACACCATAATCCCCCGCTCCACCAAATGATTTGGACCAGTGCACAACGCAAGGTCCATAAAGACATAGATGAGCGAGTTTGGGGTGGAGGAACTTGACTGGCCCGCACCTCAACTCGTAAGAAAAACCTTTGGGATGAATTAGAGCGGAGACTGCGAGCCAGGCCTTCCCGTCCAACATCAGTGCCCTGACCTCACCAATGTTCTTCTGGAAGAATGGTCAAACATTCCCATAGACACACTCATAAACCTTGTGGACGGCCTTCCCAGAAGAGTTGAAGCTGCTATAGCTGCAAAGGGAGGGCCAACCCAATACTTTTGGTGATATAGTGTATATCAAATTTCATCATTGGAAGTCTAATATGTGATGTCGTGGGGCAGGTATTTAATATATGACTCATTGGCGGTGCATTGTGTGATGTCATTAAGTTACATGTGATGTCATTGTGGTGTAGGTAGTGTGATATCATTGGGGGGTTTGGATATTTTTTTACCTCATCGGGGGGGTGCATATTTTATAGTGTCATTGAAGTGTATGTGTAGTAGATGATGCCGGTTGGGTCTGTACATTCAGTGACAGGAGGGGACACACAAACGGTGGGATGGATATTACCTTTGGAAGACATGGTAGGTCAAGCAATAGGCTGTCTGTAAAAATGAGGGAAAAAAAAGAGTGTTACTCCACCTATAACTGACACCCAGCACAGTATACATACCATACACCATTGTAGGGAGGTTCATGGGGTAAGAGGAGGTGCCATATGAAGTAGTAAGAGGAGTTATTAATCCTATTATTGTAAATACTGTATATACACCCT
The DNA here is from genome assembly GCA_028564925.1 of Lithobates sylvaticus. NCBI lineage: Eukaryota > Metazoa > Chordata > Amphibia > Anura > Ranidae > Lithobates > Lithobates sylvaticus. The sequence goes on from CM053029.1 coordinate 15,657,293, forward strand.
ACAAGTCACTATATTAGGTCCACCTTGCTAGTAGAGGGTTGGAACCACTTTATTAGGTCCACCTTGCTAGTAGCAGGTTGGACCCCCTTTATTAGGTCCCCCTTGCTATTAGTGGGTTGGACCCCCTTTATTAGATCCCCTTTCTAGTAGCATGTTGAGCCCCCTTTATTAGGCCCCCATTGCTAGTAGCAGGTTGGACCCCCTTTATTAGGTCCCCTTGCTAGTAGCGGGTTGGACCCCCTTTGGCCTCCATTATTGGTGGCATAGATACAACAAGGTGTTGGAAACGTTCCTCAGAGATTTTGCTCCATAGTGACATGATAACATCACACAGTTGATGCAGATTTGTCGGCTGCCCATCCATGATGCCGATCTTCCATTTCCACCACATCCCGAAGGTCCTCTATTGGATGAGATGTGGTGAGTGTGGAGGCCATTGGAGGACAGTGACCTCATTGTCCAGTGGTGAGATGATTGGAGGGCAGTGACCTCATTGTCCAGTGGTGAGATGATTGGAGGGCAGTGACCTCATTGTCCAGTGGTGAGATGATTGGAGGGCAGTGACCTCATTGTCCAGTGGTGAGATGATTGAAGTACAGTGACCTCATTGTCCAGTGGTGAGATGATTGAAGTACAGTGACCTCATTGTCCAGTGGTGAGATGATTGGAGGGCGGTGACCTCATTGTCCAGTGGTGAGATGATTGGAGGGCAGTGACCTCATTGTCCAGTGGTGAGATGATTGGAGTACAGTGACCTCATTGTCCAGTGGTGAGATGATTGGAGGGCGGTGACCTCATTGTCCAGTGGTGAGATGATTGGAGGGCGGTGACCTCATTGTCCAGTGGTGAGATGATTGGAGTACAGTGACCTCATTGTCCAGTGGTGAGATGATTGGAGGGCGGTGACCTCATTGTCCAGTGGTGAGATGATTGGAGGGCAGTGACCTCATTGTCCAGTGGTGAGATGATTGGAGGGCGGTGGCCTCATTGTCCAGTGGTGAGATGATTGGAGGGCGGTGACCTCATTGTCCAGTGGTGAGATGATTGGAGGACAGGGACCTCATTGTCCAGTGGTGAGATGATTGGAGGGCGGTGACCTCATTGTCCAGTGGTGAGATGATTGGAGGGCGGTGACCTCATTGTCCAGTGGTGAGAGGATTGGAGGGCAGTGACCTCATTGTCCAGTGGTGAGATGATTGGAGGGCAGTGACCTCATTGTCCAGTGGTGAGATGATTGAAGTACAGTGACCTCATTGTCCAGTGGTGAGATGATTGAAGTACAGTGACCTCATTGTCCAGTGGTGAGATGATTGGAGGGCGGTGACCTCATTGTCCAGTGGTGAGATGATTGGAGGGCGGTGACCTCATTGTCCAGTGGTGAGATGATTGGAGGACGGTGACCTCATTGTCCAGTGGTGAGATGATTGGAGGGAGGTGACCTCATTGTCCAGTGGTGAGATGATTGGAGGGCGGTGACCTCATTGTCCAGTTGTGAGATGATTGGAGGGCGGTGACCTCATTGTCCAGTGGTGAGATGATTGGAGGACAGGGACCTCATTGTCCAGTTGTGAGATGATTGGAGGGCGGTGACCTCATTGTCCAGTGGTGAGATGATTGGAGGACGGTGACCTCATTGTCCAGTGGTGAGATGATTGGAGGACAGTGACCTCATTGTCCAGTGGTGAGATGATTGGAGGCCGGTGACCTCATTGTCCAGTGGTGAGATGATTGGAGGGCGGTGACCTCATTGTCCAGTGGTGAGATGATTGGAGGGCGGTGACCTCATTGTCCAGTGGTGAGATGATTGGAGGACAGGGACCTCATTGTCCAGTGGTGAGATGATTGGAGCTTTGTGACATGGTGCATTATCCATGCTGGAAGGAGCCATCAGAAGATGGGGACACTGTAGTCATAAAGGACATGGACATGGTCAGCAACAATACTCAGGTAGGTCGTGGTGTATAAACCATGATCAATTGGTACTAAGGGGCCCAAAGTGTGCCAAGAAAATACCCCCCCCCACACCATTACACCCACCACCACCAGCCTGAACCAGTGATACAAGGCGGGATGGATCCATGCGCCAAATTCTGACCCCACCATCTGAATGTCGCAGCTGGAATCCAGACTCAGACAACGTTTTTCCAATCTTCTGTTGCCCAATTTTGGTGATCCTGTGCCAATTGTAGCCTCAGTACCCTGTTCTCATCTGACAGGAGTGGCACCGGGGTGGTCTTCAGCTGCTGTAGCCCATCTGCTTCAAGGTTGGATGTGTTCAGAGATGGTATTCTGCATACCTTGGGTGTACCGAGTGGTTATTTGAGTTACTGTTGTCTTTCTATCATCTGGAACCAGTCTGCCCCATTCTCCTCTGACCTCTGACCTCCTTTACACAACTGCCGCTCACTGGATATTTTCTCTTTTCCCCACCTTTCTCTGTAAACCCTGAGAGATAGTTGTGTGTGTGAAAATCCCAGAAATACTCAGACCGGCCCGTCTGCCACCAACAACCATTGCCACGTTCAAAGTCACTTAACTCCCCTTCCTTCCCCATTCTGATGCTCGGGTTTGAAATTCAGCAAGTCGTCTTCACCACGTCTAGATGCCTAAAGGCATTGAGTTGCTGCCATGCGATTGGCTGATTAGCAATTTGTGTTACCAAGCAATTGAACAGGTGCATCCAATAAAGTGTCCGGTGAGTGTATATATAAATTGTGAGGGTGGACAGCACCAACAAGTGAAGCTTGGAAAAAAATCCAAGGGGGTTACAGCACAGAGAGCCTCATATATTACAATCGATGTAGCTAAGAAGCCGCTTGGCTTGGTTACCTTCCTAGAGTGGACAGGGGGGGGGATGCTGCTTGAAGACCGGGGGTGGTTGTTTGCCACCCCCCAAAACATTGGTCTCCTATGGGGTAAGTACCAACCGACCCGACCGACCTAGAGCAGGCGGGGGGATGCCACTGGCTAACCGGGGGGGGGGGGGTTGTTTGCTGCCCCCCCAAAACAAAATACTAGTCTCCATGATGCAGAAGAGGCAGGACCCGCTGCCCACAATCTAAAAAAACATCGGTCTCCTATGGGGTAAGTACCAACCGACCGACCTAGAGTAGGCGGGGGGATGCCACTGGCTGACCGGGGGGGGGGGGGTGGTGGTTGTTTGCTGCCCTCCCAAAACAAAACACTGGTCTCCATGATGCAGAAGGGGGACTCAGGAGCCGCTGCCCACCAGAAGGTTGTCCGCCCACAACCTATGGGGTAAGTACAGACCGACTGTCCTAGAGCAGGCGGGGGGGGGGGGGGTGTTGCCGGCAGATGGGGGGGGGGTGGTTGTTTGCCACCCTCCCAAAAAAAAACGCTGATCGCCGTGATGCAGAAGAGGAGAAGAGGACACAGGAGCAGTTGCCCGCTGTAAAGGCTGCCTGCCCACAACCTATGGGGTAAGTGCCGACTGAGTGTCCTAGAGCAGGCGGGGGGGGGGGGGGGGGGTTCTTCCGGCAGACTGGGGGGTGGTTGTTTGCCACCCCCCTCAAAAAATAGACTGGTCTCCGTGATGTAGAAGAGGACTTAGGAGCCCCTACCCGCTGAAAGGCTGCCTGCCCACAACCTATGGGGTAAGTACCGACCGACCATCCTAGAGCAGGAGGGGGGGTGCCGCTGGCTGACCGGGGGGGGGGGTGGTTGTTTACTGCCCCCCCCCCCCCAAAAAAAACACTGGTCTCCATGTTGCAGAAAAGAAGAGGACCCAGGACTCGCTGCCAACCACGGGAGTGTTGCCTGCCCACAATCTATTGGGTAAGTGCCGAAAGATCGACCTAGAGCAGGCGGGGGGGGGGGGGGGGGGGGGGTGTCGCCGCTGGCTGACCGGAAGGTGGTTGTTTGCCGCCCCCCCCCCCAAAAAAAAACTGGTCTCCGTGTTGCAGAAGAGGAGAAGAGGACACAGGAGCCGCTGCCCGCTGGAAGGCTGACCGACCAAGCTAGAGTGGGCGGGGGAGGGGGATGGGTGCCATCGCCAGCCGATGGGATATGTTACCGACCTAAAGGGTACAAATGCGAGCAATGTGTTGTCAGAGTGTACAGACCCTTTAAGTAACTCTGACTATCTGTTGATCGGTGGTTAAGCTTTGATAATAAAACCTGGAAGCTGATTGGTTGCTTTGCAGAGCTGTGTTCTTATTACCTGCGATCCGGAGTCTGGGAGGACTTGTCGTGTTATTATTACCTGCAGCCCGGAGACTCGGAGCGTCAGTGTCGTTTAGTGACACTCCCTGTCCAACGGTGTGTTGTGGTTGGAGATTTGGAGGAAGGAGGGGGGGAATAAAGATGGAGGCGCTCCTCCTCTAATAACGTCTGCCAGGACGGAATACCGGGACGATTGCACCGATCGGTCGCAGTCGCCGGCCCGCCGATCCGTGGTGTAGAGACGCCGGTGTGACGGTTATATTCCCACTTATTATTGTGGAATGACGCTCCGGGACGGTCACCGGGGGGTTAACTCTGCTGCGTATATTTATCGGAGGGGCGGGGAGCGGAGTTTTGGTCCTCGGCCAGGTTTCTGGCGGTGGAAGTCCGGGTCAGATTAGGCGTCGACTGAGGAAAATAGAAACACGAAGAGAGAAGAAGGACATGGAATATCCATCTGTTTTATGGACCCAACACAAAGAAGTCCTGTCAGTCAGCGTTACAAATACATCCCAGACGTGTCACAATGTACAGAGGCGGGATCATCGATCAGGAAATCTCCACATTTTATCATTAAAAACGCCGTCCTCAGTCTCCAGACAGTGACTGCGGCTGAGATCCCTGGAATCCCAGAATGTGGAGGAGACCACATCTACTTCCCATACAGAACTCAGAGAGAACATCATCTGTGCAAAACACAACACAACAAAACATCTGTGCAAAACAAAACACAATAAAACACAACACAACAAAACATCTGTGCAAAACAAAACACAACACAACACAACATCTGTGCAAAACAAAACACAATAAAACACAACACAACAAAACACAATAAAACACAACACAACAAAACACAATAAAACACAACACAACAAAACATCTGTGCACAATAAAACACAATAAAACAAAACACAATAAAACAAAACACAATAAAACAAAACACAACACGACAAAACATCTGTGCAAAACAAAAAACACAATAAAACAAAAAAAAAAAACACAACACAACACAACACAACAAAACATCTGTGCAAAACAAAACACAACACAACAAAACATCTGTGCAAAACACAATAAAACACAACACAACAAAACACAATAAAACACAACACAATAAAACACAACACAACAAAACATCTGTGCACAATAAAACACAATAAAACAAAACACAATAAAACAAAACACAACAAAACATCTGTGCAAAACAAAAACAAAACACAATAAAACAAAACAAAACACAATAAAACAAAACACAAAACACAACACAACAAAACATCTGTGCAAAACAAAACACAATAAAACAAAACAAAAAAAACACAACACAACAAAACATCTTTGCAAAACAAAAACACAATAAAACAAAACAAAACACAATAAAGCCCCATACACACGGTCGGACTTTTTCATGGATTTTGTCCGATCAGACAAGGTTGTTGAAAAATCAGACCGTGTGTATGCACCATCGGACAGTGTTCGTCGGTTTGTCCGACGGACAAAGTCTTATCTCCTGCTGGAAAGATTTGCCGTCAACCCGGTCCGATCACACCAAATCCGATCGTGTGTACGGTTGTCCGACCGGACAAAGTGCTACGCATGCTCAGATCACATTACAAGACCAAAGCTATTGGCTACTAGCCTCTACGTTGTCCCGTCGTAGGCAACAAACGTCACCACGTTCAGAATGATCGGATTTTCCGACAACTTTGTCCGACCGTGTGTACGCAAAACCAACATCGGACAAAGTACGACGGACAAAAAAAAAAACAAAACACAACAAAACAAAAACAAAAACAAAACACAATAAAACAAAACAAAACAAATAAAACAAAACACAACAAAACACAACAAAACACAACACAACACAACACAACAAAAACAAAAACAAAACACAATAAAACAAAACACAATAAAACAAAACACAACACAACAAAACAAAAACAAAACACAATAAAACAAAACAAAAAAACAAAACAAACACAACAAAACAAAAACAAAACACAAAAAACAAAACAAATAAAACAAAGCACAACTAAACAAAACACAACAAAACACAAAAAACAAAACAAAAAAAAACACAATAAAACAAAACACAACAAACAAAACAAAAACAAAACACAATAAAAACAACAAAACACAAAAAAACACAACACAATAAAAAAAAAAACAAAAAACAAAAAAAAAAAAAAAAACAAAAAAAAAAAAAAAAAAAAAAAAAAAAAAAACAAAACACAACAAAAAAAAACACAACAAAAAATCTGTGCAAAACAAAAACAAAACACAATAAAACAAAACAAAAACAATAAAACAAAACACAACAAACAAAACAAAAACAAAACACAATAAAACAAAACAAAAAAAACAAACAAAACACAACACAACAAAAAAAAACAAAAACAAAACAAATAAAACAAAACAAAACACAATAAAACAAAACACAACAAAACAAAAACAAAAACAAAACACAATAAAACAAAACAAAACACAATAAAACAAAACACAACAAAACACAACACAACACAACAAAACACAACAAAAAAAAAACAAAACACAAAAAACAAAACAAATAAAACAAAAACAAAACACAATAAAACAAAACAAAACACAATAAAACAAAACAAACACAACAAAACAAAAAAACACAATAAAACAAAACACAATAAAACAACCCACAAAAAAAAAAAACAAAAAAAAAAAAAAAAAAAAAAAAAAAAAAACAAAAAAAAAAAAAAAAAAAAAAAAAAAAAAAAAAAAAAAAAAAAACACAATAACAAAAAAAAAAAAAAAAAAAAAAAAAAAAAAAAAAAAAACAAAAAAAAAAAAAAAAAAAAAAAAAAAAAAAAAAAAAAAAAAAACCCAAAAAAAAAAAAAACAAAAAAAAATTAATACAAAAAAAAAAAAAAAAACAAAAAAAAAAAAAAAAAAAAACCAGCCAATACCCTGCATTACCAAGCCAATACCCTGCATTACCCAGCATATACCCTGCATTACCCAGCATATACCCTGCATTACCCAGCATATACTCTGCATTACCCTGCCAATACTCTGCGATACTCTGCATTACCCAGCCAATACTCTGCGATACCCTGCCAATACTCTGCCAATACTCTACGATACCCTGCCAATACTCTGCCGATACCCTGCCAATACCCTGCCAATACTCTGCCAATACTCTGCGATACCCTGCCAATACCCAGCCAATACCCTGCCAATACTCTGCCAATACTCTGCCAATACCCTGCCAATACCCTGCCAATACCCTGCCAATACCCTGCCAATACTCGGCCATACTCAGACAATATTACAGTGGGGGAGATGACGTGAATATTACAGTGGGGACTATATGGTGGCGGAATTTTCACAGGTTTTTGCAAATTCAATTATTATTTGCTGATCCGAAAAATGATCCGATCCGTGACTCTGATCCGAGGATCGATCCGATCCGTGAGTTTTTTGATCCGTTGCACCACTACAACGAGATACAAACACCTTTTTTTTTTTCCTTAGCAGAGACCCTGGATAATAAATTGGCAATCATTGCAATATTTTATATCACACTGTATTTGCGCAGCGGTTTCTCAAACACAATTATTTTGGAAAAAAAAGACACTAATTAACCACTTAAAGCAGAAATCCGCCTGCAAAATTTCTTTTAACCACTTAAGCCCCGGACCTTTTTGCGATTCGACACTGCGTTGCTTTAACTGACAATTGCGTGGTCGTGCGACGTGGCTCCCAAAACAAAATTGATGTCCTTTTTTTCCCACAAATAGAGCTTTATTTTGGTGGTATTTTATCGTCTCTGCGGTTTTTATTTTTTGCGCTATAAACAAAAAAAGAGCGACAATTTTGGAAAAAAAACAATATTTTTTTACTTTTTGCTATAATAAATATCTCCAAAAAATATATAAAAAAAATAATTTCTTTCTCAGTTTAGGCCGATACGTATTCTTCTACATGTTTTTGGTAAAAAGAAAAAAATTGGAATACGCGTATATTGATTACACAAAAGTTATAGTGTCTACAAAATAGGGTATAGATTTATGGCATTTTTATTATTATTATTTTTTTTACTAGTAATGGCGGTGATCTGCGATTGTTATCGTGACTGCGACATTATGGCGGACACATCGGACACTTTTGACACATTTTTTGGACCATTGTCATTTATACAGTGATCAGAGCTATAAAAACGCACTGATTCCTGTGTAAATGACACTGGCAGGGAAGGGGTTAACACTAGGGGGCGTTCAAGGGGTTAAGTGTGTCCTAGGGAGTGATTCTAACTGTGGGGGGGGTGGGCTACCACTGGCATGACAGCGATCACCGCTCCTGATGACAGGGAGAGGTAGATCTCTGTCCTGTCACTAGGCAGAACTGGGAAATGCTGGGTTTACAAAGGCATCTCCTCGTTATGCCGCTCCGTGTTACGATTGTGGGCTCCCCGGCAGATACCGAGTCCGCGGGACCCGCGGGCACGCTGACAGAGTGCGCGGTGGGCATGCGTGCGCCCACTAGGCCACGTCTTAAAGGGGACGTGCAGGTACGCCCATTTGCACAGTTATCTGATTCCCCCTCCCCCCTGAAAGGTGCCAAATGTGACATGGGGGGGGGGGGAGGAACCGGATCAGCGGAAGTTCCATTTCTGGGTGGAACTCCGCTTAAATGACTGGAAGGATTTCCCCCCCCCCCCCCTTAATGACCAGGCCATTTTTTTTTTTTGCGATACCGCACTGCGTCGCTTTAACAGCTTGCCGACCAGCTCACGCCAATATACATTGACAGAAGGGCACGTACAGGCAGATTAACGTACCTGTACGTTGCCCTTTGAGAAGCGGTTTGCGGGCGCGCCCCCCGCCGCGAGCTCCGTGAGTGTGATCGCGGGTCCTGCGGACTCGATGTCCGCGGGGATACCCGCGATCGTCTCACGGAGAGGAAGAACACGCAAATGCTAATGTAAACAAGCATTTCCCCCGTTCTGCCTAGTGACAGGGCACTGATCACAGCTCCGTGTAATCGGGAGCGGTGATCAGTGTCGTGTCAAACGTAGCCGCCCCCCCACAGTTAGAATCACTCCCTAGGACACACGCAACTCCTACAGCGCCACCTAGTGGTTAACCCCTTCACTGCCAGTCACATTTACACAGTAATTAATGCATTTTTTATCGCACTGATATAAATGTGAATGGTCCCAAAATAGCGCCAAAAGTGTCCGATGTGTCCGCCATAATGTCGCAGTCATGAATAAAATCGCAGATCGATGCCATTACTAGTAAAAAATTAATTATTTTTGTAACGCCATAACCCCTGGGGGCGGATATGTATTTTCTGGGCTTACCAATTACCTCCTCCTTGTAGCTTGTCGTTCGTTGTCTAGGGGTTCCCAGGGTTAGTACCCAGTAATGTCCTTTTGACGATTTTTATTTGCAAGGAGTAACGTTCAACTATAACACAGTCTCTCAGTTGGGAATAGAGGGCACGGGTGATAAAACTCAGGCACTTTGAACTGCTGACATCAAATGAATGTCTCTTTAGATAGCCCAGAGAGTAGCCACTCGCAACTGGGCGCTTCACTGCTGGATAAACCGCTAACTGTAGATTTAGCAGCCAACAAGTAGGGGTGCAACGGATCAAAAAACTCACGGATCGGATCGATCCTCGGATCAGAGTCACGGATCGGATCATTTTTCGGATCAGCAAATGATAATTGAATTTGCAAAAACCTGTGAAAATTCCGCCACCATATAGTCCCCACTGTAATATCCACGTCATTTCCCCCACTGTAATATCCACGTCATTTCCCCCCACTGTAATAGCCACGTAATTTCCCCCACCGTAATATCCACGTCATTTCCCCCACTGTAATATCCACGTAATTTCCCCCACTGTAATATCCACGTAATTTCCCCCACTGTAATATCCACGTCATTCCCCCCCACTGTAATATCCACGTCATTTCTCCCACTGTACAATCCATGTCATTTCCCCCACTGTAATATCCACGTAATTTCCCCCACTGTAATATCCACGTAATTTCCCCCACTGTAATATCCACGTCATTTCCCCCACCGTAATATCCACGTCATTTCCCCCACTGTAATATCCACGTAATTTCCCCCACTGTAATATCCACGTAATTTCCCCCACCGTAATATCCACGTCATTTCCCCCACTGTAATATCCACGTAATTTCCCCCACTGTAATATCCACGTAATTTCCCCCCTGTAATATCCATGTCATTCCCCCCCACTGTAATATCCACGTAATTTCCCCCACTGTAATATCCACGTCATTTCCCCCCACCGTAATATCCACGTCATTTCCCCCACTGTAATATCCACGTAATTTCCCCCACTGTAATATCCACGTAATTTCCCCCACCGTAATATCCACGTCATTTCCCCCACTGTAATATCCACGTAATTTCCCCCACTGTAATATCCACGTAATTTCCCCCCTGTAATATCCATGTCATTCCCCCCCACTGTAATATCCACGTCATTTCTCCCACTGTACAATCCATGTCATTTCCCCCACTGTAATATCCACGTAATTTCCCCCACTGTAATATCCACGTAATTTCCCCCACTGTAATATCCACGTCATTTCCCCCCACTGTAATATCCACGTCATTTCCCCCACTGTAATATCCACGTCATTTCCCCCCACTGTAATATCCACGTCATTTCCCCACACTGTAATATCCACGTCATTTCCCACACTGTAATATCCACGTCATTTCCCCCCACTGTAATATCCACGGCATTTCCCCCACTGTAATATCCACGGCATTTCCCCCCACTGTAATATCCACGTCATTTCCCCCACTGTAATATCCACGTAATTTCCCCCACTGTAATATCCACGTAATTTCCCCCACTGTAATATCCACGTCATTCCCCCCCACTGTAATATCCACGTCATTTCTCCCACTGTACAATCCATGTCATTTCCCCCACTGTAATATCCACGTAATTTCCCCCACTGTAATATCCACGTAATTTCCCCCACTGTAATATCCACGTCATTTCCCCCACTGTAATATCCACGTCATTTCCCCCCACTGTAATATCCACGTCATTTCCCCCCACTGTAATATCCACGTCATTTCCCCCACTGTAATATCCACGTCATTTCCCCCCACTGTAATATCCACGTCATTTCCCCCCACTGTAATATCCACGTCATTTCGCCCACTGTAATATCCACGTCATTTCCCCCCACTGTAATATCCACGTCATTTCCCCCCACTGTAATATCCACGTCATCTCCCCCACTGTAATATTGGCAGGGTATGGGTAATGCAGAGTATTGGCAGGGTATGGGTAATGCAGAGTATTGGCAGGGTATGGGTAATGCAGAGTATTGGCAGGGTATGGGTAATGCAGAGTATTGGCAGGGTATGGGTAAGGCGTAAGGCGTAACTACAACCTTCAGGGCCACGGTGCAAGAAACCATGAAGGGCCCCCCCCCGACCTACGGCCCGAGGCCCTATATTACGGTCTTTTCCTTCCTGCCACCTTGGGCCCACCCCCACCGTGGCAGAACACCAGGGTCCAATCGCGAGTGCAACCTTTGTAAAGCCCCATACACACGGTAGGATTTTCCGATGGATTCTGTCCTATCGGACAATGTTGTCGGAAAATCAGACCGTGTGTAGGCACCATCGGACAGACGGATCAGATTGTCTGACGGACAAAGTCCTATCTCCTGCTGGATAGATTTTTTGACAACAAAGTCCGATCACACCAAATGCTCAGATCACATTACAAGACCAAAGCTATTGGCTACTAGCCTCTACGTAGTCCCGTCGTAGGCAACAAACGTCACCACGTTCAGGATGATTGGATTTTCCGACAACTTTGTCCGACCGTGTGTACGCAAAACCAACATCAGACAAAGTATGACGGACAGGATCTGACGGACCTGGTCCTCGGATAATCCGCGCGTGTGTATGGGGCTTAACCCTGGTAGTTCCGTCACTGTGTCCCACCTGTATTAAGATACTGCCATAAACAGTTATAGATTTTACTGGCATGCAAGACCTGCACTCCCAGCATCTGAAAGGCTTTTAAAAAAGGATGTTACTGACAGGCTCAGTGAGCGGACCCTGAGCAGATCACCCATGACAGGAGAACCAGCATATCCGTTGCTGACCCCAGAAATAGGACCCCGCAGTGGTTCAGGACCCGCAGTGGTGCAGGACCCGCAGTGGTGCAGGAGGAGAGCTCTGACAGCAAGTGGCTCACATTGGGGACACTGATGGAGGATGGAAGGTCAGAGTGGCACCATTGGGCTAGCAGCGGTGGGGAGTGGCGGGGGGCAGCGGTTATCAGTACCAGCTGGGCCAATGGAAGAAATTTTGGCTACACAGGCGAAGGTACTTTTTGATGCCCTGCCACCCCTTTCCCCTCCACAATGCAACCCATCGTTGGTGTCATTGGGAGTAGGGATGAGCCGAACACCCCCGGGTTCGGTTCGCACCAGAACCTTCGAACCGACCGAAAGTTCGCGCGAATTTTCGAACCCTATACGTTATAATGGACGCGAACGTTCGAAATCAAAAGTGCTAATTACAACGGCCAATATGCATGTTAATGTCATAAAACAGGTTTGGGGACCCGGGTCCTGCCCCAGGGGACATATATCAATGCAAAAAGAACTTTTAAAAACTAACGTTTTTTCGGGAGCCGTCATTTTAATGATGCATAAAGTGAAAAAAAAAAAAAGTGAAATTTTCCTTTAAATATGGTACCTGGGGGGTGTCTAAAGTATGCCTGTGAAGTGGCATGTGTTTCCCGTGTTTAGAACTGTCCTTGCACAAAATGACATTTGTAAAGGAAAAAAAGAAGCCATTTAAAACCACTTGCGGCTTTAATGGCATGTCTTGTCCTGGCCGCCATATGGCTGAAAATCCTTGAGAAAAATGGCATGGCTACCCCATCACCCCCCCCCACCCCAGCCCCTTTGGGTCGTGTATGGATATTAAGGGGGACCCCGCACCCAAAATAAAACCCTATACCTACAACCCTATATACTCTGAACAGCAGTATATAGGTGGTGCAAACAAGACACGGACTGTAGGTTTGTTCTTAAGTAGAATCTGAACAGGTACATTATCAAGTGTAGCTCCATCCCAAAAAAATCAATTTTTAAGCTTTTTGGAGAACATAGGGAGGGGTTATCACCCCTGTAACATTTGCTGTCTTTGCACATCTGTTCAGAACATGTCACCTCACTTTCCGTCCCAATGACAAATGTTTTTGGAAAAGTGGGGTTTGAATTGAAACAAGGATTGGTGATAAAGCATCAGTAGAGAGGAGATACCTTTTTCCCAAATTAAATCTAACAGGATAGAATTTCCCTTCCTAGGGGTAGATTTCCTCTCACTTCCTGTTTTCTCTTTCCGTTTGCAAGTAGGAGTCGTTTGTAAGTTGGATGTTTGAAAGTAGGGGCCTGCCGTATATACTCTGCAGAAATTTGCCCTATTAGATGTTGGTGTAGCCACAAGACTGGTGGGCACAGGAATGGGCCCTGCTGTGAGTTAATAGATCAAGATTTGTACTTGCATGCACCTGTTGAACTGGGCAGAAAAATTGGGCCTTTGGTGGTGGTGGTGGTGGACGGTGTTGCCACAAGACTGTAAGCCCTCACAGTTACTCTTGGTGGGCGCAGGAATGGGCCCTGCTGTGAGTTATTAGATCAAGATTTGTAATTGCATGCACCTGTTGAACAGGGCAGAAAAATTGGGCCTTTGGTGGTGGTGGTGGTGGTGGTGGACGGTGTTGCCACAAGACTGTAAGCCCTCACAGTTACTCTTGGTGGGCGCAGGAATGGGCCCTGCTGTGAGTTATTAGATCAAGATTTGTAATTGCATGCACCTGTTGAACAGGGCAGAAAAATTGGGCCTTTGGGTGGTGGTGGACGGTGTTGCCACAAGACTGTAAGCCCTCACAGTTACTCTTGGTGGGCGCAGGAATGGGCCCTGCTGTGAGTTATTAGATCAAGATTTGTAATTGCATGCACCTGTTGAACAGGGCAGAAAAATTGGGCCTTTGGCGGTGGTGGTGGACGGTGTTGCCACAAGACTGTAGGCCCTCATAGTTACTCTTGGTGGGCGCAGGAATGGGCCCTGCTGTGAACTATTAGATCAAGATTTGTAATTACACGCCCCTGTTAAACAGGGGCTGAAAAATTGTGCCTTAGGCATTGGTGCTGGTGCCACAACACTGCAACCCCCTCACAGATACTGTACTCTTAGCACAGCAATGAGACCTGTTGCAAAGCAGTGCCTAAAAATTGTAATTACACGCCCCAAACAGGGGCTGAAAAATTGTGCCTTAGGCACTGGTGCCACAACACTGCAACCCCTCACAGATACTGTACTTGGAGCACAGCAGTCACACGTGTTGCGAAGCATTTTTTTAAAAAATTGTAATTACACGCCCCTGTTAAACAGGGGCTGAAAAATTGTGCCTTAGGCATTGGTGCTGGTGTCACAACACTGCAACCCCTCACAGATACTGTACTTGGAGCACAGCAGTCACACGTGTTGCGAAGCATTTTTTTAAAAAATTGTAAGTACACGCCCCTGTTATACAGGGGCTGAAAAATTGTGCCTTAGGCACTGGTGTTGTGGCATGGATCATTGAGGAGGAGGAAGAGGATAGTCAGTGAACATAAGAGGACAGTCACTCAGCATCAGCATAGGCAGTCTTGAAGGGATGTGACATTATAAATTATTCCGTTATATCCGCTTCAGGTGCCTGGTAGCTGGTGGTGATCCAAGACTGATTCATTTTGATGAAGGTCAGTCGATCAACCGAGTCGGTGGACAGGCGCACCCTATGATCGGTGACAAATCCTCCAGCAGCACTGAATGTGCGTTCGGAAAGAACGCTGGAGGCAGGACAGGCCAGTAGCTCAATTGCATACTGTGCAAGCTCTGGCCAGTGATCCATCCTCAGGACCCAGTAAGCCAGAGGATTTTCGGTGGGAAAGGTGTCCAAGTCTGACCTTGCCCCAAGGTATTCCTGCACCATGTATATCAGACGCTGGCGATGGTTGCTGGAACCGATCATACCTTGGGGCTGCGGACTAAAAAATTGTCTGAACGCATCGGTCAGACGTCCACCTTCCCCACCGCTCCTTCTGCTACTGACCGAAGCCTCAGCAACTCGTCGTCCAGGACCAGGAGTTTGTAACCTCCCAGTTTCTGGGAACGCGTTGCACAGACCTTTCTGCAAGGCCTCCCTGAGATGTCTCATCCTCTGCTCCCTCTGCGACGGCAAGATAAGGTCCGCAACCTTACCCTTGTACCGTGGATCAAGGAGAGTGGCCAGCCAGTAATGGTCCCTCTCCTTGATCCGAAGAACACGAGGATCCTTCCGCAGGCTTTGCAGGATCAGGGAGGCCATGCAGCGTAGGTTTGCTGAGGCATTCGGTCCGGAGTCTTCTGGGTCACTGAGGATGACATGATCGCCAGCCACCTCCTCCCAGCCACGTACAAGTCCACTGGTTTGTTGGGACTGTACATCATCCCTAAAAGACTGCTGCTGCTGATGCTGAGTGCCAGGCTCCACCTCCATGCTCACACAATCCTCCTCCTCCTCCTCCTCCTCCTCCTCATCCTCTTCCTGTGTGATGGGTGGGACAGAAGGAACACTGTCCGGATAAAGGGGGCCTTGAGAGGCAAGGAAGTCCTCCTCTTCCTGCCTCTGTTCTGCCTCAAGTGCCCTGTCCATTATCCCACGCAGCGTATGCTCCAACAGGTGGACAAGAGGTACAGTGTCACTGATGCATGCACTGTCACTGCTCACCATCCTCGTGGCCTCCTCAAATGGTGAGAGGACAGTGCATGCATCCCTGATCATGCTCCACTGACGTGGGGAAAAAAAAAAGCCAAGCTCCCCTGACCCTGTCCTGGTGCCGTAGTCGCAAAGGTACTCATTGCTGGCCCTCTGCTGCGTGTGCAGTCGCTGCAGCATGGCCAACGTTGAGTTCCACCTGGTGGGCATGTCACATATTAGGCGGTTCTTGGGCAGGTTCAGCTCCTTTTGCAGCTCAGTCAGCCGAGCACTGGCATTATAAGATCGGCGGAAATGCACACAGACTTTCCTGGCCTGCCTCAGGACATCCTGTAAGCCTGGGAACCTGCCCAAGAACCGCTGCACCACCAGGTTGAGGACGTGAGCCATACAGGGCACATGGGTGAGCTGCCCCTGTCGCAGGGCGGAGAGGAGGTTGGTGCCATTGTCAGAAACGACCATTCCTGGCTTAAGCTGGCGTGGCGTCAACCACCTCTCGGCCTGCCCCTGCAGAGCTGCCAGAACCTCTGGCCCAGTGTGGCTCCTGTCCCCCAAACACACCAGCGCAAGCACGGCGGCATCTTTTTGCCTGCGTACTTGCGTAGCCCCTTGTACGCCTACGGAGCACCGCTGGTTCCGAGGACAGAGCACTGGAGGAAGAAGAAGAGGAGGGGGAGGAGGAGAGAGGTGTGTCACAACCAGTAGCAGTAGTAGCATTTTGGAGGCGTGGTGGCGGAACAACCTCCAACACTACTGCACCTTGTCCTGCATCCCTCCCAGCTGCCAATAGAGTGACCCAATAGGCCGTGAAAGAAAGGTAACGTCCCTGTCCATGCCTGCTGGACCATGAGTCAGCGGTAATATGCACCTTACCGCTGACCGCCCTGTCCAGCGAGGCATGGACATTGCCTTCCACATGCCGGTAGAGAGACGGAATCGCCTTCCGTGAGAAAAAGTGGCGTTTGGGAACCTGCCACTGAGGAACCGCACATTGAACAAACTCACGGAAGGGGGCCGAGTCTACCAACTGAAAAGGCAGCAGTTGAAGTGCTAGCAATTTAGCCAAGCTAGCATTCAACCGCTGGGCATGTGGTTGGCTGGGAGTGTACTTCTTTCGACGGTCCAGCAGCTGGGGCAGGGAAATTTGCCTGCTAGAATCGGACGTCGGTGTACTGCAAGTACTTGGTTGTGACACACCTAATTCTACACCTTCAGTCCTCTCAGAGCAGCTTTCAGAGAGGACTGAAGATGTAGTGGGGATGGAGATCCCAGCTGATGAGGAGCAAGGAGAGGTCCGCTTTGTTCTTTGGTGTGGGTCTTTTATGTGTGCTTGCCAACAAGCTGCATGGCAGGTCGACATATGTCTGCTCATGCTTGTGGTGCCCAAGCGGCTGATGTTTTGGCCACGCGAGATACGCTTGAGACAAATATTGCAAATAGCAGTGGGGCGATCTGATGCACTCGTCTCAAAAAAGGCCCACACCAAAGAACTTTTCTGATAACGTTCAGAGGCAGTGCCCTGCACAGGCGGAGCTCTGCGGTGTTGTACAGTTGCTGTGCTGGCCTCTAGCTGGCCTCCAGGGGGCATCCTGCCTCGTTGGACATGTGACGCCGCATCCTCCTCCTCCTCGTCCTCCTCCTCATCCTCTCTCCCTTCAGGCACCCATGTGGAGTCAGTGACCTCATCATCCCCTCCCTCTTCACCACTAGAGCAAACCTGGCAGTAAGCTGCAGCTGGTGGAACAGTACTGCCAGATTGCTGTCCTTCAGCATCCCCTCTCTCTGCGCGCACACTACTGACTTCCTCAAGCTGGGTATCATCATCCGAGCCTTCGAATCGTTGGGCATCCTCCTGGAGCATGTACCCAACACTGTGCTCAAAGAGTTCGGGGGACTCCTCAGGAGGACATGGTGGGTCTAGGGAAGGGGTGGCTGATGATGCCATTGAGTACGCGTTGGCAGCTGCTCTGCCAGTACCCTGAGCCTGGGTGAGAGAGGATGAGGAGGATGAGGAGGGCTTGGTCATCCATTCTACCAAGCCTTCAGCATGATGCGGCTCCACATGTCCAGCTGCCGAAAACAAAGACGCGCGTGTCCCATGATGACGATGCACGGCCACGGCCACGTCCACTAGAGACAGAGCCTGCCTGCCCTGTGTTCTTGCCTCTGCACGCTCTGCCTCCCCTTGGCGGTCTTCCAGCCATTGTAGTCGGTAGTCCTGTGGGTGCTGCTGAGAAGAAAATATAGGAGCTCTGTGTGATGCCACTAACACACTAGAAGTCCTATGGGTGCTTCTGCAAAGAAAATATAGGAGCTCTGTGTGATGCCACTAACACACTAGAAGTCCTGTGGGTGCTGCTGAGAAGAAAATATAGGAGCTCTGTGTGATGCCACTAACACACTAGAAGTCCTATGGGTGCTTCTGCAAAGAAAATATAGGAGCTCTGTGTGATGCCACTAACACACTAGAAGTCCTATGGGTGCTTCTGGAAGAAAATATAGGAGCTCTGTGTGATGCCACTAACACACTAGAAGTCCTGTGGGTGCTGCTGAGAAGAAAATATAGGAGCTCTGTGTGATGCCACTAACACACTAGAAGTCCTATGGGTGCTTCTGGGAAAGAAAATATAGGAGCTCTGTGTGATGCCACTAACACACTAGAAGTCCTGTGGGTGCTGCTGAGAAGAAAATATAGGAACTCTGTGTGATGCCACTAACACACTAGAAGTCCTATGGGTGCTTCTGCAAAGAAAATATAGGAGCTCTGTGTGATGCCACTAACACACTAGAAGTCCTGTGGGTGCTGCTGAGAAGAAAATATAGGAGCTCTGTGTGATGCCACTAACACAATAGAAGTCCTATGGGTGCTTCTGCAAAGAAAATATAGGAGCTCTGTGTGATGCCACTAACATAGTACAAGTCCTGTGGGTGCTGCTGAGAAGAAAATATAGGAGCGCTGTGTGATGCCACTAACACACTAGAAGTCCTATGGGTGCTTCTGCAAAGAAAATATAGGAGCTCTGTGTAATGCCACTAACACACTAGAAGTCCTGTGGGTGCTGCTGAGAAGAAAATATAGGAGCTCTGTGTGATGCCACTAACACACAATTGAAGTCCTATGGGTGCTTCTGGGAAGAAAATATGGGAGCTCTGTGTGATGCCACTAACACACTAGAAGTCCTATGGGTGCTTCTGGGAAGAAAATATAGGAACTCTGTGTGATGCCACTAACACAGTACAAGTCCTATGGGTGCTTCTGGGAAGAAAATATAGGAACTCTGTGTGATGCCACTAATACAGTACAAGTCCTATGGGTGCTTCTGGGAAGAAAATATAGGAACTCTGTGTGATGCCACTAACACAGCACAAGTCCTATGGGTGCTTCTGGGAAGAAAATATAGGAACTCTGTGTGATGCCACTAACACAGTACAAGTCCTATGGGTGCTTCTGGGAAGAAAATATAGGAACTCTGTGTGATGCCACTAATGCCGCGTACACACGAAGGGACAATCCCGCGGGATTATCCTCTGGACTGAAGTCCAGCGGATAATCCCCTCGTGTGTGGGCGCCGGCGGACTTTTTGGCGCCAAAGTCCGGCGGACCAAAGTTTTAAGTTTTGTTTTAAAATTATCCGCTGGACTTGGCAGTCCAGCGGACAATCCCGCCGTTAGTGGGCAAGTCCGCGGGACTTTTGAAATGAACGGACTTGCCGCTCATCGGCAAGTCCGTTCATTTAGCACGTGACTTCAGGTTACGTAGCTAGCGTAGGCAGTTACTGCCGCCGCGCTAGCTCCGTGACCTGGCATGGATTTAAAGGGACTCCCCACGCCGAAAAAACGGCGTGGGGGTTCCCCCCAAATCCATGTCAGACCCTCATCCGAGCACGCAGCCTGGCAGGCCAGGAAAGGGGTGGGGACGAACGAGCGCCCCCCCCCTCCTGAGCCGTACCAGGCCGCGTGCATGGGGGGTGCCCTGGGGAAAGGGGGCCCGTGCGGCCCCCCCCACCCCAAAGCACCTTGTCCCCATGTTGATGAGGACAAGGGCCTCTTCCCGACAACCCTGGCCGTTGGTTGTCGGGGTCTGCGGGCGGGGGCTTATCGGAATCTGGGAGCCCCCTTTAATAAGGGGGCCCCCAGATACCGGCCCCCCATCCTATGTGAATGAGTATGGGGTACGATGTACCCCTACCCATTCACCTAAGGTGTAAAATGTAAAGTACAAAAACACACACACTTTTGAAAAAATATTTTATTGCACTGCTCCGGGGGTCTTCTTCCGTCTTGGGGGTCTTTTTGCCGGACTCCTCCGCTCTCTTCTGCTCTTTTACCTAGCTCTTTCACGAGCGGGGGGACCCGCCCCCTTGTGTTGTCACAGTCCCGGAGGATGCTGGGACTGTGACATCGCAAGGGGGCGGGGTCACCATGTGACATGAACATGTGACCCTGTCCCCCATGTCCCTATATAAGTCCGAGCGCAGAGCGGCACAGGCATTCCGGGCAGAGACAGCGTCAACATCGGAAGAAGAAGAAGAACAAGAAGGACAAGAAGAAGAAGAAGGCGGCGCCGGCGGCGCGGAAGACGACGACCGCCGCAAGAACAGAAGAGACCCCCGGAAGACCCCCGAAGGCGGATCGAGACCCCCAGACGACGGCGGCGACGACGAAGAAGGTAGCCGGACTCCCCCCGCTCGTGAAAGAGCTAGGTAAAAGAGCAGAAGAGAGCGGAGGAGTCCGGCGAGAAGACCCCCAAGACGGAAGAAGACCCCCGGAGCAGTGCAATAAAATATTTTTTCAAAAGTGTGTGTGTTTTTGTACTTTACATTTTACACCTTAGGTGAATGGGTAGGGGTACATCGTACCCCATACTCATTCACATAGGGTGGGGGGCCGGTATCTGGGGGCCCCCTTATTAAAGGGGGCTCCCAGATTCCGATAAGCCCCCCGCCCGCAGACCCCGACAACCAACGGCCAGGGTTGTCGGGAAGAGGCCCTTGTCCTCATCAACATGGGGACAAGGTGCTTTGGGGTGGGGGGGGGGGCGCACGGCCCCCCTTTCCCCAGGGCACCCCCCATGTTGAGGGCACGCGGCCTGGTACGGCTCAGGAGGGGGGGGGCGCTCGTTCGTCCCCACCCCTTTCCTGGCCTGCCAGGCTGCGTGCTCGGATGAGGGTCTGACTTGGATTTGGGGGGAACCCCCACGCCGTTTTTTCGGCGTGGGGATTCCCTTTAAATCCATGCCAGCTTGCGGAGCTAGCGCGGCGGCATTTACTGCCTACGCTAGCTACGTAACCTGAAGTTACGTTCGAAATGAACGGACTGCTCCGTGTGTGGGCAAGTCCGTTCATTTTCAAAAGTCCCGCGGAGAAGTCCGTGCGTGTGTGTGGGCAAGTCCACACGCTCGGAAAGTCCAGCGGACCTAGCTGGAAAGTCCCGCGGGATTGTCCGCTGGACTAGGTCCGCCGGCAAAAGTCCGCACGTGTGTACGCGGCATAACACAGTACAAGTCCTATGGGTGCTTCTGGGAAGAAAATATAGGAGCTCTGTGTGATGCCACTAATACAGTACAAGTCCTATGGGTGTTGCTGGGAAGAAAATATAGGAGCTCTGTGTGATGCCACTAACACACTAGAAGTCCTATGGGTGCTTCTGGGAAGAAAATATGGGAGCTCTGTGTGATGCCACTAACACACTAGAAGTCCTATGGGTGCTTTTGGGGTGCAGTGCTGTGCTAACAGCACTGCGGTTGGTACTACTGAAATACTGTACTAACAGTGAAACACGCACAAGACTAACCCCCAGCAGCAGCTAAAAACACACTAACCAGCAGCAATGGACGATCAATGACAGGTAGCAATGGTTTAGCAAATAAATAGCCAATGGTTTAGCAAAGTAGAGCAAATCTTTCTATATGAATGAATCTAGCAAAGACACAGAATCAGCCTGATCTCTCCTAAAGCCGGAACTCATGTGACAGGCGCCGACGGCGTGGCGGCCTTTTAAATGGTGGGGCGTGTACTAAAGCCCCTGAGCTGTAATTGGCTACAGGCGTCCTGCCTGTAGCCAATTATGGCTCTCCGAGTTTCCGGCGCTGTGATTGGCCAAGCATGCGGGGTCACAGTGCATGCTTGGCCAATCATCAGCCAGCAATGCACTGCGCCGGCCGCGCCGGCCGCAATGCTATGCGGGGCCGCTCGCATCACACGAATGTGATGCGAGCGGCCAAAATAGTTCTGGGCTCGCCGAGCGAGCGAACGCCCGGTGCTCGATGCGAACGTGGGTTTGCATCGAGCACCGGGCCCATCCCTAATTGGGAGGAATTGTGGCCCAAAATTGGTGACATTGGCCCAATTGTTGGTGTTATTAGGAGGAATTGTGCCCCATCGTTGGTGTCGTTGTGAGGAATTGTGCCCCAAAATTGGTGACATTGGCCCAATTGTTGGTGTTATTAGGAGGAATTGTGCCCCATCGTTGGTGTTACTGGGCCCAATCGTTGGTGTTATTAGGAGGAATTGTGCAACTTCGTTGGTGTCGGAGAGAGTAGTTGTGCCCCAGTGTTGGTGTCATTGGGAGGAATTTTGCCCCATCATTGGTGTAATTGAGAGGAATTATACCCCTTCATTGGGGTAAATGGAAGGAATTGTGCCCCTTTATTGATCTCATTGCCCCATTGTCGGTATCAGTGGATGAAACAGTGCCCCAAGGGCCTGATAAAAGCAAGCAAAGGGCCGCATCTGGCCCCCAGGCCGCAGTTTGGAGACCACTGGTCTACAGCCACGCTGGAACCACCTTAACATTACGCCTGTATTTGTGATGGGTGCAATGTGTAGGACGTCTCTACAAATCCAATCCCACCCAATCCCCCTCTCTGCAAAAATCCTCTTGCCATTTCTAGCACAGATCCCCTCCCCCAGGTCCTCCCTTCCAGTACAACCCTTTCCCCCCCATCCTGGGTCAAATCCCCCCCCCCAGCATGAATTCTTCCCCCATGCCAGCATAAGTATTCTCCCCAGTTCTGTTACTAATCCTACTACCCAAATCCCCCTTCCCAGTACAAACCCCCCAAAACACAAATCCTCTCCCCTTCTAATACAAATCCATACTTCTCAACTGTCCCAGCTTTGGTGAAACCTTCCTGAGATACAAATGAAATCCTGTGTATCTGGACTACTGGACTAAGGGTCTGTTCACACCAGAATGCCTTGAGGGAAAAATGTGTTTTGTGTGCCTTTCCCACACTGCATTCAAAATGCACTGCCAAAGCGGTCTGCAGCCGGTGTCAACTTACCGTATTTATCGGCGTATGACACGCACTTTTTCCCCCTTAAAATCGGGGGAAAGTCGTGGGTGCGTGTTATACGCCGATACCCCCCCAAAAAAATGACAAAAATGGCAAGCACCGCCGAAAAATAGCGAGCGATGCCGAAAAAGACTGAATCGCGGCCGAAAAAAAAAAAACGAAGCGGCTGCGGAAAGACCGAGCCGTCTGTTCGGCTCCGCTCGTAGACCCGCCTCCCTGCGCTCACTCCGGAAACAGCAGGGAGGCGGGACCGCGAGCGGAGCCAAACAGTCGGCTCGGCTTTTTCCGGGGGCGCTTCGGTCTTTTTCGGCCGCACTTCGGTCTTTTTCGGCGGCGCACGCGACAGAGCGTCTCGGCGGCGGGAAATTTAAACCCGGACAAGACTGAAAATGACGCTGGGCAAGGCTGCAATGACACTGGGCAAGGCACAATGACATTGGGGAAGGCTGCAAATGACGCTGGGCAAGGCTGCAAATGATGCTGGGCAAGGCTGCAATGATGCTGGGCAAGGCTGCAATGACGCTGAGCAAGGCTGCAATGAGGCTGGGCAAGCTGCAATGATGCTGGGCAAGGCTGCAATGACGCTGGGCAAGGCTGCAATGATGCTGGGCAAGGCTGCAATGATGCTGGGCAAGGCTGCAAATGACACTGGGCAAGGCTGCAAATGACGCTGGGCAAGGCTGCAAATGACACTGGGCAAGGCTGCAAATGATGCTGGGCAAGGCTGCAAATGACGCTGGGCAAGGCTGCAAATGACGCTGGGCAAGGCTGCAAATGACGCTGGGCAAGGCTGCAAATGACACTGGGCAAGGCTGCAAATGACACTGGGCAAGGCTGCAAATAACGCTGGGCAAGGCTGCAAATGACATTGGGCAAGGCTGCAAATGACGCTGGGCAAGGCTGCAAATGACGCTGGGCAAGGCTGCAAATGACACTGGGCAAGGCTGCAAATGACGCTGGGCAAGGCTGCAAATGACGCTGGGCAAGGCTGCAAATGACGCTGGGCAAGGCTGCAAATGACACTGGGCAAGGCTGCAAATGACACTGGGCAAGGCTGCAAATGACGCTGGGCAAGGCTGCAAATGACGCTGGGCAAGGCTGCAAATGACGCTGGGCAAGGCTGCAAATGACACTGGGCAAGGCTGCAAATGACGCTGGGCAAGGCTGCAAATCACACTGGGCAAGCTGCAATGACGCTTAAATGTAAGTTTTTTTTTTTCCCTAAACTTCCCTCCTAAAACTTTTTTTCCTTAAAATGCAATGTAACTCCCCAAATGCAGGTTGCAAATGCAGTGTTTGTCTGCACCAGATTTATGATCAGCAGTACCATTCAATCCAGTTGCAGTGCGTTTTGTAAAGTAGCAAATGCACAGCTTTTGGTGCACACCAACACAATTTCAGCCCATTCAAATGAAAGGGCTGAAATCGCACAGCACCTGAAAGGCATGTGTATCACTTAAGAATGCACAGTGCGTTCCTTTGCGATTCATGGTACGAACTGGCCTTGAGTCCTGAAGTGATTACACCAAATCTTTAGCGAGGTACCCGGGATCCCAGAAACCATGATTGCCCTCTCAATAGCAGCCAAGCCTCTCTTTGAAGGGGGGGGGGGGAGCAAGTTGTCAGAGACAGGGGCGTATCCAGTGGGGGGCAACGGGGCAAATGCCCCCTCCGAGAATGCAGGTGAGTGAGTGGGCGGGCAGGCGGCTCCACGGCTGAGAGCCTGGTGGCTCCGTTTGTGAGAGACAGCGGGCCGCTCCTCGGGCGGGCCGGGCGCCTTGGTTGGTGAGCAGCTGTGCGGCTCGGTGACAGTGTGTGAGCGGGCTGCTGGCCAATCAGGGAGCCGGCGGGCAGGGGAGCAGAGAGATGACATCATCTCTCACTGCCCGGCGCCCGCCCTGCATCCCTGCAGTTCCGCCCTCACTCACTCACTGTGCAGTGTGCAGGCAGCTGCGGCAGCAGAGAGATTACACCATCTCTCTGCTGCTTGACTGGTAATCTGCTGCCTGACTCTGGGACACAGAAAGAGACAATTATAGCAGGCAAGTGACAATCCGCAACGTGTGGCATGGGACGTGGCAAGTGACAATCTGCAATGCGTGGCATGGGACGTGGCAAGTGACAATCCGCAACATGTGGCATGGGACGTGGCAAGTGACAATCTGCAATGCGTGGCATGGGACGTGGCAAGTGGCAATCCGCAACATGTGGCATGGGACGTGGCAAGTGACAATCTGCAATGCGTGGCATGGGACGTGGCAAGTGACAATCCGGAACGTGTGGCATGGGACGTGGCAAGTGACAATCTGCAATGCGTGGCATGGGACGTGGCAAGTGACAATCCGCAACATGTGGCATGGGACGTGGCAAGTGACAATCCGCAACATGTGGCATGGGACGTGGCAAGTGACAATCTGCAATGTGTGGCATGGGACGTGGCAAGTGACAATCCGCAACGTGTGGCATGGGACGTGGCAAGTGACAATCTGCATCTGGTGACAGGCGACCTGGCAAGTGACAATCTGCATCTGGTGACAGGCGACCTGGCAAGTGACAATCCGTAACGTGTGACAGTGGCAAGTGACACGCTCGGGGCTCCCACTGATTCTGCATTATGGTGAGTTGAACCATTCCATTTTTTAATACAATGTAATAATAGTAATAATGCGCTTCAATCATCCTGACACCATAACAACCATGGTGCCGGGATGATTGAAGCGCTAACACCAGCCATTTCCTCAATAAATTTACCCCAAAAAAAGTATTTTCTGGCAGTGCCCCTCCCGACACTAGGCTCTGGATCCGCCCCTGGTCAGAGAAGGATACTTGCAGTGATTTGGGGGCATAAGAGGATGCTGTATGTGCAAGGGGGCACTTTGGGAGCAGAGAGAACTTGTGCTAGAAGGGGGGGGGGGTCATGTTTTTTATTCAACCCCCCCCTCTCTGCTCCTAAAGTGCCCCCTTGCACATACAGCATCCTCTTATCCCCCCCCCCAAATAAAAAATAACTGCAGGTATCCTTCTCTGACAACATGCACAAATCCAGAGCACACTGCACATTGCCCCACTAGTGCGCAATGCACCCATTCAGTGCACATGGCATATCCACTGCACAAATCCAGTGCGCACTGCACATTACACGGCACCCATCGAGTGCACATCACACAGCATGCATAAATTAGAAATTAGAAAATCACGGGGCCCCATACAGCCTACCTGGCAGGGCCCTCACCCAATATATCAAGACCATATTTTCACTAAAAATACACTAAAATCATTATTAGTGGACACAAACATAACAGATAACCTGTGTGAATTAGCCCTTTTTTGTTTGTTTTTTACATTAAAAAATAAATAAAAAATTCTATTCACAGTGGCAGACAGAACAGGGAGGGGAATCGGTGTCAGGGAACCAATTACAGGAACGCCCTGTGTCTCTCCCTGCAGCAGCTGAAAGCCAGCAGGAGGGGGAGAAACTGGCTTTCAGCTGCTGCAGAGAGCCGCACAGGGCATCCTTCTGTAACTGCCCCTCTGCTAAATTGCACTAATCCCCCCTGCTGTTTGGGGCCCCCTGTGTGTCTGGGCCCCCTACAGGAGGACTGGTGGTCCCCCCCTATCAGCGGCCCTGATTGGGACCACTGTACAGAGAATTTTATTTAGTTGTATATTTTTCCTAGCTATTATCTTTTCCAATTCACATTGTTGGTTGAGATATGCAATTGTATTAGATATGGAGGGTGTTTCTGCGGCTTTCCATAACCTGGTGGTATTTAGCTTAGCTGCTAGCAGAAGACGTGTTCTGACAGTTCTGGTGTTTGAGGGGTATTTTTCTAGCCCTACATGGAGCAGCGCTAATGAAGGGGTAGAAGGCAAGCCAGAGATAGTAGAGACCAATGTAAATATTTGTGTAGCGGCCATAACCCCTTGAAGGGCGGCCTTGACTTTCTTGGGCTTAACCTCCTCGTGGCTTGTCGGTTGCTGTCTAGTAGACATGTGCAATTCGTTTCGTTCCAAATTCGTTTTTTAACGAATTTCGACAAATTCGTTAATTCGGAAATATCCAAATTAACGAAAACCTGTTTAACGAATTTTTCTGAATATTCGTATATTCGAATATTAAAAAATTTGTACATTATCACATTCATAAATTTGTACATTTGCACATTCATAAATTCGGAAATTCGGAAGTCTGAAATAATAATTACCTAATAATAACTTAACTATTAAATTACAGGTATTGTAATTTCCTTTCAAATTTGTCTGTTAGTGAATGTAACAAATACAAATTTATCCCAAGTTACGAATTATCCAAAATAACGAATGCCACATCTAAAGGAATGGAACGTAATGAATTAATAATAATAAATAATAATAATAAAAAAAACGTTTTATTATTATTAGTTATTAATTTGTTCCCTTCCATTTGTTTAGATGCGGCATTCGTTATTTCGGAGAAGTCGTAACTTGGGATAAATTTGTATTTGTTACGTTCACTAACAGACAAATTTAAAAGGAAATTACAATACTTATACCTAATTTAAAAGTTATTTACTTTTTCAGATTTTCTAATTTTCGGATTTTCGAATTTCCAAATTTACGAATTTTCTAATTTACGAATGTACGAATATGAATTTTCTAATTTACGAATGTATGAATTTACGAATGTACGAATTTATGAATGTATGAATTTCTGAATGTACGAATTTACGAATTGCGATCATAACGAATGACCCGAAAAACGAAAAAAAAAAAAAAA
Source organism: Lithobates sylvaticus (assembly GCA_028564925.1). Lineage (NCBI taxonomy): Eukaryota > Metazoa > Chordata > Amphibia > Anura > Ranidae > Lithobates > Lithobates sylvaticus. The sequence goes on from CM053029.1 coordinate 15,685,336, forward strand.
AAAAAAACGAATGAAACTAAAATGAACAAATTTTTTGGCAGTGCACATGTCTACTGTCTAGGGGTTCCCAGGGTTAGTACCTAGTGACTTCAGATGCTGACACATAAAAGTCCTTTTCAAGTGTAGCAGTGACGCCTTTTCGAGGTGTCCGCTGTGTGTAAATTTAGTTATTTTTGTCTCTCAGAACAGTAAAGGTGTTCTGAGAGCTAATTGGATAAGGATTGGTTTCAGAGGGGGTGGAGGCAGGGTGTGATTTGGCGGAGGGGGATGAAGGCAGGGTATGATGGTGGCAGAGGGGGGTGGTGGCAGAGGGCGATGGAGGAAGGGGGTGTTGGTGGCAGGGGGCAATGGTGGCAGAGGGGGGTGGAGGCAGGGTGTGATGGAGGGGGATGGAGGCAGGGTATGATGATGGCAGAGGGTGGTGGTGGCAGAGGGCGATGGAGGAAGGGGGTGTTGGTGGCAGGGGGCAATGGTGGCAGAGGGGGGTGGAGGCAGGGTGTGATGGAGGGGGATGGAGGCAGGGTATGATGGTGGCAGAGGGGGATGGTGGCACGGGGCAATGGAGGAAGGGGGTGTTGGTGGCAGAGGGGGGTGGAGGCAGGGTGTGATGGAGGGGGATGGAGGCAGGGTATGATGATGGCAGAGGGGGGTGGTGGCAGAGGGCGATGGAGGAAGGGGGTGTTGGTGGCAGAGGGGGATGGAGGCAGGGTGTGATGGTGGCAGAGGGGGGATGTGGCAGGGGCAATGGAGGAAGGGGTGTTGGTGGCAGAGGGGGATGGAGGCAGGGTGTGATGGTGGCAGAGGGGGGTGGTGGCAGGGGGCAATAGAGGAAGGCTGTGTTGGTGGCAGAGGGTGATAGAGGAAGGGGGTGTTGGTGGCAGAGTAGGATGGAGGCAGGGGGTGATGGAGGATGGTGATGGAGGCAGGAGGTGATTGAACTAGATAATTCGCCCTTATTATATCGAAAATAACAAATATGTTTTTTTTACCTTAAATCACATTGCTATTTGCCTAGTGTACTTGTTTGTAGCCTAAATACTGAAATTTGCCCCTAAAAATTTAATTTTGGAACTTTTGTGAAATGCCAGTAAAAATGTGGCGGTGCCAGTAAATTTTGGGTGCCGTGCCAGTAAATTTAAATCTGGTAGGTTGACAACACTGCCGGGACCCCTCGCGGGGCTGCCCCGAACCAGAACCAGGAATCAAAGCCGCAGCCGAACCCTGAACACGTGACTTCAGCACCTTAAATACCCCTTCCCAGACTACACAGCAGGGCCGAGATGCGCCCACTGATTGGCTCCGGGAAAGATTGGTACCCAAGACGTCCAACCAGGCTTGGTTCTCAGCCTTTCACAGGTGCCTCACTGCACCTATGACCAGGCGGAACCTTAGTACAGCCCAGCTAGACTGATGCCAAAGTAAATCCTGTACAATTAACCCCCCAGAACTCCATTACAGTTCTGAGAAAAACTAAATTTACATTGATAGCGCACACACTTTGTGAAGTGTGACGGCTACATTTGTCTCCAAAATGAGATAAGGGGTTTACAGTACCATAGTATGTGGGCTATGGAACCTATGCTACCGCAAGTCCTCCAACAGCATGATGGGCTTCCTAGATTATATCTTCGATAACTGGTAGGGCGTTAGGCACCACCTGTGTAGGTTTTTTTTGGTAGGTCTCCCAATGGTTGGACTAGTGAGATGCAGTGGAGGTGAACCTAAAGGCTCGTTGCCACATATCAGGGGTCATGTGGACCCTCAGCTCGTTCGGCCCATTTGGTTAGAGTGGGAATTTGCGAGTAAAAAAAGTGTTTAAAATCGGAAACATTGGTTCCGGCAGTGTGGTTGTATAGGGGAGTTTTCGAGCATTTGAGAAAGTGGGATATTCTCATGTAGGTGTAGAGTTCTGAATGCGGAAGATTACATTCCTGTTGGAGGTTCTTCAATTATTTTAACGTCCTGTGTTTGGTAAGGTCGATAATGTTTGTGATGCCTTGTTTGTGCCATGCGGAGAGATTAAGGTCTGTAAGATGTTTGGTTAGGGCTCTAAGGGGGATAGGTATAGAGCGGGTAAGAGGACTGGGGGTTTGTTTAGATAAAGTTTTTTTTTCCATGTTAGTATAGAAGCTGATTGGGGTGTGTCATGGGTGAGAGGAGGGCATCCTGCTGCTGTTAGGAAGTAGACATGTGCACAACAAAAAAATTCGTTTATTTTTGTTTCATTTTTTTCGTTTCCGAAAAAAAATTGTTTTTTTTGTTTCGTTTTTTTCGTTTCCGTTGATTCGTAACGACGTACATTCGTAAGTCGTCGGTGTTCGGATTCGTAACGATTCGTACATTCGTAAGTCGTCGGTGTTCGGATTCGTAACGATTCGTACATTCGTAAGTCGTCGGTGTTCGGATTCGTAACGATTCGTACATTCGTAAGTCGTCGGTGTTCGGATTCGTAGCGATTCGTACATTCGGAAGTCGTCTGTGTTCGGATTCGTAGCGATTCGTAAGAGTTATTTTTTCGTTGATTCGTTTTTTCGTTAGTTTAATTTTCGGACGCATTCGTATTTATTTGTACATTCGTAACATTCGTAGATTCGTAATCGGAGCATAATTCATAATTGTATGTAATGTGTATGCTATTATTACATTTTAATAATTTACGAATCGGAAAAAAAAAGTTACGAATGGAAAAAAAAAGTTACGAATCGAAAAAAAAAGTTACGAATGTATGAATTTTTTTGTTCAATAGAGACACGGAAAATTACAAATCGAAAAAAAAAAAAAAAAGGTACGAATCGGAAAAAAAAAGTTACGAATCGAAAAAAAAGTTACGAATGTATGAATTTTTTTGTTCAATAGAGACACGGAAAATTACAAATCGATTAAAAAAAAAAAAGGTACGAATCGAAAAAAAAAAGTTACGAATCGAAAAAAAAAGTTACGAATGTACGGATTTTTTGGTTCAATAGAAACACGGAAAATTACAAATCGAAAAAAAAAAAAAAAAAAAAGTTACGAATCGAAAAAAAAAAGTTACGAATCGAAAAAAAAAGTTACGAATGTACGAATTTTTTTGTTCAATAGAGACACCGAAAAAAAAAAAAAAAAAAAAAAAAAAAAAAAGGTACGAATGTACAATTTTTTTTGTTCAATAGAGGCACAGAAAATTACAAATTGAAAAAAATAAAAAAAAAAAAAAGTTACGAATCGAAAAAAAAAAGTTACGAATCGAAAAAAAAGTTACGAATATACGAATTTTTTTGTTCAATCCATTCGAAGCACGTTTAGCAGCACCATTGTAAGGGATACGGAAAATTACCAATTCAACAAAAAAAAAAAAAGTTACGAATGTACGAATTTTTTCATTCGTTTTCGTTTTTCGGATTTTCTTCATTAGTACATTCGTTGTTTCTAATTAGTTTTTTTCGGATTTTCGTTGTTTTTCGGATTCGTTCGATTCGAATGATTCGTTAATCGGATTCGTACGATTCGAACGATTCGTTACGATTCGTTAATCGGATTCGTACGATTAGAATGATTCGTTCATTCGTATGAAAACTAACGAACGAAGATAACGAAAAAAAACGAAAAACGAAAAAAAAAAAACGAAACAAATTGCACATGTCTATTAGGAAGAGGGAATCTAGGGGGTATTTATTCTGGGGGGATAGAGTTTCCATGATTGACCCCAAAAGGCTCGGCCCTAGAGGCAGGTGCGAAAAACGTGTGTAGTGGTGAAGTGACCATGGTGCCATAAACTCAAAGCGACTTCCATCACAGTGAAAATACGGCACCATTGAACAGCCACTTCAGGGGCACATTCACCACTGGCTTTTCGAGGCAACCCTGACCCACAGCACAGACCTCAGCGGCACCGACCACCGGCAGAAAGGCATGAAGTTCTGGGAGCTTAGTGAGAGCCCTTTACCATCAGGCTCCACCATCGCTCCCGTCCCTCCTTCCTAATTACATTCGGGAAATACTAACCACTGCTCCCACCCAGAAAGAGGAGCCAGTATTCTCTCCCGAAAAACTGACCGGAGCTAGAGCTGCCACAATCCAGGCCAGAAGGCCAGGGACCCGACCCTTCAGCGCCAACCCAGTGGTTCTCCATCCCCATCAGAAGGCTTCCCTTTCGGCTACGAACCGCTCCAGGTCACCTTTACGCCAGCAGGCTTTTGCATAGCAACCGCCAACCCTGCTCCACCTCGCCGTAGAACAGGGACGGGAGCAAGCGCCACCTCCTGGCAACTGATAAGAACAGATACTACACTTGAAGGCCGAGAAGCGATAGTTGAGTGCCACCAATAGTATATTTGATCTAAGATGGAGGCATGGTAGTAACTGCTGATGTGGGGGGAGGCCAACTCCTCCCTTTTTGTTACGGTCTGGTTAAGATATAGTTGGCACATCTAGGAGGTCTTTCTTCCATATATAAATTTTGATATTTGCCTTTGGATGGAGGTTAGGAAGGATTGAGGGAGGGGTATTATCAGCGTGCGGAATAGAGGAGTTTTGGTAGTATTATCGTCTTAATGGTAGAGATTAGACATGTGCAATTCGTTTCGTTTTTTTTCTTATTTTTTTCGTTATTTTCGTTCATTCGTTTTCGTACGAATGAACGAACGATTCGCTAAAAATTTTAACGAATAACGAATCGTTAGAATAGAACGAATCCGAAAATAACGAAAATCCGAAAAAACAAATTAGAAACAACGAATGTACGAATGAAAAAAAATCAGAAAAACGAAAACAGGAACAACGAAAATGAAAATGAACGAAAAAAATTTGTACATTCGTAACTTTTTTTTTTTTTGTTGAATTTGTAATTTTCCGTGTCCCTTACAATGGTGCTGCTTAACGTGCTTCGAATAGATTGAACGAAAAAATTCGTAACTTTTTTTTTTTTCGATTCGTAATTTTCCGTGTCTCTTACAATGGCGCTGCTTAACGTGCTTCGAATGGATTGAACGAAAAAATTCGTACATTCGTAACTTTTTTTTTTTTTTAGATTCGTAATTTTCCGTGTCTCTTACAATGGCGCTGCTTAACGTGCTTCGAATGGATTGAACGAAAAAATTCGTACATTCGGAACTTTTTTTTTTTTATTTGAATCGTAATTTTCCGTGTCTCTTAAAATGTAATAATAGCATACACATTACATAACATTATGAATTATGCTCTGATTACAAATCTACGAATGTTACGAATGTTACGAATGTACGAATAAATACGAATGCGTCCGAATTTTAAATAAACGAATAAACGAAAATTAAACTGAACGGAAAATACGAATCATTACGAATACGAACACCGGCGACGTACAAATTTATGAATCGTTACGAATCAACGGAAGCGAAAAAACAAAACAAAAATAAACGAATTTTTTTCGGAAACGAAAAAAACGAAACGAAAATAAACAAATTTTTTTTGTTGTGCACATGTCTAGTAGAGATCCTGCCTATTTTGGAGAGGCCTGTTAAGCGTAGTGTTGAGGGAGTTTTTGGAGAAAGATCTGGTAGTTAAAGCGGGATTCCGCCGAAATAAGTTTTTTTCCCCCCCCCAATCAGTGTAAAATACACACATACAAAACATGTCACTTACCTGCTGCAGTTCTTCTCGCCGCCGATCGCCGATTCTGTCCGTTTGGATAACTTAGAAAAGATTCTTGCTGGACGATTCCATCTTGCTTGTGGGCACAAGCATTTACTTCCGGGATGCGGTGAATGCTGCGCTCCCAGCATTCACCGCTCGATCCCGCGCATGTCGCATCCCGCGCATGCTCAGTTTCTGGTTGCCATCACAACGGCCGAAATCTCTCGAGATTTCGTGCTGACGGCGTCCCCCGTGGCTTCATGGGAGGAATGCAGAACAGCTCCCAGAAGTCATTGCGGAGCCGGGGGACAGCCGAAAACACGCCTACTCCCACGGGAGGACAGACCGGAAGCCAGAGGAAAAAGCTGTCAGGTAAGTTAAATAATTTTTTTTTTTAATAGTCATTAGTGCATCAGCTTTACTAACTGCTTTTAATAAGCTAAAGAAGATTTTTTGAGTACCAAACCGCTTTAAGTGTAAATAAATAAAAAAAAAATTGTTTACTTCCGCCCTAGACCAGAAGTGGCATCATGACTTCCTACCTAGATCATAGAGGTGATCAGAGACAATCTGGTCTCTGCTCACCTCTTTAGCTTAATTAAGTTGCACTAAAGATTGCATAGCATGAATAAATGCAAAACATAAATAACAAAAGTAAAAGTGATCCAGTAAAGAAAGATCCAATAGCTAAAAGGGATCCAATAGCTAAATTAAATCAAACAGTGAAAATGAATAATCCAGTAAAAAGTCCAGTAACATAAATAATCCAGTCAGAGAATGCTCAGTGATTCCGATGGATCTTCACCACCATCCAACACCTTGAAAAGTGATCTTGTTGATTAACACCACTACCAAAGGCTAAAAGGGCTTGCTTACCGCATCAAATGGACCTCTCATTACAAAAGGTAAACAAAAACACCTGTGGCACCATACCCAGCCAGGGCCTTTAAATCTAGTCAGTCTTTTATCCACTTTAAGACCAGCCTCGTTTTGGATTTTAGGTGTTTACATGTTTAAAACTGTTTTTTTTTTTTTTTGCTAGAAAATTACTTACTTAACCCCCAAACATTATATATTGTTTTTTTTTTCTAACACCCTAGAAAATAAAATGGCGTTGCAATACTTTTTTTTACACCATATTTGCGCGGCGGTCTTACAAGCGCACTTTTTTTGGAAAAAAATAAGACAACAGTAAAGTTAGTCCAATTTTTTTATATATCGTGAAAGATAATGTTACGCCGAGTAAATTGATACCCAACATGTCACGCTTCAAAATTGCGCCCGCTCGTGGAATTGGCGTCAAACTTTTACCCTCAAAAATCTCCATAGGCGACGTTTAAAAAAATTCTACATGTTGCATGTTTTGCGCTACAGAGGAGTTCTATGGCTATAAGTATTGCTCTCGCTCTACCGATCACGGCGATACCTCACATGTGTGGTTTGACCACCGTTTTCATATGCGGGGGCGCTACTCACATATGCGTTCGCTTCTGCACACGAGCTCGTCGGGACGGGGGTGCTTTAAAACATTTTTTTTTTTTCTTATTTATTTTACTTGATTTTATTTATTTTTACACTGTTTTTAAAAAATAAATAAAAATTGGGTCACTTTTATTCCTATTACAAGGAATGTAAACATCCCTTGTAATATAAAAAAAAGCATGACAGGTCCTCTTAAATATGAGATCTGGGGGTCAAAAAGTCCTCAGATCTCATATTTGGACTTCAATGAAAAAAAAATATGTCATTTAAAAAAAAAAAAAATTCCTTTAACCGCTTCAATACAGGGCTTTTAAACACCCTTCCTTACCAGAGCACTTTTTGCGATTCGGCACTGCGTCGCTTTAACTGACAATTGCGCGGTCGTGCGACGTTACACCCAAACAAAATTGACGTCCTTTTTTTCCCACAAAATAGAGCTTTCTTTTGGTGGTATTTGATCGCCTCTGCGGTTTTTATTTTTTGCGCTATAAACAAAAGAAGAGCGACAATTTTGAAAAAAAACACAATATTTTTTACTTTTTGCTATAATAAATATCCCATTTTTTTAAAAAAAACTATTTTTTTCCTCAGTTTAGGCCGATACGTATTCTTCTACATATTTTTGGTAAAAAAAATCGCAATAAGCGTATATTGATCGGTTTGCGCAAAAGTTATAGCGTCTACAAAATAGGGGATAGATTTATTGAATTATTTTTTTTTTTTTTTTTACTAGTAATGGCGGGGATCTGCGATTTTTTTTTTTCGTGACTGCGACATTGCGGCGGACACTTCGGACACTTTTGACACATTTTTGGAACCATTCACATTTACACAGCGATCGTTGCTATAAAATTGCATTGATTACTGTGTAAATGTGACTGGCAGGGAAGGGGTTAACACTAGGGGGCGCTGGAGGGGTTAATGTGTGTCCCTAATAGGAGTGATTCTAACTGTAGGGGGAGGGGACTTAAGGGGAGGAGACCGATCATGTGATCCTCTGTACTGGGATCACATGATCGGTCTCCTCCCCGCTGACAGGACGTGGTGCTGTGTGTTTACACACACAGCTCCACGGTCCCGCCCGGTCCCGTTGTTTTAACGGGCAATCGCGGGTGCCCGGCGGACATCGCGGCCGCCGGGCACTCGCACCGGGAATCCGAGGACGTCATATGACGCCCACCCAGGATGGTAGATCCACCTTGTGGGCGTCATATGACAATGGCTGGGTATTGAAGCGGTTAAGAGGTATGGGCGGAAGTGACGGAAACGGCTTCATTCCAGTCTCCTGGATGTAAACACAGAACTGACGTCACAACGACGTCACTTCCTGTTTACTCGGCTGCCAATGGCGCCGGATTTAAAAAAATATACGGTATTCAGATACACAGTTTTCGGTGATCTTAAAGCGGGGTTTCACCTAAAAAAAATTTTTTTTAAAAGTCAGCAGCTAAAAAAAAAGTCGCTGCTGACTTTTAAAAAGTACACTTACCCTCCCAGGGCGCCCGCGATGTCGTTGGTGGAGGCCGAGATGTCCCTCGGCTATCCGGATCCAGCGCCGCCATCCTGAGTAAGGGAAACGGCTTCTCGTTTCCTACTGCGCATGCGCGAGTCGGCGTGCAGCCAACTGCGCATGCGCGAGTCGTATTTGTGAATGGGGAAAGCGGTGTGTTGTGGGACACAGTTCCCATAACACACCGCGCCCCATTCACCTGAAGACGGAAGAAGAGAAGATCACCGCGGCGCTGGAGGAGGCAGATTAGGACGATCTGCCTAGCAACAGCCATTTCTGGTAAATTTCTTTAAATTGTTACTAACTTTCTCCCAAGTTTTTATTTTCAGGGTGTCCCACCACTTTAATACTTTGAAGTGCAAAGTAGGGATTTGGGGTCTTTTAGACCCCTCGATCCCTCCATAAAGAGGACCTGTCACCACCTATTACTGTCACAAGGGATGTTTACATTCATTGTGACAGTTATAAAAGTGATCAACTTTTTTTTTTTTTTAAAACACAATTTAACCACTTCCCGACCGTCGGCCGTCATATGACGGCCTCCACTTTGCGGGGGTATATCTGAATGATGGGTGTAGCTACAGACATCATTCAGATATTGCCGGTTTCAGCCGGCGATTCCCTGCACCATAAGAACGATCATAACGGCTGTTCCGCCGCTTGATCGTTCTTATGGGCGGCGGGAGGGGACACCCCCCCCCTCCCGCCGCCCTCCGGTGCTTCTACCGACTCACTGCTTACATCGGTGAGTCGGACACAGGAACCGCCGCCCCCCGGATGATCACTATAGAGATTTCCGGCGGACCAGATGGTCGCCGGAGTCTCTATGATCGTTCGGTGGCCGGGCGTGATGTGATGACGTCACACCCGGCCTCTGCTTTCGAATAACGGCGCCGCCTCCGCAGGGAAGCGGTGATCGTTTTTTTTTTTTTTTTCTTAATTTTAGGCTTCCCAGCCTAGAGGTGAGATGTGGGGTCTTATTGACCCCCCATATCTCACTGTAAATAGGTCCGATTGTGTCATATTCCTATTACAAGGGATGTTTACATTCCTTGTAATAGGAATAAAAGTAATCAATTTTTTTTTTTTTCTTTAAACTGTCAAATTTAAAAATTAAAAGTCAAATTAACAATAATAAAAAAAAAATTTTTTTTTAAAGCGCCCCTGTCCCCGTGAGCTCGTACGCAAAAGTGAACGCATACTTAAGCCCCGCCCACATATGAAAACGGTGTTCAAACCACACATGTGAGGTATCGCCGCGAACGTTAGAGCGAGAGCAATAATTCTAGCCCTAGACCTCCTTTGTAACTCAAAATATGTAACCAGTAAAAAATGTTAAAGCGTCGCCTATGGGGATTTTTAAATACCAAAGTTTGGCGCCATTCCACGAGCGCGTGCAATTTTGAAGCGTGACATGTTGGGTATCTATTTACTCGGCGTATCTTCATCTTTCACATTATGCAAAAAAAATTGGGCTAACTTTACTGTTTTTTTTTTTTTTTTAATCATGAAATCGTTTTTTTTCTGAAAAAAAAACGTGTTCAAAAAATTGCTGCGCAAATACCGTGCGAGCATTGTATTGCAACGAGCGTCATTGTATTCTCTAGGGTCTTTGCTAAAAAAACATATATAATGTTTGGGGGTTCTATGTAATTTTCGAGCAAAAAAAATTATGAATTTTACATGTAGGAGAAAAATGTCAGAATTGGCCTGGATGCAAAGTGGTTAATTATCTAAAATTAAATAAAATAAATAAAAATGTTGAAAGCACCCCAGTCCCCGCGAGCTCGCGCAGCAAAGAAAACGCATACGGAAGTCGCGCCCGCATATGTAAACGGCACCATTTACCGCATATGTAAACGGTGCTCAAATCACACATGTGGGGTATCGCCGCAATCGTCGGAGCGAGAGCAATAATTCTAGCATTAGAACCCCTCTGTAACGCTAACCTGGTAACCGTAAAACATTTTTAAAGCATTGCCTATGGAGATTTTTAGGTACCGTAGTTTGTCGCCATTCCACGAGTGCGTGCAATTATAAAGCGTGACATGTTTGGTATCTATTTACTCGGCGTAACATCATCTTTCACTTTATACAAAAAAATTGGGCTAACTTTACGGTTTCGTTTTTTTAAAATTCGTGAAAGTATCTTTTTCCTAAAGAGTTGCGCTTTAAAAACACCGCTGCACAAATACAGTGTGACATAAAATATTGCAACAATCGCCATTTTATTCTCTAGAGTCTCTGCTAAAAATATATATATAATGTTTGGGGGTTCTAAGTAATTTTCCAGCAAAAAATACGGATTTTAACTTGTAAACACCAAATGTCAGAAATAGGCTTAGCCCCCGTACACACGGTCGGAAATTCCGACCACAGTTTCCGAACGGAAAAAATTTGAGATCCTGCTCTCAAATTTTTCCGACAACAAAGTCCGATCGGACTTTTTCCGATCGTGTGTAGCGAATTCCGACGGACAAAGTGCAACGCATGCTCAGATCACATTACTATCAGGGACCTCGTCCGCAGCGTGCCCTAGTGCGCATGCGCACAGGTCCGGCGCACCGTCGCATAGTAGGAGATGGGGAAACATTGCGGCGGCGCACGCGCACTCGCGGCCCAGCCGAGCGGCGCGCGTGCATGCGCACTAGCTGTGACCACCAGCTGGCCTATAAAAGAGAGGCATCTGTGCCCAAACAAACGCTGGTTCGTCTGTCAGCTGTCCCTTGTCCTTGTACCTGTGCCTGCTATCTTTGATTGACCACCTGTTGCCGACCCGGATCGTTCTGACCTCTCTGCTCTCTCCTAACCTTGACCTTGGCTTGCTCTCCCGGACTGCTCGTAATCTCCTGTGTTTGACCCTCGGCCTGCATCTCGGACTTCTGCCTCTTGCTGCCAGCACCTGACCCTCTGCCTGCCTTTGGACCTCCTTTGCCTATACGTCTTGCTACCCTGCCTTGGACTTGCCTACCTGTGTTTGACCCCCTAGCTTGTCTGTAGGAGGAAAGGGGTACTCCCCCGAAACGCGTCAGCCATTCACTTGAGGAACCATCAGATCCTCCCGGTAACCAAGAATCGAGGTTGGGAGTTCATAGCAGTGGACGTGTTCATCTATCCATGTTTTTGCCTGTACCGTGTACTCGTTTGTGAGTAGTCACTTTGCTGTTTTTATCTATTTTAAATAAAACTTTTAGTGGTAATGCACAAAGGTCGGTGCGCCCTTCTGTTTTTTTTTTTTTTTTGTGTTTCCTTAGTGTTATGAACACCCATTGTTCAGAGGAGGGCTGCAAGATTTTGGACATTGCCTTGAGGAATTATACATATATACTTGTTCATGAACCAAGAGACTAGACACCAGAGCGCAGGAGAATTTGTTGTGTGTTTGCTGTATACCCCTAGCTTGTGCCTGACTAATCTCTTGTGTTTGACCCTCAGCCTGCTTCCTGCTTGTCTGCCTGTGTTGGAACCTCAGCCAGTTCTCCAACTCCTGCCCATCTCCACGCTGCAGCACCTGGGCCCACGTCAAGTCACCATCCAGCAGGTGGCTTGTGCCTCTTGGTGCCAACTGCCCCCTGTACCACCTTCAGGGGCAGTGGGCGCTGATCCGCAAGGGCAACCGCTCTCGGCATCTTGGCCTCAATGAGTACTTAGTTCCTGATAATTGCAAGACCAAAGCTATTGGCTACTAGCCTCTACGTAGTTCCGTAACGAACGCAACAAATGTCACCACATTCAGAATGATCGGATTTTCCGACAACTTTGTCCAACCGTGTGTATGCAACACCAGTGTCGGACAAAATCCGTCAAAAAAAATCCGACGGATTTTGTAGGTCGGAATTTCCGACCGTGTGTACGGGGCATTAGACGTTGAGACCCCATAATAGGTACATGATTGCTGTGACATGACATCAAATATCAATGCTCGACGCGTTTCGTGGAAGTTTGTCCGCTCATCAGGTCAGCAAAAAAGGGGATCCCTATAACATAATATAATAAAATATGAATTGTTGTTAGTCATATTAAACTACAATAGGAGGAGAGGGAGCAAAGTGACTGGTCCTAACACTCTTACCTATGGATATATTGTATGATAATGGTCAGGCATATGTGATAATGTCATGATGATGGAAAGCTTGAGGGGAGGAGTATAGCATCCCCCCGGGAGCTGAGGAGGCAACCAAACGGCAGTAAGGCAGGGCAAGCCAGGGATCACGTATGAGAGTAAACAGCAAGAGAGTTCCCCTTCCATCACTGTGGTGTAGAGTATGAATCCAAAGGACAACTGTAAAAAATAATTTTGTATAATAGTGAGCAATTTAACCGTTTGCCGACCGGCGCACGACGATGTACGTCGAACAGAATGGCCACGGACAGGCATAAGGTCGTACAGGTACGTCCCCTTAAAGATGCTGCCGTGCCTCGCGCCGGTCGGGACCCCCGTGAGGCCGGTCGCGGGTCCAGCGGACTCGATCGCCGCAGGGAAACCCGCGATCGTCTCACGGGAAGGCTGAACGGGGAGATGCGCAAATAAACAGCATCTCCCCGTTCTGCCTAGCAACTAGTGACGCCGATCTCTGCTCCCTGTGATTGGAGCAGAGATCAGCATTCACTAGCTGACAGCCACGCCCACCCACAGTAAGAAACACACCCCTAGGCACACTTAACCCCTGCACTGCCCCCTTGTGGTTAACCCCTTCACTGCCAGTGTCATTTACACAGGAATCAATGCATTTAAATAGCACTGATTGCTGTATAAATGACAATGGTCCCAAAAATGTGTCAAAAATGTCCGATGTGTCCTCCATAATGTCGCAGTCACAATAAAAATCGCTGATCGCCGCCATTACTAATAAAAAAAAATGATTAATAAAAATGCTATAAAACTATCCCCTATCTTGTAAACGCTATAACTTCTGCGCAAACCAATCAATAATCGCTTATTGCGATTTTTTTTACCAACAATATGTAGAAGAATACGTATCGGCCTAAACTGAGGAAAAAAAACAATTTTTATATATTTTTGGGGGATATTTATTATAGCAAAAAATAAAAAATATTGCGTTTTTTTCAAAATTGTCGCTCTTTTTGGTTTATAGCGCAAAAAATAAAAACCGCAGGGGCGATCAAATACCACCAAAAGAAAGCTCTATTTGTGGGAAAAAAAGGACGTAAATTTTGTTTGGGAGCCACGTCACATGACCGCGCAATTGTCAGTTAAAGCGACGCAGTGCCGAATCGCAAAAAAGGGGCCTGGTCCTTTGGCTGCCAATTGGTCCGGGGCTTAAGTGGTTAAGCAGCGCCATTGTAAGGGACACGGAAAATTACCAATTCAACAAAAAAAAAAGTTACGAATGTACGAATTTTGATTTTCGTTGTTTCTGTTTTCGTTTTTCGGATTTTCTTCTTTCGTAGATTCGTTGTTTCTAATTCGTTTTTTTCGGATTTTTCGTTGTTTTCGGATTCGTTCGATTCGAACGATTCGTTATTCGTAAAAAATTTTACCGAATCGTTCGTTCATTCGTACGATAACGAATGAATGAAAATAACGAAAAAAAACGAAAAACGAAAAAAAACGAAACAAATTGCACATGTCTACTGCTAATAAATATTTATACCGGGCTTTGAAGATGGATTCTTAGCCTTCGTTGATATGCCGTAGTAATAATATTCCCGGGTTTATAATTAAAGTGGATCTCCAGTCCCATCGCACCTCCAAACATCCAGATTTGTAGAACAAGGAAATGAAGGAATTCACTCTGTGATGACGAGGACCATTGCCTATGGTGACTAGAGATTTAGACATTGCCAGAAATCTGGGCAGAAAAGAAAGTTGCAGAGTATAGTAGACATAAGACGTATTTTCTCTTAAATATTATTTAATGTGAACACAATTTGGGAAAGACAATACATTTATAAAGCAGATATAAAGAACGGATAATATTCAGCCGAAAAAAAGAAAAAAATCTCAAAAACAAATATTAGTCCGCAAAGTAACAGGTCAGAGGTCACGGTGTAAAAGGTCACAGGTCCGGATGTAAAAGGTTACGTTGTAACAGGTCCAGACGTAACAGGTCACGGTGTAACAGATCACAGGTCCAGATGTAAACAGGTCCACATGTAACAGGTCACAGTGTAACAGGTCACAGGTCTGGAGGTAACAGGTCACGGTGTAAATGGTCACAGGTCCAGATGTAACAGGTCACGGTGTAACAGGTCACAGGTCCAGATGTAAACAGGTCCGGATGTAACAGGTCACAGTGTAACAGGTCACAGGTCTGGATGTAACAGGTCACGGTGTAACAGGTCACAGGTCCGGATGTAACAGGTCACGGTGTAAATGGTCACAGGTCCAGATGTAAACAGGTCCGGATGTAACAGGTCACAGGTACAGATGTAACAGGTCACAGTGTAACAGGTCACAGGTCTGGATGTAACAGGTCACGGTGTAAATGGTCACAGGTCCAGATGTAAACAGGTCCGGATGTAACAGGTCACAGGTACAGATGTAACAGGTCACAGTGTAACAGGTCACAGGTCCGGATGTAACAGGTCACAGGTCTGGATGTAACAGGTCACGGTGTAACAGGTCACAGGTCCAGATGTAACAGGTCACAGTGTAACAGGTCACAGGTCTGGATGTAACAGGTCACGGTGTAACAGGTCACAGGTCCGGATGTAACAGGTCACAGTGTAACAAGTCACGGTGTAACAGGTCACAGTGTAACAGATCACAGGTCAGGGTGTAACAGATCACAGGTCAGGATGTAACAGGTCACGATGTAACAAATCACAGATCACAGTGTAACCGATCACAGGTCACGGTGTAACAGGTCACGGTGTAACAAATTACAGGTCACGGTGTAACCGATCACAGGTCACGGTGTAACAAGTCACGGTGTAACAGGTCACAAGTCATGGTGTAACAGGTCACAAGTAATTGGTGTAACAGATCACAGGCCATGGTGTAACAGGTCAAAGTGTAACAGGTCACAAGTCATGGTGTAACATGTCACAGGTCACGATGTAACAGGTCACAAGTCATTGGTGTAACAGATCACAGGTCATG
The DNA here is from genome assembly GCA_028564925.1 of Lithobates sylvaticus. Classification (NCBI taxonomy): domain Eukaryota; kingdom Metazoa; phylum Chordata; class Amphibia; order Anura; family Ranidae; genus Lithobates; species Lithobates sylvaticus. The sequence continues at coordinate 15,700,986 of CM053029.1, forward strand.
GTGTAACAGGTCACAAGTCACAGTGTAACAGGTCATGGTGTAAAAGGTCACAGGTCATGGTTTAAAAGGTCACAGGTCATGGTGTAACAGATCACAGGTCATGGTGTAACAGATCACAGGTCATGGTGTAACAGGTATGGTGTGACAAATCAGAAGTCACGGTGTAAGAGGTCACAGGTCAGCTGCTGCTGGGTCGGTCTGTGACGCTCCGCCTCTGGTCATAAATGATGGAGTCCTGTAAGAGAGAATTGGGAGAGGATTAGGATTCCGCCGCTTACATCATCACTAGTAGAAATGGTGGAAAGATTTACAGCAATACTAACAGGTTATTTACTCAGTTCAGCTGTCACCCCTCTACACCCCTTATGGACCTTTTTGACCTGTTTACTTGACAATGAGTTAACCTTTTCACTGCCAGAGCTGTTTTTCCTTTTTGATCACATGTTTAATCACCTCAATACTGGGCACATTTACCCCCACTTCCTGCCCAGGCCATTTTCCAGCTTTCAGCGCTGTCACACTTTGAATGACAATTGCGCGGTCATGCTACACTGTAACTATGTGACAGTTTTATCATTTTCTTCACACAAATAGAGCTTTCTTTTGCTGGTATTTAATCACTTCCGTTTTTTTTTTTTTACCAAAAAAAATTAAAAAAGACCCAAAATTTAAAAAAATAGTTTTTCTTAGTTTCTGTCAGGAAATGTTGTAAATAAGTCATTTTTCTCCTTGACTGATGTGCGCAGATAAGGCGGCAATCATGGGCACTGATAGGCTGCACTGATGGGCACTGATGAGGGGGAACTTATGGGCACTGATGAGGTGGCACTGATGGGCGGAAATGATAGGTGGCACTGGTGGGCACTGATAGGCGGCAATGGTGGGCACTGATAGGCGGCAATGGTGGGCACTGATAGGTGGTACTGATGAGGAGGCAGTAATATGCTGCACTTATGGGCACTGATAGGTGGCACTGGTGGGCACTGATAGGTGGCACTGGTGGGCACGGATAGGCTGTACTGGTGGGCACTCATAGGTGGTACTGATGGGCGGCACTGATGGGCATGGATAGGCAGCACTGATGGGCATTGATGGGTGGCACTGATGAGCGACAAGTATGGGCATTGATGGGCAGCAGTGATGGGCATTGATGGGCAGCACTAATAGGCGGCACTGATAGCAAGCACTGACTGGCATCACTAACGGGCACTGATTGGTGGCACTGGTGGGCACTGATTGCTGGCACTAGTGGGTACTAGTGGGCACTGATTGCTGGTACTGAAAGCTTGCACTTTTGGCACTATATTGTAATCAGGGCACTAATGATCAGTGCCCTGATTACATGTGTACATGTCCCCCTGTGAGGAGATGCCGCTGATCGGCTCTTCTCGTCACATACTCCGTGTTTACACTTATGGGCACTGATATGTGGCACTGATGAGCACTGATAGGTGGCACTGGTGGGCACAGATAGGCGGTACTTGTGGGCACTGATAGGTGGCACTGATGGGTGGCACTGATGGGCATGGATAGGCGGCACTGATGGGCATTGATGGGTGGCACTGATGGGCGACAAGTATGGGCATTGATGGGCAGCAGTGATGGGCATTGATGGGCAGCACTAATAGGCAGCACTGATAGCAAGCACTGACTGGCATCAATAACGGGCACTGATTGGTGGCACTGATTGCTGGCACTGGTGGGTACTAGTGGGCACTGATTGCTGGTACTGAAAGCTCGCACTTTTGGCGCTATATTGTAATCAGGGCACTGATGATTACATGTGTACATGTCCCCCTGTGAGGAGATGCCGCTGATCGGCTCTCCTCGTCACTTACTCCGTGTTTACATGTGACCGGCTGTGATTGGACACAGTCGATCACATGGTTAAAGAGCTGCAGCTCACAGAGATCGGGGTCACGCCATGTCCTAGCAACATTATTTGACAGTGGGCGGGGACGGCAAGTGGTTAAAATATAATTTTAGGCCTGATAAATACATAAAACCCATTCTGTGCTCCTTCCACCCTCCTTCCCTACCTCAATGCAGAGCTGTTCTGGTTTTTCGTGAAGTGGCCCTTGGAAAAGAACAACACCTGAGATACGTGTACCTGGGAACTTATTGCTAAGTCAGTTTTCTTAGGATATTTACAATACGGCCTATAATTAGCTGAAGGACATTATTAAATTCAGGTCTAATAACATACATACAGTATATACACTAAATTGTTTGTCATTTACTTTGACCTGTGACCATATCCCTATACCCAATCTATAAGCCTTGGTTGGAACAGGCCAGCACCGGAACATCAGGTGGACCCCTCTGAAAGGTAATGGAGGTGGGTGGCCTATGGATGCAGAGGGGCAGACTAGGCTTTTTATCGGATATCCTAGAGAACGGTTGATTACAGCCTATGGCAAGGGAACTGTATTTGTAGAGAGTAGTGGACCCTCCAGTCCTCTGGTGCGCCATTCTGAGCCTGTGTAGATGATCCACTACTCTGGTGGGCCATTCTGTGTCTGTGTGGCTGACCCACTACTCTGGTGGGCCATTCTGAGCCTGTGTAGATGATCCACTACTCTGGTGGGCCATTCTGAGCCTGTGTAGATGATCCACTACTCTGGTGGGTCATTCTGCGTCTGTGTGGATGACCCACTACTCTGGTGGGCCATTCTGCGTCTGTCTGGATGGCCCACTACTCTGGTGGACCATTCTGAGCCTGTGTGGATGATCCACTACTCTGGTGGGCCATTCTGCGTCTGTGTGGACCCTCCAGTCCTCTGTTGGGCCATTTTGAGCCTGTGTGGATGATCCACTACTCTGGTGGGCCATTCTGAGCCTGTGTGGATGATCCACTACTCTGGTGGGCCATTCTGAGCCTGTGTGGGTGATCCACTACTCTGGTGGGTCATTCTGCGTCTGTGTGGATGACCCACTACTCTGGTGGGCCATTCTGAGCCTGTGTAGATGATCCACTACTCTGGTGGGCCATTCTGCATCTGTGTGGATGTTCCACTACTCTGGTGGTCCATTCTGAGCCTGTGTGGATGATCCACTACTCTGGTGGGCCATTCTGCGTCTGTGTGGATGACCCACTACTCTGGTGGGCCATTCTGAGCCTGTGTAGATGATCCACTACTCTGGTGGGCCATTCTGAGCCTGTGTGGATGATCCACTACTCTGGTGGGCCATTCTGAGCCTGTGTGGATGATCCACTACTCTGGTGGGCCATTCTGCATCTGTGTGGATGATCCACTACTCTGGTGGGCCATTCTGAGCCTGTGTGGATGATCCACTACTCTGGTGGGCCATTCTGCATCTGTGTGGATGATCCACTACTCTGGTGGGCCATTCTGAGCCTGTGTGGATGATCCACTACTCTGGTGGGCCATTCTACGTCTGTGTGGATGATCCACTACTCTGGTGGGCCATTCTGAGCCTGTGTGGATGATCCACTACTCTGGTGGGCCATTCTGAGCCTGTGTGGATGATCCACTACTCTGGTGGGCCATTCTGAGCCTGTGTGGATGATCCACTACTCTGGTGGGCCATTCTGAGCCTGTGTAGATGATCCACTACTCTGGTGGGCCATTCTGTGTCTGTGTGGATGACCCACTACTCTGGTGGGCCATTCTGAGCCTGTTTGGATGATCCACTACTCTGGTGGGTCATTCTGCGTCTGTGTGGATGACCCACTACTCTGGTGGGCCATTCTGAGCCTGTGTGGATGATCCACTACTCTGGTGGGCCATTCTGAGCCTGTGTGGATGATCCACTACTCTGGTGGGCCATTCTGAGCCTGTGTAGATGATCCACTACTCTGGTGGGCCATTCTGCGTCTGTGTGGACCCTCCAGTCCTCTGTTGGGCCATTCTGAGCCTGTGTGGATGATCCACTACTCTGGTGGGCCATTCTGAGCCTGTGTGGATGATCCACTACTCTGGTGGGCCATTCTGAGCCTGTGTGGGTGATCCACTACTCTGGTGGGTCATTCTGCGTCTGTGTGGATGACCCACTACTCTGGTGGGCCATTCTGAGCCTGTGTAGATGATCCACTACTCTGGTGGGCCATTCTGCATCTGTGTGGATGTTCCACTACTCTGGTGGTCCATTCTGAGCCTGTGTGGATGATCCACTACTCTGGTGGGCCATTCTGCGTCTGTGTGGATGACCCACTACTCTGGTGGGCCATTCTGAGCCTGTGTAGATGATCCACTACTCTGGTGGGCCATTCTGAGCCTGTGTGGATGATCCACTACTCTGGTGGGCCATTCTGAGCCTGTGTGGATGATCCACTACTCTGGTGGGCCATTCTGCGTCTGTGTGGACCCTCCAGTCCTCTGTTGGGCCATTCTGAGCCTGTGTGGATGATCCACTACTCTGGTGGGCCATTCTGAGCCTGTGTGGATGATCCACTACTCTGGTGGGCCATTCTGAGCCTGTGTGGATGATCCACTACTCTGGTGGGCCATTCTGCATCTGTGTGGATGATCCACTACTCTGGTGGGCCATTCTGAGCCTGTGTGGATGATCCACTACTCTGGTGGGCCATTCTGCATCTGTGTGGATGATCCACTACTCTGGTGGGCCATTCTGAGCCTGTGTGGATGATCCACTACTCTGGTGGGCCATTCTACGTCTGTGTGGATGATCCACTACTCTGGTGGGCCATTCTGAGCCTGTGTGGATGATCCACTACTCTGGTGGGCCATTCTGAGCCTGTGTGGATGATCCACTACTCTGGTGGGCCATTCTGAGCCTGTGTGGATGATCCACTACTCTGGTGGGCCATTCTGAGCCTGTGTAGATGATCCACTACTCTGGTGGGCCATTCTGCGTCTGTGTGGATGACCCACTACTCTGGTGGGCCATTCTGAGCCTGTTTGGATGATCCACTACTCTGGTGGGTCATTCTGCGTCTGTGTGGATGACCCACTACTCTGGTGGGCCATTCTGAGCCTGTGTGGATGATCCACTACTCTGGTGGGCCATTCTGAGCCTGTGTGGATGATCCACTACTCTGGTGGGCCATTCTGAGCCTGTGTAGATGATCCACTACTCTGGTGGGTCATTCTGCATCTGTGTGGATGACCCACTACTCTGGTGGGCCATTCTGAGCCTGTTTGGATGATCCACTACTCTGGTGGGTCATTCTGCGTCTGTGTGGATGACCCACTACTCTGGTGGGCCATTCTGAGCCTGTGTGGATGATCCACTACTCTGGTGGGCCATTCTGAGCCTGTGTGGGTAATCCACTACTCTGGTGGGCCATTCTGCGTCTGTGTGGATGACCCACTACTCTGGTGGGCCGTTCTGAGCCTGTGTAGATGATCCACTACTCTGGTGGGCAATTCAGAGCCTGTGTGGATGATCCACTACTCTGGTGGGCCATTCGTAGCCTGTGTAGATGATCCACTACTCTGGTGGGCCATTCTGCGTCTGTGTGGATGCCATGTGACAATCTTCTGGGTGCCAATAAAAATAACATTGCGTTCCCACCCTGGCACATGTGTCTTAGATTGCCTATCTTTGCTATACTCTAATACGTTCTTGCATTGAAGCCCAAATATAAGGAGCCCCTAAATTTTATCTTCAACAATAGGTTACACAAAGAGAAGAATGGAGGTGTCCTCACCAGATAGAAGCAGGAGGCCAGAATCATGGCTTTCATCGTCACCTCCAGGTCCATTGGAAATATGACCGTGTACTGGTTCCCTTCACTCCTTATCATCCCCACCACATGCTGCTCGTCCCGAGATTTCACCTTCCAGGAAAAAGCACAGAGATGTCTCAGAAACCCCAGGAAAGTTAAAGCCCAATTGAACTTTCCCAACCAATCCAATGGTTAGGGTTACCACCTCATCCCTTTAAACCCGAAACACATATGAATTACACGGGTTCTGAGGCTAATTTAATGCAGATAAGGCACCAAGTTGGCTTAATTACAACCTTAATAAGCCACAGAACCCGTGTAATTCATATGCGTTTGGTCTTAAAGGGATGAGGGGGCAACCCTACCAATGGTCCTTCTGCAGAAATCTCAATCTCAACCCTCCTCCCTTCTAATGCCCCGTACACACGGTCGAAAAATTCCGATGGAAAATGTCCGATCGGACCATGTTGTCGGAAAATCCGACCGTGTGTGGGCTCCATCTGACTTTTTCCCTTCCGAATTTCCGACGGAAAAAATTTGAGATCCTGCTCTCAAATTTTCCGACAACAAAATCCGATCTGACTTTTTTCCGATCGCGTGTAGAGAATTCCAACGGACAAAGTGCCACGCATGCTCAGATCAAATTACGAGACCAAAGCTATTGGCCACTAGCCTCTACGTAGTCCCGTCGTACGCAACGAACGTCACCACGTTCAGAATGATCGGATTTTTCCGACAACTTTGTCTGACCGTGTGTATGCAACACCAGTGTCGGACAAAATCCGTCGAAAAAAATCCGACGGAATTTGTGGTCGGAATTTCCGACCGTGTGTACAGGGGGATAAGTCAGCACTATAGATTGGCAATCGGCAAAGGTCATGCTCCCTATAGAATGGGAAAACCTATCTTTAACTCAGCATGGAGTGGGTTGAACCTCTGCCCCAGAAACCATCAGAAAACAACAATATCTTAAGCTTAGCATATCATAAAGATTCCAGATAACATCAGCAAAGCTTTGGTTGGCTTTATCCCTGCTGTACATCCTAATAGACATGTGCACAATAGAAAAATTTGTTTATTTTCGTTTAGTTTCTTTCGTTTCCGTTGATTTGTAACGATTCGTAAGTCGTCGGTGTTCGTATTCATAACGATTCGTATTTTCGTAAGAGTTATTTTTTCGTTGATTCGTTTTTGTTTATTCGAAATTCGGACGCATTCGTATTTTCGTAGATTTAGTTACATTCGTACTTTTGTTAGATTGATTTATTCGTACTTTCGTAACATTGTTTTCGTAGATTCGTAATCGGAGCATAATTCATAATTTTATGTAATGTGTATGCTATTATTACATTTTAAGAGACACGGAAAATTCCGAATCGAAAAAAAAAGTTACGAATGTATGAATTTTTTCGTTCAATCCATTCGAAGCACGTTAAGCAGCGCCATTGTAAGAGACACGGAAAAGTACGAATCGCAAAAAAAAAAAAAAAAAAAAAAAATTACGAATGTACAAATTTTTTCGGTCAATCCATTCGAAGCACGTTAAGCAGCGCCATTGTAAGAGACACGGAAAATTACGAATCGCAAAAAAAAAAAAAAAATTACGAATGTACGAATTTTTTCGTTCAATCCATTCGAAGCACGTTAAGCAGAGCCATTGTAAGAGACGCGGAAAATTACGAATCGAAAAAAAAAAAGTTACGAATGTACGAATTTTTTCGTTCAATCCATTCGAAGCACGTTAAGCAGCGCCATTGTAAGAGACACGGAAAATTCCGAATCGAAAAAAAAGTTACGAATGTACGAATTTTTTCATTCAATCCATTCGAAGCACGTTAACCACTTCCCGACCGCCCACTGTATATGTACGTCCTCAGAAGGGCATGGCTACGGGTACGTCCCCTTTAACTGCCTAGCCATGGGGTCGCGCGCGCGGTCGGGAGCTCCGTGACCACGGCCGCGGGACCAATCGCCGCTGGTGTCCCGCGATCGGGTCACAGAGCTGAAGAACGGGGAGAGGTCTGTGTAAACAAACCTCTCCCCGCGCTTCCTACACTGACTGTCAGTGATCTGCTGTTCGCTGTCATCGGGAACGGCGATCAGTGACGTCAGACGTCAGCCACGCCCCCTACTGTAAAAAAACACAACACGTCACACTGACTCCTCCCCGCCCCCTAGTGGTTAACTCCTTCACTGCCACTGTCATTTACATAGGAATCAGTGCTATTTAAATAGCACTGATTTCTGTATAAATGACAATGGTCCCAAAAATGTGTCAAAAATGTCCGATGTGTCCGCCATAATGTCGCAGTCGCAATAAAAATAGCTGATCGCCGCCATTACTAGTAAAAAAAAAAATATTAATAAAAATGCTATAAAACTCTCCCCTATTTTGTAAACGCTATAACTTTTGCGCAAATCAATCAATAATCGCTAATTGCGATTTTTTTTACCAAAAATATGTAGAAGAATACGTATCGGCCTAAACTGAGGAAAAAAAAATTTTTTTTATATATTTTTTGGGGATATTTATTATAGCAAAAAAGTTAAAAATATTGCATTTTTTTTTTCAAAATTGTCGCTCTATTTTTGTTTATAGCGCAAAAAATATAAAAACCGCAGGGGCGATCAAATACCACCAAAAGAAAGCTCTATTTGTGGGAAAAAAAGGACGCCAATTTTGTTTGGGAGCCACGTTGCACGACCGTGCAATTGTCAGTTAAAGCAACGCAGTGCCGAATCGCAAAAAGGGGCCTGGTCCTTTGGCTGCCAATTGGTCCGGGGCTGAAGTGGTTAAGCAGCGCCATTGTAAGAGACACAGAAAATTACGAATCGAAAAAAAAAAAAAAAAGTTACGAATGTACGAATTTTTTCGTTCAATCCATTTGAAGCACGTTAAGCAGCGCCATTGTAAGGGACACGGAAAATTACCAATTCAACAAAAAAAAAAAGTTACGAATGTACAAATTTTTTCGTTCATTTTGATTTTCGTTGTTTCCGTTTTCCGTATTTTCTTCTTTCGTAGTTTCGTTGTTTCTAATTTGGTTATTTCGGATTTTCGTTGTTTTTCGTATTCGTTCGATTCGAACATTTGTTATTCGTTAAAATTATTAGCGAATCGTTCATTCGTACGATAACAAATGAACGAATATAACGAATTTTAACGAAAAACAAAACAAAACGAATTGCACATGTCTACAGCCTAAACTTAGTCTAGGGACACTCCAGCCTAAGGCAGGATCCCTACACTTATGCCGTGTACACACGATAGGATTTTCAGACAACAAATGTTCAATGGGAGCTTGTTGTCGGAAATTCCAACTATGTGTAGGCTCCATCGGACATTTTTTTGTCGGAATTTCCGACAAACAAAGTTTGAGAGCTGGTTCTCAAATTTTCCGACAACAAAATCCGTTGTCGTAAATTCCGATCGCGTGTACACAATTCCGACGCACAAAAATTCCACGCATGCTCGAAATCAAGCAGAAGAGCCCCACTGGCTATTGAACATCAATTTTCTCGGCTCGTCGGACGTCACCGCGTTCTTGACGTTCAGAATTGCCGACAACATTAGTGTGACCGTGTGTATGCAAGACAACTTTGAGCCAACATCCGTCGGAAAAAAAAAATGGATTTTGTTGTCGGAATGTGCGATCGTGTGTACGCGGCATTAGAGTGCAACTTAATTTAGGGACACATGTGAGTGGTTATCTGTATGCTCTAATGTATAGACATGTGCAATTCGTTTCGTTTTTTTTCGTATTCCATTAAAATTCGTTATATTCGTTATCGTACAAATGAACGAATGATTCGCTAAAAATTTTAACGAATAACGAATGTTCGAATCGAACGAATATGAAAAACAACGAAAATCCGAAATAACCAAATTAGAAACAACGAAACTACGAAAGAAGAAAATCCGAAAAACGAAAACAGGAACAACGAAAATCAAAATGAACGAAAAAATTCGTACATTCGTAACTTTTTTTTTTGTTGAATTGGTAATTTTCCGTGTCTCTTACAATGGCGCTGCTTAACGTGCTTCGAATGGATTGAACGAAAAAAATCGTACATTCGTAACTTTTTTTTTTCGATTCGTAATTTTCCGTGTCTCTTACAATGTAATAATAGCATACACATTACATAAAATTATGAATTATGCTCCGATTACGAATCTACGAAAACAATGTTACGAAAGTACGAATAAATCAATCTAACGAAAGTACGAATGTAACTAAATCTACGAAAATACGAATGCGTCCGAATTTCGAATAAACGGAAAAACGAAAAAACGGAAAAAACGAATCAACGAAAAAATAACTCTTACGAAAATACGAATCGTTACGAATCAATGGAAAGAACAGAAACGAAACGAAACTAAACAAATTTTTCTATCGTGCACATGTCTAACTTTTTTTTTCGATTCGTAACTTTTTTTCGATTCGTAACTTTTTTTTTCGATTCGTAAATTATTAAAATGTAATAATAGCATACACATTACATAAAATTATGAATTATGCTCCGATTACGAATCTACGAATGTTACGAATGTTACGAATGTACGAATAAATACGAATGCGTCCGAATTTCGAATAAACGGAAATTAAACTAACGAAAAAACGAATCAACGAAAAAAATAACTCTTACGAATGTACGAATCGTTACGAATACGAACACCGACGACTTACGAATGTACGAATCGTTACGAATCAACGGAAACGAAAAAAAGCGAAACGAAAATAAACAATTTTGTTTCGGACACAAAAAAAACGAAACGAAAATAAACAAATGTTTTTGTTGTGCTCATGTCTATTGTATATTGTAATATGAGGATGTGTAAAGACAGAAGATAAATAGACTATCTCTGGAACCATAAGCTGACTTGGATTTGTACCTCCTACCTCAAAAGAGATGTTCCCGAAGATACTGATCTTGAGGTTGGGGCCCAGGATTAGGAGAAGGACCTCCCTTGAGGAGTCCAAGATGGACAAGTGGGTGATGAAGTTATTGGAGGGGAAAGAGACGAATCCGATGTACCCAGTTCCGGGGAGAGTCACGACTGCCTAGAACAGAGACAACAGGATTGTCACGTCACACGGGGAGGACTTTAGAAGCCACTCTTTTCTTTTTCAAAGTCTTCTTTTGTCTCACTTCTGGATTTTCACCAAAACATTTTCAGTTTTACTTGTTTTTCCTATTTATTTTTTTTTAGTTTCTATAAAAAGGCTCAATCCACCTCAAACACATATTTTAGGTCCAGGTGGGGTCCTGGTGGATTGAGACCTGCTGGCTTCTTGAGGCCTTCAGAGATGAGGTCTCCATGTATAGCTCCTGTCTGGGCAGGGAAAGGGAGATTCTTTATTTTTTATTAAGAAATGTTGGGTGTTTTTTCACATTTTGACAAAATGTGTTTAATCCAATTTGGAATAGTATGGAGGGATTGAGGGGTCTAAAAGACCCCAAATCCCTACTTTGCACTTCAAAGTATTAAAGTGGTGGGACACCCTGAAAATAAAAACTTGGGAAAAAGTTAGTAACAATTTAAAAAAAAAAAAAAAAGCGCCGCCATCCTGAGTAAGGGAAACGGCTTCTCGTTTCCTACTGCGCATGCGCGAGTCGTATTTGTGAATGGGGAAAGCGGTGTGTTGTGGGACATTCACCTGAAGACGGAAGAAGAGACCATCACCGCGGCGCTGGAGGAGGCAGATTAGGACGATCTGCCTAGCAACAGCCATTTCTGGTAAGTAAAAAAAAAAATTTTTTTTTTTTTTTTTTTTTTTAAATTGTTACTAACTTTCTCCCAAGTTTTTATTTTCAGGGTGTCCCACCACTTTAATACTTTGAAGTGCAAAGTAGGGATTTGGGGTCTTTTAGACCCTCGATCCCTCCATAAAGAGGACCCGTCACCTCCTATTACTGTCACATGGGATGTTTACATTCCTTGTGACAGCAATAAAAGTGATCAACTTTTTTTTTTTTTTTAAAACACAATCTAACCACTTCCCGACCGTCGGCCGTCATATGACGGCCTCCGGTTTGCAGGGGTATATCTGAATGATGGGTGTAGCTACAGACATCATTCAGATATTGCCGGTTTCAGCCGGCGATTCCCTGCACCATAAGAACAATCATAGTGGCTGTTCCGCCTCTTGATCGTTCTTATGGGCGGCGGGAGCGGACGCCCCCCCCCCTCCCGCCGCCCTCCGGTGCTTCTACCGACTCACCGCTTCCATCGGTGAGTCGGACACAGGATCCGCCGCCCCCCGGATGATCACTATAGAGATTTCCGGCGGACCAGATGGTCGCCGGAGTCTCTATGATCGTTCGGAGGCGGGCGTGATGTTATGACGTCACGCCCGGCCTCTGCATTCGAATAACGGCGCCGCCTCCGCTGGAAAGCGGTGATCGTTCTTTTTTTTTTTTTTTATTTTAGGCTTCCCAGCCTAGAGGTGAGATGTGTGGTCTTATTGACCCCCCATATCTCACTGTAAATAGGTCCGATCATGTAATATTCCTATTACAAGGGATGTTTACATTCCTTGTAATAGGAATAAAAGTAATCAATTTTTTATTTATTTTTTTTAAAACTGTCAAATTTAAAAATTAAAAGTCAAATTAACAATAATAAAAAAAAAGCTCGTACGCAGAAGTGAACGCATACTTAAGCCCCGCCCACATATGAAAACGGTGTTCAAACCACACATGTGAGGTATTGCCGCGAACGTTAGAGCGAGAGCAATAATTCTAGCCTTAGACCTCCTCTGTAACTCAAAACATGTAACCAGTAAAAAAATGTTAAAGCGTCGCCTATGGGGATTTTTAAATACCAAAGTTTGGCGCCATTCCACGAGCGCGTGCAATTTTGAAGCGTGACATGTTGGGTATCTATTTACTCGGCGTATCTTCATCTTTCACATTCTGCAAAAAAAATTGGGCTAACTTTACTGTTTTTTTTTTTTTTAATCATGAAATTGTTTTTTTTCTGAAAAAAACGTGTTCGAAAAATTGCTGCGCAAATACCGTGCGAGATAAAAAGTTGCAACGAGCGTCATTGTATTCTCTAGGGTCTTTGCTAAAAAAACATATATAATGTTTGGGGGTTCTATGTCATTTTCGAGCAAAAAAATTATGAATTTACATGTAGGAGAGAAATGTCAGAATTGGCCTGGGTGCAAAGTGGTTAATTATCTAAAATTAAATAAAATAAAATAAATAAAAATGTTGAAAGCACCCCAGTCCCCGCGAGCTCACGCAGCAAAGAAAACGCATACGGTAGTCGCGCCCGCATATGTTAACGGTGCTCAAATCACACATGTGGGGTATCGCCGCAATCGTCGGAGCGAGAGCAATAATTCTAGCATTAGAACCCCTCTGTAACGCTAACCTTGTAACCGTAAAACATTTTTAAAGCATTGCCTATGGAGATTTTTAGGTACCGTAGTTTGTCGCCATTCCACGAGTGCGTGCAATTATAAAGCGTGACATGTTTGGTATCTATTTACTCGGCGTAACATCATCTTTCACTTTATACAAAAAAATTGGGCTAACTTTACTGTTTCGTTTTTTTTAAAATTCGTGAAAGTATCTTTTTCCCAAAAAGTTGCGCTTTAAAAACACCGCTGCACAAATACAGTGTGACATAAAATATTGCAACAATCGCCGTTTTATTCTCTAGAGTCTCTGCTAAAAATATATATATAATGTTTGGGGGTTCTACGTAATTTTCCAGCAAAAAATACGGATTTTAACTTGTAAACACCAAATGTCAGAAATAGGCTTAGCCCCCGTACACACGGTCGGAAATTCCGACCACAGTTTCCGAACGGAAAAAATTTGAGATCCTGCTCTCAAATTTTTCCGACAACAAAGTCCGATCGGACTTTTTTCCGATCGTGTGTAGCGAATTCCGACGGACAAAGTGCAATGCATGCTCAGATCACATTACTATCAGGGACCTCATCCGCAGCGTGCCCTAGTGCGCATGCGCACAGGTCCGGCGCCCCGTCGCATAGTAGGAGATGGGGAAACATTGCGGCGGCGCACGCGCACTCGCGGCCCAGCCGAGCGGCGCGCGTGCATGCGCACTAGCTGTGACCACCAGCTGGCCTATAAAAGAGAGGCATCTGTGCCCAAACAAACGCTGGTTCGTCTGTCAGCTGTCCCTTGTCCTTGTACCTGTGCCTGCTATCTTTGATTGACCACCTGTTGCCGACCCGGATCGTTCTGACCTCTCTGCTCTCTCCTAACCTTGACCTTGGCTTGCTCTCCCGGACTGCTCGTAATCTCCTGTGTTTGACCCTCGGCCTGCATCTCGGACTTCTGCCTCTTGCTGCCAGCACCTGACCCTCTGCCTGCCTTTGGACCTCCTTTGCCTATACGCCTTGCTACCCTGCCTTGGACTTGCCTACCTGTGTTTGACCCCCTAGCTTGTGCCTGACTAATCTCTTGTGTTTGACCCTCAGCCTGCTTCCTGCTTGTCTGCCTGTGTTGGAACCTCAGCCAGTTCTCCAACTCCTGCCCATCTCCACGCTGCAGCACCTGGGCCCACGTCAAGTCACCATCGAGCAGGTGGCTTGTGCCTCTTGGTGCCAACTGCCCCCTGTACCACCTTCAGGGGCAGTGGGCGTTGATTCGCAAGGGCAACCGCTCTCGGCATCTTGGCCTCAATGAGTACTTAGTTCCTGATAATTGCAAGACCAAAGCTATTGGCTACTAGCCTCTACGTAGTTCCGTAACGAACGCAACAAATATCACCACATTCAGAATGATCGGATTTTCCGACAACTTTGTCCGACCGTGTGTATGCAACACCAGTGTCGGACAAAATCCGTCGGAAAAAATCCGACGGATTTTGTAGGTCGGAATTTCCGACCGTGTGTACGGGGCATTAGACGTTGAGACCCCATAATAGGTACATGATTGCTGTGACATGACATCAAATATCAATGCTCGACGCGTTTCGTGGAAGTTTGTCCGCTCATCAGGAGCAGCTAAAAAGGGGATCCCTATAACATAATATAATAAAATATGAATTGTTGTCATATTAAACTACAATAGGAGGAGAGGGAGCAAAGTGACTGGTCCTAACACTCTTACCTATGGATATATTGTATGATAATGGTCAGGCATATGTGATAATGTCATGATGATGGAAAGCTTGAGGGGAGGAGTATAGCATCCCCCCGGGAGCTGAGGAGGCAACCAAACGGCAGTAAGGCAGGGTAAGCCAGGGATCACGTATGAGAGTAAACAGCAAGAGAGTTCCCCTTCCAACACTGTGGTGTAGAGTATGAATCCAAAGGACAACTGTAAAAAATAATTTTGTATAATAGTGAGCAATTTAACCGTTTGCCGACCGGCGCACGACGATGTACGTCGACAGAATGGCCACGGACAGGCATAAGGTCGTACAGGTACGTCCCCTTAAAGATGCTGCCGTGCCTCGCGCCGGTCGGGACCCCCGTGAGGCCGGTCGCGGGTCCAGCGGACTCGATCGCCGCAGGGACACCCGCGATTGTCTCACGGAAAGGCTGAACGGGGAGATGCGCAAATAAACGGCATCTCCCCGTTCTGCCTAGCAACTAGTGATGCCGATCTCTGCTCCCTGTGATTGGAGCAGAGATCAGCATTCACTAGCTGACAGCCACGCCCCCCCCACAGTAAGAAACACACCTATAGGCACACTTAACCCCTACACTGCCACCTAGTGGTTAACCCCTTCACTGCCAGTGTCATTTACACAGGAATCAGTGCATTTAAATAGCATTAATTGCTGTATAAATGACAATGGTCCCAAAAATGTGTCAAAAATGTCCGATGTGTCCTCCATAATGTCGCAGTCACAATAAAAATCGCTGATCGCCGCCATTACTAATAAAAAAAAAATATTAATAAAAATTCTATAAAACTATCCCCTATCTTGTAAACGCTATAACTTCTGCGCAAACCAATCAATAATCGCTTATTGCGATTTTTTTTACCAACAATATGTAGAAGAATACGTATCGGCCTAAACTGAGGAAAAAAAAAAAATTTTTATATATTTTTGGGGGATATTTATTATAGCAAAAAATAAAAAAGAATGCGTTTTTTTCAAAATTGTCGCTCTTTTTGGTTTATAGCGCAAAAAATAAAAACCGCAGAGGCGATCAAATGCCACCAAAAGAAAGCTCTATTTGTGGGAAAAAAAGGACGTCAATTTTGTTTGGGAGCCACGTCGCACGACCGCGCAATTGTCAGTTAAAGCGACGCAGTGCCGAATCGCAAAAAACGG
The DNA here is from genome assembly GCA_028564925.1 of Lithobates sylvaticus. Lineage (NCBI taxonomy): Eukaryota > Metazoa > Chordata > Amphibia > Anura > Ranidae > Lithobates > Lithobates sylvaticus. The sequence goes on from CM053029.1 coordinate 15,716,912, forward strand.
GGCCTGGTCCTTTGGCTGCCAATTGGTCCGGGGCTGAAGTGGTTAAGCAGCGCCATTGTAAGGGACACGGAAAATTACCAATTCAACAAAAAAAAAAAAGTTACGAATGTACGAATTTTTTCGTTCATTTTCATTTTCGTTGTTCCTGTATTTGTTTTTCTGATTTTTTTCATTCGTACATTCGTTGTTTCTAATTTAGTTTTTTTCGGATTTTCGTTATTTTCGGATTTGTTCAATTCGAACGATTCGTTATTCGTTAAAATTTTTAGCGAATCGTTCGTTCATTCGTACGAAAACGAATGAAGGAAAATAACGAAAAAAAAACAAAAAAAAACGAAACGAATTGCACATGTCTAATCTCTACCATTAAGACGATAATACTACCAAAACTCCTCTATTCCGCACGCTGATAATACCCCTCCCTCAATCCTTCCTAACCTCCATCCAAAGGCAAATATCAAAATTTATATATGGAAGAAAGACCTCCTAGATGTGCCAACTATATCTTAACCAGACCGTAACAAAAAGGGAGGAGTTGGCCTCCCCCCACATGAGCAGTTACTACCATGCCTCCATCTTAGATCAAATATACTATTGGTGGCACCCAACGTCTCAGCCTTTTGGCTAAGATCAAGTGTAGTATCTGTTCTTATCAGTTGCCAGGAGGTGGCGCTTGCTTCCGTCCCTGTTCTACGGCGAGATGGAGCAGGGGTGGCGGTTGCCATGCAAAACCTGCTGGCGTAAAGGTAACCCGGAGCGGTTAGTAGCCGAAAGGGAAGCCTTCTGATGGGGATAGAGAACCACTGGGTTGGCGCTGAAGGGTCGGGTCCCTGGCCTTCTGGCCTGGATTGTGTAAGCTCTAGCTCCGGTCAGTTTTTCGGGAGAGAACACTGGCTCATCTTTCTGGGTGGGAGCAGTGGTTAGTATTTCCCGAATGTAATTAGGAAGGAGGGACGGGAGTGATGGTGGAGCCTGATGGTAAAGGGCCTAAGGGGGGGGGGGGCGCTGTGGTCTGGGCTGTGGGTCAGGGTTGCCTCGAAAAGCCAGTGGTGAATGTGCCCCTGAAGTGGCTGTTCAGTGGTGCCGTATTTTCACTGTGATGGAAGTCGCTTTGAGTTTATGGCACCATGGTCACTTCACCACTACACACGCTTTTCGCACCTGCCTCTAGGGCCGAGCCTTTTGGCTAGGACCAGGGGAAATTTTTATTCCTGGCCAGAGGGCCGTCCATTGTATTGCACAATGTTCACTTTTCACTCTCTCCCACTTCATTCTTCCCACTTTCTTTTTATTTAACCCCATGTTTGTCACTTTTTTGTATTTTTTGGTTAGGTGTTGTCACAGTTTGTCACAGTGTGATGAGCAGGGTGTTGGTCCTAGGGCCAACACTGAAAGTCTTGGGAGGAGGTGGACATGGCCTTCTGGCTTAATTCGCCTTCTCTCATGGGGTCTCCCTTCGGGGGAGCCCCACCAAGTATTGGGTGGGTCTGTTTCGGCAGACCTTCCAGAGAAAGGGGGACCGCCTGGTTTCGGCCAGATGGTCCCATGTGAAGTACCTCAGTCCCCGTCTGGAGCCTAATGCCCCGGGGGATCAGGGTAAGGTCCATCCCTAGGGAGGACAGTCACTCTTTATGTGTGTGCACTTTTTTTGGCACCAGGTGGAGTTTTTGGGTGTGTTTCACACGCCATTGGCTTTTCAAAAAAAAATAAATTGGTGGCACCCAACGTCTGAAAAAATCTGGTCAATCATGGAAACTCTATCCCCCCAGAATAAATACCCCCTTAGATTCCCTCTTCCTAATAGACATGTGCAATTCGTTTCGTTTTTTTTTCGTTTTTCGTTTTTTTTCGTTATTTTCGTTCGTTCGTTTTCGTACGAATGAACGAATCATTCGAATCGTACGAATCTGAATAACGAATCGTTCGAATCGTACGAATCCGATTAACGAATCATTTGAATCGAACGAATCCGAAAAACAACGAAAATCCGAAAAAAAACAAATTAGAAACAACGACTGTACTAATGAAGAAAATCCGAAAAACGAAAACGAATGAAAAAAATTCGTACATTCGTAACTTTTTTTTTTTGTTGAATTGGTAATTTTCCGTGTCCCTTACAATGGTGCTGCTAAACGTGCTTCGAATGGATTGAACAAAAAAATTCGTACATTCGTAACTTTTTTTTCGATTCGTAACTTTTTTTTTTCGATTCGTAACTTTTTTTTTCGATTCGTAACTTTTTTTTTTCGATTCGTAACTTTTTTTTTTCGATTCGTAACTTTTTTTTTTCGATTCGTAACTTTTTTTTTCGATTCGTAACTTTTTTTTTTCGATTCGTAACTTTTTTTTTTCGATTCGTAACTTTTTTTTTTCGATTCGTAACTTTTTTTTTTTTTTTTTCGATTTGTAATTTTCCGTGTCTCTATTGACCAAAAAAATTGTACATTCGTACCTTTTTTTTTTTTTCGATTTGTAATTTTCCGTGTCTCTATTGACCAAAAAAATTCATACATTCGTAACTTTTTTTTTCGATTCGTAACTTTTTTTTTCGATTCGTAACTTGTTTATTCCGATTCGTACCTTTTTTATTTTTTTCGATTTGTAATTTTCCGTGTCTCTATTGAACAAAAAAATTCATACATTCGTAACTTTTTTTTTCGATTCGTAACTTTTTTTTTCAATTCGTAACTTTTTTTTTCGATTCGTAAATTATTAAAATGTAATAATAGCATACACATTACATACAATTATGAATTATGCTCCGATTACGAATCTACGAATGTTACGAATGTACAAATAAATACGAATGCGTCCGAAAATTAAACTAACGAAAAAACGAATCAACGAAAAAATAACTCTTACGAATCGCTACGAATCCGAACACAGACGACTTCCGAATGTACGAATCGTTACGAATCGAACACCGACGACTTACGAATGTACGAATCGTTACGAATCCGAACACCGACGACTTACGAATGTACGAATCGTTACGAATCCGAACACCGACGACTTACGAAATGTACGAATCGTTACGAATCCGAACACCGACGACTTACGAATGTACGTCGTTACGAATCAACGGAAACGAAAAAAACGAAACAAAAAAAACAATTTTTTTTCGGAAACGAAAAAAATGAAACAAAAATAAACGAATTTTTTTGTTGTGCACATGTCTACTTCCTAACAGCAGCAGGATGCCCTCCTCTCACCCATGACACACCCCAATCAGCTTCTATACTAACATGGAAAAAAAAACTTTATCTAAACAAACCCCCAGTCCTCTTACCCGCTCTATACCTATCCCCCTTAGAGCCCTAACCAAACATCTTACAGACCTTAATCTCTCCGCATGGCACAAACAAGGCATCACAAACATTATCGACCTTACCAAACACAGGACGTTAAAATAATTGAAGAACCTCCAACAGGAATGTAATCTTCCGCATTCAGAACTCTACACCTACATGAGAATATCCCACTTTCTCAAATGCTCGAAAACTCCCCTATACAACCACACTGCCGGAACCAATGTTTCCGATTTTAAACACTTTTTTTACTCGCAAATTCCCACTCTAACCAAATGGGCCGAACGAGCTGAGGGTCCACATGACCCCTGATATGTGGCAACGAGCCTTTAGGTTCACCTCCACTGCATCTCACTAGTCCAACCATTGGGAGACCTACCAAAAAAAACCTACACAGGTGGTGTCTAACGCCCTACCAGTTATCGAAGATATAATCTAGGAAGCCCATCATGCTGTTGGAGGACTTGCGGTAGCATAGGTTCCATAGCCCACATACTATGGTACTGTAAACCCCTTATCTCATTTTGGAGACAAATGTAGCCGTCACACTTCACAAAGTGTGTGCGCTATCAATGTAAATTTAGTTTTTCTCAGAACTGTAATGGAGTTCTGGGGGGTTAATTGTACAGGATTTACTTTGGCATCAGTCTAGCTGGGCTGTACTAAGGTTCCGCCTGGTCATAGGTGCAGTGAGGCACCTGTGAAAGGCTGAGAACCAAGCCTGGTTGGACGTCTTGGGTACCAATCTTTCCGGAGCCAATCAGTGGGCGCATCTCGGCCCTGCTGTGTAGTCTGGGAAGGGGTATTTAAGGTGCTGAAGTCACGTGTTCAGGGTTCGGCTGCGGCTTTGATTCCTGGTTCTGGTTCGGGGCAGCCCCGCGAGGGGTCCCGGCAGTGTTGTCAACCTACCAGATTTAAATTTACTGGCACGGCACCCAAAATTTACTGGCACCGCCACATTTTTACTGGCATTTCACAAAAGTTCCAAAATTAAATTTTTAGGGGCAAATTTCAGTATTTAGGCTACAAACAAGTACACTAGGCAAATAGCAATGTGATTTAAGGTAAAAAAAAAACATATTTGTTATTTTCGATATAATAAGGGCGAATTATCTAGTTCAATCACCTCCTGCCTCCATCACCATCCTCCATCACCCCCTGCCTCCATCCTACTCTGCCACCAACACCCCCTTCCTCTATCACCCTCTGCCACCAACACAGCCTTCCTCTATTGCCCCCTGCCACCACCCCCCTCTGCCACATCACACCCTGCCTCCATCCCCCTCTGCCACCAACACCCCTTCCTCCATTGCCCCTGCCACATCCCCCCTCTGCCACCATCACACCCTGCCTCCATCCCCCTCTGCCACCAACACCCCCTTCCTCCATCGCCCTCTGCCACCACCCCCCTCTGCCATCATCATACCCTGCCTCCATCCCCCTCCATCACACCCTGCCTCCACCCCCCTCTGCCACCAACACCCCCTTCCTCCATTGCCCCGTGCCACCATCCCCCTCTGCCACCATCATACCCTGCCTCCATCCCCCTCCATCACACCCTGCCTCCACCCCCCTCTGCCACCATTGCCCCCTGCCACCAACACCCCCTTCCTCCATCGCCCTCTGCCACCACCACCCTCTGCCATCATCATACCCTGCCTCCATCCCCCTCCATCACACCCTGCCTCCACCCCCCTCTGCCACCATTGCCCCCTGCCACCAACACCCCCTTCCTCCATCGCCCTCTGCCACCACCCCCCTCTGCCACCATCATACCCTGCCTTCATCCCCCTCCGCCAAATCACACCCTGCCTCCACCCCCTCTGAAACCAATCCTTATCCAATTAGCTCTCAGAACACCTTTACTGTTCTGAGAGACAAAAATAACTAAATTTACACACAGCGGACACCTCGAAAAGGCGTCACTGCTACACTTGAAAAGGACTTTTATGTGTCAGCATCTGAAGTCACTAGGTACTAACCCTGGGAACCCCTAGACAGTAGACATGTGCACTGCCAAAAAATTTGTTCATTTTAGTTTCATTCGTTTTTTTTTTTTGTTTTTTTTTCGTTTTTCGGGTCATTCGTTATGATCGCAATTCGTAAATTCGTACATTCAGAAATTCATACATTCATAAATTCGTACATTCGTAAATTCATACATTCGTAAATTAGAAAATTCATATTCGTACATTCGTAAATTAGAAAATTCGTAAATTTGGAAATTCGAAAATCCGAAAATTAGAAAATCTGAAAAAGTAAATAACTTTTAAATTAGGTATAAGTATTGTAATTTCCTTTTAAATTTGTCTGTTAGTGAACGTAACAAATACAAATTTATCCCAAGTTACGACTTCTCCGAAATAACGAATGCCGCATCTAAACAAATGGAAGGGAACAAATTAATAACTAATAATAATAAAACGTTTTTTTATTATTATTTATTATTATTAATTCATTACGTTCCATTCCTTTAGATGTGGCATTCGTTATTTTGGATAATTCGTAACTTGGGATAAATTTGTATTTGTTACATTCACTAACAGACAAATTTGAAAGGAAATTACAATACCTGTAATTTAATAGTTAAGTTATTATTAGGTAATTATTATTTCAGACTTCCGAATTTCCGAATTTATGAATGTGCAAATGTACAAATTTATGAATGTGATAATGTACAAATTTTTTAATATTCGAATATACGAATATTCAGAAAAATTCGTTAAACAGGTTTTCGTTAATTTGGATATTTCCGAATTAACGAATTTGTCGAAATTCGTTAAAAAACGAATTTGGAACGAAACGAATTGCACATGTCTAGTAGACAGCAACCGACAAGCCACGAGGAGGTTAAGCCCAAGAAAGTCAAGGCCGCCCTTCAAGGGGTTATGGCCGCTACACAAATATTTACATTGGTCTCTACTATCTCTGGCTTGCCTTCTACCCCTTCATTAGCGCTGCTCCATGTAGGGCTAGAAAAATACCCCTCAAACACCAGAACTGTCAGAACACGTCTTCTGCTAGCAGCTAAGCTAAATACCACCAGGTTATGGAAAGCCGCAGAAACACCCTCCATATCTAATACAATTGCATATCTCAACCAACAATGTGAATTGGAAAAGATAATAGCTAGGAAAAATATACAACTAAATAAAATTCTCTGTACAGTGGTCCCAATCAGGGCCGCTGATAGGGGGGGACCACCAGTCCTCCTGTAGGGGGCCCAGACACACAGGGGGCCCCAAACAGCAGGGGGGATTAGTGCAATTTAGCAGAGGGGCAGTTACAGAAGGATGCCCTGTGCGGCTCTCTGCAGCAGCTGAAAGCCAGTTTCTCCCCCTCCTGCTGGCTTTCAGCTGCTGCAGGGAGAGACACAGGGCGTTCCTGTATTGGTTCCCTGACACCGATTCCCCTCCCTGTTCTGCCTGCCACTGTGAATAGAATTTTTTATTTATTTTTTAATGTAAAAAACAAACAAAAAAGGGCTAATTCACACAGGTTATCTGTTATGTTTGTGTCCACTAATAATGATTTTAGTGTATTTTTAGTGAAAATATGGTCTTGATATATTGGGTGAGGGCCCTGCCAGGTAGGCTGTATGGGGCCCCATGATTTCTAACAGCAGCCCTGGTCCCAATGGCTAACACATCCAAAACGCAAAGTACACACCAGGGGCGGACTGACCATTCGGCCACTCGGGCACTTCCCGAGGGCCCCGGGCCACTAGGGGGCCCCATCATGGTTGCCAGCCTCAGTAAAACCAGGGACATCTGTTTCTGAAATGTCCCTTACCGTCATCCTTTTGGTCTAAAAATCCCGAGATTATAGCTGCTTCACCTCTCCAGTACCTTCTCAGCCAATAGAAACATGTCTGTGTATACTGTGTGTACATGTATGTGTATACTGTGTGATTGTATACTGTGTGTGTGTATACTGTGTGGCCCCATAATCTCTGATTGCCTGGGGGCCCCATAATCTCCTATTGCCCGGGGGCCCCATGAGTTGTCAGTCCGCCCCTGGTACACACGTGAATTGCTATGTAATAGACTGTCTTGTAGCTTATTTTCTATACTGTTCAGAAAATTCCTCATGTGATGTGCTGGTGATCCCCTCCCCTCCCTTATCTTCACCCTTATTTTCCCCACTCCCTAGTTCCCCTCCCTGTATCTCCCTCCCCTCCCACCCTACCCTTCCTATCTCCCATCCCCTGCCCGCCTGCTTCGTAAACTAAATATAAAAATGAAAGCAAATGTACCATTGCATATATTACCAAACATAATCATATATGTTGCCTGTTCAGATTGAGCTAGACCTCACATAAGCTAGGCGGAACTTCTGTTTTTGTAGCAACTGAATTGTTTTTTTACTATCTTTGTATTAAAAACTCAACAAAAATCTATTGAAATCTAAAAAAAAATTAAAAATAAAAAAATGAATAAGGTACATGGGTACAGCGCCGCAGGACCGCACAATTGTCAGTTAACCACTTCAGCCCAGAGCACTTTTTGCGATTCGGCACTGCGTCACTTTAACTGACAATTTTGCGGTTGTGCGACGTGGCTCCCAAACAAAATGGTGTCCTTTTTTCCCACAAATAGAGCTTTCTTTTGGTGTGAATTGGAAAAGATAATAGCTAGGAAAAATATACAACTAAATAAAATTCTCTGTACAGTGGTCCCAATGGCTGACACTTTGAATTGCTATGTAATAGACTGTCTTGCAGCTTATTTTCTATACTCTTCTGAAAATTCCTCATGTAATGTGCTGGTGATCCCCTCCCCTCCCTTATCTTCACCCTTATTTTCCCCACTCCCTAGTTCCCCTCCCTATATCTCCCACCCTACCCTTCCTATCTCCCATTCCCTCCCTGCCTGCTTCGTAAACTAAATCTAAAAATGAAAGCAAATGTACCATTACATATATTACCAAACATAATCATATATGTTGCCTGTTCAGATTGAGCTAGACCTTACATAAGCTAGGCGGAACTTCTGTTTTTGTAGCAACTGAATTGTTTTCTTACTATCTTTGTATTAAAAACTCAACAAAAATCTATTGAAATCTAAAAAAAATAAAAAAAATAATAAGGTACATGGGTACAGCGCCGCAGGACCGCGCAATTGTCAGTTAACCACTTCAGCCCAGAGCACTTTTTGCGATTCGGCATTGCGTCACTTTAACTGACAATTTTGCGGTCGTGCGACGTGGCTCCCAAACAAAACTGGCGTCCTTTTTTCCCCCACAAATAGAGCTTTCTTTTTCTGGTATTTGATCACCTCTGCGTTTTTTATTTTTTTGCGCTATAAACAAAAGAAGAGCGACAATTTTGAAAAAAAAAAACACAATATTTTTTTCTTTTTGCTATAATAAATATCCCATTTAAAAAAAAAAAAAAACTATTTTTTTCCTCAGTTTAGGCCGATAGGTATTCTTCTACATATTTTTGGTAAAAAAAATCGCAATAATCGTATATAGATCGGTTTGCGCAAAAGTTATAGCATCTACAAAATAGGGGATAGATTTATTGCATTTTTTTTTTTTTTTTTTTTTACTGGGTTGAAATTGTGTTGGTCTGCACCAAAAGCTGTGCATTTGCTACTTTACAAAACGCACTGCAACTGGATTGAATGGTACTGCTGATCATAATGTTAAGCGTAATGTTAAGGTGGTTCCAGCGTGGCTGTAGACAGTGAGGGTGGGGGGGGGGGGGTTGCATTGTGGAGGGGAAAGGAAAGGAAAAAACCCTTCATGGTTTCTTGCACCGGGGCCCTGAAGGTTGTAGTTACGCCTCTGGTTCTGGGGGGTTAATTGTTTAGGTCATTTACTTTGGCGTCAGTCTGGCTGGGCTGTACTGGAATTCTGCCTGGTAATAGGTGCAGTGAGGCACCTGTGACAGGCTGAGAACCAGGCCTGGTTGGACGTGTTGGGTACCAATCTTTCTCGGAGCCAATCAGTGGGCGCGTCTGGCCCCGCTGTGTAGTCTGGGAAGGGGTATTTAAGATGTTGAAGTCACGTGTTCAGGGTTCGGCTTGCTCTTTTGATTCCTGGTTCCAGTCCGGACCAACCCTGTGAGGGGTTCCCGGACCCAGGAGTGTCTGCTGCCCCTGCAAGCATGGTCACCCTGACCAGCCCGAGAGGCCCTCATGGTCTGGGGTGGGGATCCGTCCGTTCCCGAGTCTCGGAACTGGCTAGTTTGAGGCCCAGTAACTGAAGGAGGATTCGGAGGTGTCCCGGTGTGCTCTCGGTATTGGAGAGACACGGCAACTGGTACAAGTGACCAGGGGAGGACTCTTCGGAGGAGGGCCAAGAAGCTGGCTGCTCGGTAAGAGCCTGGGAGCTGAAGTTGTATGGACACTAGAGAATCCGCATTTCTTACGGTATCGCCAAGGCGGCTGAAAGATCCAGGTACTGTGAGAAAAGTTCCTAACTCATCTTCAGTTACAACCTAGTCTGTGGCAGAGACTTTGCAAATCTTTCGAGTCACTCATTAGCTGCTAAATCTACAGTTAGCGGTTTATCCAGCAGTGAAGCGCCCAGTTGCGAGTGGCTACTCTCTGGGCTATCTAAAGAGACATTCATTTGATGTCAGCAGTTCAAAGTGCCTGAGTTTTATCACCCGGGCCCTCTATTCCCAACTGAGAGACTGTGTTATAGTTGAAGGTTTCTTCCTTGCAAATTAAAATCCTCAAAGGGACATTACTGGGTACTAACCCTGGGAACCCCTAGACAACGAACGACGAGCTACAAGGAGGAGGTAATTGGTAAGCCCAGAAAATACATAGCCGCCCCCAGGGGTTATGGCGCTACATTAATAATTCATTTTTTACTAGTAATTGCAGCGATCAGCGATTTTAATCATGACTGCGACATTATGGCGGACACATCGGACACTTTTGGCGCTATTTTGGGACCATTCACATTTATATCAGTGCGATTAAAAATGCATTGATTACTGTGTAAATGTGATTGGCAGTGAAGGGGTTAACCACTAGGTGGCGCTGTAGGGGTTAAGTGTGTCCTAGGGAGTGATTCTAACTGTGGGGGGGGGGGGGGTGCTACGTTTGACACGACACTGATCACCGCTCCCGATCACACGGAGCTGTGATCCGTGCCCTGTCACTAGGCAGAACGGGGGAAATGCTTGTTTACATTAGCATTTGCGGGTTCTTCCTCTCCGTGAGACGATCGCGGGTATACCCGCGGACATCGAGTCCGCAGGACCCGCGATCACACTCAGGGAGCTTGCGGCGGGGGGGCGCGCCCGCAAACCGCTTCTTAAAGGACAACGTACAGGTAAGTTAATCTGCCTGTACGTGCCCTTCTGTTGATGTATATCGGCGTGAGCCGGTCGGCAAGCTATTAAAGCGACGCAGTGCGGTATCGCGCAAAAAAAAAAAATGGCCTGGTCATTAAGGGGGCAAATCCTTCCAGTCATTTAAGCGGAGTTCCACCCAGAAATGGAACTTCCGCTGATCCGGTTCCCCCCCCCCCCCCCGATGTCACATTTGGAGGGGGAATCAGATAACTGTGCAAATGGGCGTACCTGCACGTCCCCTTTAAGACGCGGCCTAGTGGGCGCACGCACGCCCGCCGCGCACTCTGTGAGCGTGCCCGCGGGTCCCGCGGACTCGGTATCCGCCGGGGAGCCCACAATCGGAACACGGATCGGCATAACGGGGAGATGCCTTTGTAAACCCAGCATTTCCCCGTTCTGCCTAGTGACAAGACAGAGATCTACCGCTCCCTGTCATCGGGAGCAGTGATCGCTGTCATGTCAGTGGTAGCCCACCCCCCCCCCCACAGTTAGAATCACTCCCTAGGACACACTTAACCCCTTGAACGCCCCCTAGTGTTAACCCCCTTCCCTGCCAGTGTCATTTACACAGGAATCAGTGCGTTTTTATAGCTCTGATCACTGTATAAATGACAATGGTCCCAAAAATTTGTTAAAAGTGTCCGATGTGTCCGCCATAATGTCGCAGTCACGATAACGATCAATAATAAACAAATAATAATAATAAAAATGCCATAAATCTATCCCTATTTTGTAGACGCTATAACTTTTGTGTAATCAATATACGCGTAATCGCGTATTGCAATTTTATTTTTTTTTTTTACCAAAAACATGTAGAAGAATACGTATCGGCCTAAACTGAGAAAGAAATTTGTTTTTTATATATTTTTGGGGGATATTTAGTATAGCAAAAAAGTAAAAAAAATATAGCTTTTTTTTTTCAAAATTGTCGCTCTTTTTGTTTATAGCGCAAAAAATAAAAACCGCAGAGACGATCAAATACCACCAAAAGAAAGCTCTATTTGTAGGTAAAAAGGGACGTCAATTTTGTTTTGGGAGCCACGTCGCACGACCGTGCAATTGTCAGTTAAAGCGACGCAGTGCCGAATCGCAAAAAGTGCTCTGGTCTTTGGGCAGCCAAAAGGTCCGGGGCTTAAGTGGTTAAAATAAATTTTGCAGGTGGATTTCTGCTTTAAGTGGTTAATTAGTGTCTTTTTTTTCCAAAATAATTGTGTTTGAGAAACTGCTGCGCAAATACAGTGTGATATAAAATATTGCAATGCTTGCCAATTTATTATCCAGGGTCTCTGCTAAGGAAAAAAAAAAAGGTGTTTGTTTCTCGTTGTGATGTTTTGTTTTCTCATCAGTCACTATAAAGTGTTACATTGTGTTTTGTTTTGTTTTATTGTGTTTTGTTTTATTGTGTTTTGTTTTGTTTTGCACAGATGTTTTGTTGTGTTTTGTTGTGTTTTGTTTTGTTGTGTTGTGTTTTGTTGTGTTTTGTTTTATTGTGTTTGGTTTTATTGTGTTTTGTTTTGTTTTGCACAGATTTTTTATTGTGTTTTGTTTTGTTTTATTGTGTTTTGTTTTTGTTTTGCACAGATGTTTTGTTGTGTTGTGTTTTGTTGTTTTTTGTTTTATTGTGTTTTATTTCATTGTGTTCTGTTTTGTTGTGTTTTGTTTTGCACAGATGTTTTGTTGTGTTGTGTTTTGTTGTGTTTTATTTTATTGTGTTTTGTTTTGCACAGATGTTTTGTTGTGTTGTGTTTTGTTGTGTTTTTTTGTGTTTTGTTTTATTGTGTTTTGTTTTGTTTTGCACAGATGTTTTGTTGTGTTGTGTTTTGTTGTGTTTTGTTGTGTTTTGTTTTATTGTGTTTGGTTTTATTGTTTTTTGTTTTGTTTTTGTTTTTTTTTGTTGTGTTGTGTTTTGTTGTGTTTTGTTTTATTTGTTTTGTTTTATTTTGTTTTGTTTTGTTGTGTTTTGTTTTTTTTTTGTTGTGTTGTGTTTTGTTGTGTTTTTTGTTATTTGTGTTTGTTTTTGTTTTGTTTTTTTATTGTGTTTTTTTTATTTTTTTGTTTTGTTTTGATGTTTTGTTGTGTTTTTGTTTTATTGTGTTTTTTTTTTTGTTTTGCACAGATGTTTTGTTGTTTGTGTTTTTTTTTGTTTTGTTGTGTTGTGCTTTGTTTTATTTTTTTGTTTTATTGTGTTTTTTGTGTTTGTTTTTTTTTTGTGTTTTGTTTGTGTTTTATTTTTTTTTGTTTTTTTTATTGTGTTTTGTTGTGTTGTGTTTTGTTTTATTGTGTTTTGTTTTGTTTTTTTTTTTGTTGTGTTTTGTTTTGTTTTATTGTGTTTTGTTGATGTTTTGTTTTGTTGTGTTTTTTGTTTTTTTTGTTTTGCACAGATGTTTTGTTGTGTTTTTTTTGTTTTAGTCAGTGTCTGGAGACTGAGGACGGCGTTTTTAATGATAAAATGTGGAGATTTCCTGATCGATGATCCCGCCTCTGTACATTGTGACACGTCTGGGATGTATTTGTAACGCTGGCAGACAGGACTTCTTTGTGTTGGGTCTATAAAACAGATGGATATTCCATGTCCTTCTTCTCTCTTCGTGTTTCTATTTTCCTCAGTCGACGCCTAATCTGACCCGGACTTCCACCGCCAGAAACCTGGCTGAGGACCAAAACTCCACCCCCCGCCCCTCCGATAAATATACGCAGCAGAGTTAACCCCCCGGTGACCGTCCCGGAGCGTCATTACACAATAATAAGTGGGAATATAACCGTCACACCGACGTCTCTTCACCACGGATCGGCGGGCCGGTAACTGCGACCGATCGGTGCAATCGTCCCGGTATTCCGTCCTGGCAGACGTTATTAGAGGAGGAGCACCTCCATCTTTATTCCCCCCCCTCCTTCCTCCAAATCTCCGACCACAACACGCCGTTGGACTGGGAGTGTCACTTAACGACACTGACGCTCCGAGTCTCCGGGCTGCAGGTAATAATAACACGACACGTCCCAGACTCCGGATCGCAGGTAATAAGAATACAGCTCTGCATAGCAACCAATCAGCTTCCAGGTTTTATTATCAAAGCTTAACCGATCAACAGATAGTCAGAGTTACTTAAAGGGTCTGTACACTCTGACAACACATTGCTCGCATTTGTACCCTTTAGGTCGGTAACATATCCCATCGACTGGCAGCACCCATCCCCCCCCCGCCCACTCTAGCTTGGTCGGTCAGCCTTCCAGCGGGCAGCGGCTCCTGTGTCCTCTTCTCCTCTCCTGCAACACGGAGACCAGTTTTTTTTTGGGGGGGGGGGCGGCAAACAACCCCCCCCCCCCCCGCCTGCTCTAGGTCGATCTTTCGGCACTTACCCAATAGATTGTGGGCGGGCAACACTCCCGTGGTTGGCAGCGAGTCCTGGGTCCTCTTCTTTTCTGCAACATGGAGACCAGTGTTTTTTTTTTTGGGGGGGGGGGGGCAGTAAACAACCACCCCCCCGGTCAGCCAGCGGCACCCCCCCCCCCTCCTGCTCTAGGATGGTCGGTCGGTACTAACCCCATAGGTTGTGGGCAGGCAGCCTTTCAGCGGGTAGCGGGCTCCTGTGTCCTCTTCTGCATCACGGCGATCAGCGTTTTTTTTTGCGAGGGTGGCAAACAACCACCCCCCCGTCTGCCGGCACCCCCCCCCCCCCCGCCTGCTCAAGGACAGTCGGTCTGTACTTACCCCATAGGTTGTGGGCGGACAGCCTTCTGGTGGGCAGCGGCTCCTGAGTCCTCTTCTGCATCATGGAGACCAGTGTTTTTGTTTTGGGGGGGCAGCAAACAACCACGCCCCCGGGCAGCCAGTGGCATCCCCCCGCCTGCTCTAGGTCGGTCGGTTGGTACTTACCCCATAGGAGACCAATGTTTTTTTTGGGGGGGGGTGGCAAACAACCACCCCCCGGTCAGTCAGTGGAACCCCCCCCCCCGCTTGCTCTAGGTCGGTACTTACCCCTTAGGTTGTGGGCAGCGGCTCCTGCCTCTTCTGCATCATGGAGACCAGTGTTTTTGTTTTGGGGGGGCAGCAAACAACCACGCCCCCGGTCAGCCAGTGGCATCCCCCCGCCTGCTCTAGGTCGGTCGGTTGGTACTTACCCCATAGGAGACCAATGTTTTTTTTGGGGGGGGTGGCAAACAACCACCCCCCGGTCAGTCAGTGGAACCCCCCCCGCTTGCTCTAGGTCGGTACTTACCCCTTAGGTTGTGGGCAGCGGCTCCTGCCTCTTCTGCATCATGGAGACCAGTGTTTTTCTTTGGGGGGGCAGCAAACAACCACGCCCCCGGTCAGCCAGTGGCATCCCCCCGCCTGCTCTAGGTCGGTCGGTTGGTACTTAGCCCATAGGAGACCAATGTTTTTTATGGGGGGGGTGGTGGCAAACAACCACCCCCCGGTCAGTCAGTGGAACCCCCCCGCTTGCTCTAGGTCGGTACTTACCCCTTAGGTTGTGGGCAGCGGCTCCTGCCTCTTCTGCATCATGGAGACCAGTGTTTTTCTTTGGGGGGGGGCAGCAAACAACCACGCCCCCGGTCAGCCAGTGGCATCCCCCCGCCTGCTCTAGGTCGGTCGGTTGGTACTTACCTCATAGGAGACCAATGTTTTTTTTGGGGAGGGGTGGCAAACAACCACGCCCCCGGTCAGCCAGTGGCATCCCCCCGCCTGCTCTAGGTCGGTCGGTTGGTACTTACCCCAAAGGAGACCAATGTTTTTTTTGGGGGGGTGGCAAACAACCACGCCCCCGGTCAGCCAGTGGCATCCCCCCGCCTGCTCTAGGTCGGTCGGTTGGTACTTACCCCATAGGAGACCAATGTTTTTCTTTGGGGGGGCAGCAAACAACCAGTCAGTGGAACCCCCCCCCCGCCTGCTCTAGGTCGGTCAGTAGATACTTACCCCATAGGTTGTGGGCGGCAGCAAACAACCACCCCCCCTGCAAAACTTTATTAGGTAGACCTGTTCAATTGCTTGGTAACACAAATTGCTAATCAGCCAATCACATGGCAGCAACTCAATGCATTTAGGCATCTAGACGTGGTGAAGACGACTTGCTGAAGTTCAAACCGAGCATCAGAATGGGGAAGACAAGGGGATTTAAGTGACTTTGAACAATGTGGCATGGTTGTTGGTGCCAGACGGGCTGGTCTGAGTATTTCTGGGATCTACTGGGATTTTCACACACAACCTTCTCTCAGGGTTTACAGAGAATGGTGTGAAAAAGAGAAAATATCCAGTGAGTGGCAGTTGTGTGTAGGAAAATGGCTTGTTGAGGTCAG
Source organism: Lithobates sylvaticus (assembly GCA_028564925.1). NCBI lineage: Eukaryota > Metazoa > Chordata > Amphibia > Anura > Ranidae > Lithobates > Lithobates sylvaticus. Next base: position 15,732,827 of record CM053029.1, read on the forward strand.
AGGAGAATGGGCAGACTGGTTCCAGATGATAGAAAGGCAACAGAAACTCCAATAACCACTCGTTACATCCAAGGTATGCAGAATACCATCTCTGAACACAACACATCCAACCTTGAAGCAGATGGGATACAGCAGCAGAAGACCTCACCGGGTGCCACTCCTGTCATCTAAGAACAGGAAACTGAGGCTACAAATCGCACAGGATCACCAAAATTGGACAATAGAAGATTGGAAAAAAAAACGTTGCCTGGTCTGATGAGTCTCGATTTCAGCTGCGACATTCAGATGGTGGGGTCAGAATTTGGTGTAAACAACATGAAAGCATGGATCCATCCTGCCTTGTATCACCGGTTCAGGCTGGTGGTGGGGGTGTAATGGTGTGGGGGGGGGGGGGATTTTTTCTTGGCACACTTTGGGCCCCTTAGTACCAATTGAGCATGGTTTAAACGCCACGGCCTACCTGAGTATTGTTGCTGACCATGTCCATCCCTTTATGACTACAGTGTCCCCATCTTCTGATGGCTCCTTCCAGCAGGATAATGCACCATGTCACAAAGCTCCAATCATCTCACCACTGGACAATGAGGTCACTGTACTCCAATGGCCTCCACACTCACCAGATCTCACCACTGGACAATGAGGTCACTGTACTCCAATGGCCTCCACACTCACCAGATCTCACCACTGGACAATGAGGTCACTGTACTCCAATGGCCTCCACACTCACCAGATCTCACCACTGGACAATGAGGTCACTGTACTCCAATGGCCCCCACACTCACCAGATCTCACCACTGGACAATGAGGTCACTGTACTCCAATGGCCTCCACACTCACCAGATCTCACCACTGGACAATGAGGTCACTGTACTCCAATGGCCTCCACACTCACCAGATCTCACCACTGGACAATGAGGTCACTGTACTCCAATGGCCTCCACCACTGGACAATGAGGTCACTGTACTCCAATGGCCTCCACACTCACCACACCACTGGACAATGAGGTCACTGTACTCCAATGGCCTCCACACTCACCAGATCTCACCACTGGACAATGAGGTCACTGTACTCCAATGGCCTCCACACTCACCAGATCTCACCACTGGACAATGAGGTCACTGTACTCCAATGGCCTCCACACTCACCAGATCTCACCACTGGACAATGAGGTCACTGTACTCCAATGGCCTCCACACTCACCAGATCTCACCACTGGACAATGAGGTCACTGTACTCCAATGGCCTCCACACTCACCAGATCTCACCACTGGACAATGAGGTCACTGTACTCCAATGGCCTCCACACTCACCAGATCTCACCACTGGACAATGAGGTCACTGTACTCCAATGGCCTCCACATCACTCTCACCACTGGACAATGAGGTCACTCTCACCACTGGACAATGAGGTCACTGTACTCCAATGGCCTCCACACTCACCAGATCTCACCACTGGACAATGAGGTCACTGTACTCCAATGGCCTCCACACTCACCAGATCTCACCACTGGACAATGGACAATGAGTCACTGTACTCCAATGGCCTCCACACTCACCAGATCTCACCACTGGACAATGAGGTCACTGTACTCCAATGGCCTCCACACTCACCAGATCTCACCACTGGACAATGAGGTCACTGTACTCCAATGGCCTCCACACTCACCAGATCTCACCACTGGACAATGAGGTCGCCTCCACACTCACCACTGGACAATGAGGTCACTGTACTCCAATGGCATACTCACCACACCACTGGACAATGAGGTCACTGCCCTCCAATCATCTCACCACTGGACAATGAGGTCACTGTACACCACCATGGACAATCCACTGTACTTCAATCTCACCACTGGACAATGAGGTCACTGTCCTCCAATGGCCTCCACACTCACCAGATCTCACCACTGGACAATGAGGTCACTGTACTCCAATGGCCTCCCGTCACTCACAAGATCTCACCACTGGACAATGAGGTCACTGTCCTCCAATGGCCTCCACACTCACCAGATCTCATCCAATAGAGGACCTTTGGGATGTGGTGGAATGGAAGATTGGCATCATGGATGGGCAGCCGACAAATCTGCATCAACTGTGTGATGCCATCATGTCACTATGGAGCAAAATCTCTGAGGAACGTTTCCAACACCTTGTTGTATCTATGCCACCAAGAATGGAGGCCAAAGGGGGTCCAACCCGCTACTAGCAAGGGGGACCTAATAAAGGGGGTCCAACCTGCTACTAGCAATGGGGGCCTAATAAAGGGGGCCCAACATGCTACTAGAAAGGGGATCTAATAAAGGGGGTCCAACCCACTAATAGCAAGGGGGACCTAATAAAGGGGGTCCAACCTGCTACTAGCAAGGTGGACCTAATAAAGTGGTTCCAACCCTCTACTAGCAAGGTGGACCTAATATAGTGACTTGTAGGGTGTATATACAGTATTTACAATAATAGGATTAATAACTCCTCTTACTACTTCATATGGCACCTCCTCTTACCCCATGAACCTCCCTACAATGGTGTATGGTATGTATACTGTGCTGGGTGTCAGTTATAGGTGGAGTAACACTCTTTTTTTTTCCCTCATTTTTACAGACAGCCTATTGCTTGACCTACCATGTCTTCCAAAGGTAATATCCATCCCACCGTTTGTGTGTCCCCTCCTGACACTGAATGTACAGACCCAACCGGCATCATCTACTACACATACACTTCAATGACACTATAAAATATGCACCCCCCCCCGATGAGGTAAAAAAATATCCAAATCCCCCAATGATATCACACTACCTACACCACAATGACATCACATGTAACTTAATGACATCACACAATGCACCGCCAATGAGTCATATATTAAATACCTGCCCCACGACATCACATATTAGACTTCCAATGATGAAATTTGATATACACTATATCACCAAAAGTATTGGGTTGGCCCTCCCTTTGCAGCTATAACAGCTTCAACTCTTCTGGGAAGGCCGTCCACAAGGTTTATGAGTGTGTCTATGGGAATGTTTGACCATTCTTCCAGAAGAGCATTGGTGAGGTCAGGGCACTGATGTTGGACGGGAAGGCCTGGCTCGCAGTCTCCGCTCTAATTCATCCCAAAGGTTTTTCTTACGAGTTGAGGTGCGGGCCAGTCAAGTTCCTCCACCCCAAACTCGCTCATCTATGTCTTTATGGACCTTGCGTTGTGCACCGGTCCAAATCATTTGGTGGAGCGGGGGATTATGGTGTGGGGTTGTTTTTCTGGGGTTGGGCTTGACCCCTTATGCCGCGTACACACGGTCGGAATTCCCGATGGAAACAGTCCGATGGGAGCTTTTTATCGGATTTTCGGACCGTGTGTACGCCCATCAGTCATTTTTCTGTCGGAATTTTCGACGGACTTTGGATTGAGAACCTGTTCTTAATTTTTCAGACGGAAAACCTTTCTATCGGATTTTCCGATCGTGTGTATGCAATTCCGACACGCAAAATTCAGACGCATGCTCGGAAACAATTCGACACATGCTCGGAAGCATTAAACTTCCCTTTTATAGTGCCGTCGAACGTGTTTTTTGCCGCAGTGTTATTGACCGTCGGAATTTGGTGTGACCGTGTGTAGGCAAGACAGTTTGAGTGAAATTCCATTGGAATTCCGACGGGAAAACCATCAGAGCTTTTTCTGACGAGAATTCCGACGTGTGTACGCGGCATAAGTTCCAGTGAAGGGAGCCCTTAAGGCATCAGCATACCAAGACATTTTGGACAATTTCATGCTCCCAACTTTGTAGGAACAGTTCCAACATAATTACGCACCAGAGCACAAAGCAAGGTCCATAAAGACATGGCTGAGAGAGTTTGGGGTGGAGGAAGTTGACTGTCCTGACCTCAACCCAATAGAACACTTTTGGGATGAATTGGAGCACAGACTGCGAGCCAGGCCTTCTCGTCCAACATCAGTGCCCTGACCTCACAAATGCGCTTCTGGAAGAATGGTCAAACATTCCCATAGACACCCTCCTAAACCTTGTGGACGGCCTTCCAGAAGAGTTGAAGCTGTTATAGCTGCATAGGGTGGGCCAACTCAATATTGAACCCTACGGACTAAGACTGGGATGCCATTAAAGTTCATGTGCGTGCAAAGGCAGGCGTCCCAATACTTTTGGTAATATAGTGTATTACATACCTGCCCCATGACATAACATGACACATCACATGACGCACCTCGATTGAGTCAGATATCACATATTTGCCCCAATGACATCACATAGTAGACTTCCATTGATCCAATTTGATATATGCGTTTCCAATGATTACATATACAGTCTAGACATGGGCGCCGTCCAAAAATTAGTTTTGTTTCATTTTCGTTTCGTACGAAAAAAAAATTGTATTTCATAATTCGTGTACGAAATTCAATTCGGATTCGTCCGATATACGAATTTTCGTTAGATTCGTAAACTTTTTGTTAAAATAACGAAAGTTCGTTATGATGAATTTATAATTATGAGGGGTTCCCACCATCCCTGCGCCGAGTTCCCGGGTCTGTACACCCGCTGTGCCCATTATGAGGGGTTCCCACCATCCCTGTGCTGAGTTCCCGGGTCTGTACACCCGCTGTGCCCATTATGAGGGGTTCCCAGCATCCCTGTGCTGAGTTCCCGGGTCTGTACACCTGATGTGCCCATTATGAGGGGTTCCCACCATCCCTGTGCCGAGTTCCCAGGTCTGTACACCCGCTGTGCCCATTATGAGGGGTTCCCACCATCCCTGTGCTGAGTTCCTGGGTCTGTACACCCACTGTGCCCATTATGAGGGGTTCCCAGCATCCCTGTGCTGAGTTCCCGGGTCTGTACACCTGATGTGCCCATTATGAGGGGTTCCCACCATCCTTGTGCCGAGTTCCCAGGTCTGTACACCCGCTGTGCCCATTATGAGGGGTTCCCACCATCCCTGTGCTGAGTTCCTGGGTCTGTACACCCACTGTGCCCATTATGAGGGGTTCCCAGCATCCCTGTGCTGAGTTCCCGGGTCTGTACACCTGATGTGCCCATTATGAGGGGTTCCCACCATCCCTGTGCCGAGTTCCAGGTCTGTACACCCGCTGTGCCCATTATGAGGGGTTCCCACCATCCCTGTGCTGAGTTCCTGGGTCTGTACACCCACTGTGCCCATTATGAGGGGTTCCCACCATCCCTGTGCGGAGTTCCCGGGTCTGTACACCTGATGTGCCCATTATGAGGGGTTCCCACCATCCCTGTGCCGAGTTCCCAGGTCTGTACACCCGCTGTGCCCATTATGAGGGGTTCCCACCATCCCTGTGCTGAGTTCCTGGGTCTGTACACCCACTGTGCCCAATATGAGGGGTTCCCACCATCCTGTGCTGAGTTCCCGGGTCTGTACACCCGCTGTGCCCATTATGAGGGATTCCCACCATCCCTGCGCCGAGTTCCTGGGTCTGTACACCCGCTGTACCCATTATGAGGGGTTCCCACCATCCCTGTGCTGAGTTCCTGGGTCTGTACACCCGCTGTGCCCATTATGAAGGGTTCCCACCATCATGTGCTGTGCTGACTTCCTCTGATTGGTGAACAAAACACCAGTCACGTTTCTGTTAATTTGGATCCGAAATTCCGAAATTCGTTAACGAAATTTCGTATAAAATTCGTAAGCATAGAAATTCCCATAGAGTTCCCACCATCCCTGTGCTGACTTCCTGGGTCTTTAACTTTTAGGTTCGTTAACTTTTCGTAACAATTACGAATTTTCGGTATGAATTTGGATCCGAAATTCGTAAACGAAATTTCGTACAGAATTCGTATGCATAAAAATTAGTATTTTGGATTCGTACGAATATCCGGAAATTCGTACGAATTTTCGTTTGGTACAAAACTAATCGCACATGTCTAATATACACCCCCAACAATGACATCACAATGAGAACTTCAATACAGTGTTCTATGTTTTATGGAAAACCCAACACGAAAAAAAACAAGAAAAAGATTGAAACCCTGTTCCCCCCAAAAAATCCATAACAGACCCTTATCAGAGCATGCAGACTGTACGGCCAGGAAAGGGGAGGGGACAACCATCACATGCACCCATCATGGGGGGAAGGGGTAGGTGGGTACCATGCCATGGGGGTACCATACCAGGGAGGGACCAAAGCACCTTGTCTCTATGTTGATGAGGACAAGGACCTCTTCCCACAACCCTGGGCGGTGATTGTGGGGGTCTGGGGGCAGTGGGCTTATCAGAATCCCAAAGTCTCCTTTAACAACAAGGTTGGCCCCAGATACCCTCCTTTAACCGCTTCCCGACCGCCTCACGCCGATATACGTCAGAAGAATGGCACGGCTAGGCAAAACCACGTACAGGTACGTGGCCCTTTAAAAGCCTAGCCGTGGGTTGCGCGCTCGCGACCTGGTCGGGAGCTCTGTGACCACGCGGACCCGATCGCCCCTGGTGTCCCGCGATCGGGTCACAGAGCTGAAGAACGGGGAGAGGTCTGTGTAAACAAACCTCTCCCTGCGCTTCCTACTCTGCCTGTCATTGATCGGCTGTTTCCTGTTTTGGGAAAGCCGATCAATGACGTCAGACGTCAGCCCCGCCCCCAAATGTAAAAAAAAAACCACGTCACACACCATAACCCCTCCCCGCTCCCTAGTGGTTAACTATTTCACTGCCAGTGTCATTTGTACAGGAATCAGTGCATTTAAATAGCACTGATTGCTGTATAAATGACAATGGTCCCAAAAATGTGTCAAAAATGTCCGATGTGTCCGCCATAATGTCGCAGTCACAATAAAAATCGCTGATCGCCGCCATTACTAGTAAAAAAAAAAATATTAATAAAAATGCTATAAAACTATCCCCTATGTAAACGCTATAACTTTTGCCCAAACCAATCAATAATCGCTAATTGCGATTTTTTTTTATACCAAAAATATGTAGAAGAATACGTATCGGCCTAAACTGAGGAAAAAAAAATATGTTTTTTTTATATATTTTTTGGGGGATATTTATTATAGCAAAAAGTAAAAAATATTGCATTTTTTTCAAAATTGTCGCTCTATTTTTGTTTATAGCGCAAAAAATAAAAACCGCAGGGGCGATCAAATACCACCAAAAGAAAGCTCTATTTGTGGGAAAAAAAAGACGCCAATTTTGTTTGCGAGCCACGTCACACGACTTCAGTTAAAGCGACGCAGTGCCGAATCGCAAAAAGGGGCCTGGTCCTTTGGCTGCCAATTGGTCCGGGGCTGAAGTGGTTAAGTGAATGGGTAACGGGTACATAGTATCTATACTCTTTCACAAAAAAAGGTGAAAAGTAACTAAACACACACAGAGTTTTTGAAAAGCCCTTTATTAAAAAAAAGTCCCATGATGTAAATCCCTCGTCAATAATGTAATCCAGTAAATCCTCACCAATCACAGTGTACGAAACCCAACAACCTGCCAAAAGAGAAAAATCCAGATGACCAATGTACAAATTTGATCCTGTAACTAACTGGTGATGAATTACATCTCCAGGACTGCATCGCAGTTATGCCCATGGTCAATGATGTCAGAGCTATCCATGGATTCCAGGCCAGTAACTGAATGGGACCAGGTGACATCACTGGTTGCTAAGGATGTAGCAATCATTGACCGGTAGCTGTTTGGACATTCGTTAGGACAGCCAAAGTGTGGTGCAGACTTTGAGATCATCCCTACTATCTATCCCTCTAAGTTTTCAGTTGGGCAGTAATTGAATAGGGAGCCTTTTGTTGACTAGTCTCTGGGGCGCCCTTTGGTGACCCGTCTGTGAGGAATTCTTTGGAAACCCTTTTGTGGAGGCCTTTGGTGACTTCTTTGGTGACTCTTCTGTGGAAGACCTTTTGATGACTCTTCTGTGGTGGTCTTTAGCGATTTTTCTCAGGGGAGCCCTTTGGTCACTCTTCTGAAGGGAGCCCTTTGGTCACTCTTTTGTGGAGGATCCATTGGTCACACTTTGTGGGGGATCTTTGGTGATTCTTCTGTGGGAGGCCCTTTGGTGACTCTCCTGTGGGGTGCCCTTTGGTGACTCTCCTGTGGGTTGCCCTTTGGTGACTCTCCTGTGGAAGGGCCCTTTGATGACTCTTCTGTGGGGGGCACTTTTCTCAATCTTCTCTTGGGGGCACTTTGCTGAGCCTATGGGGGGGGGGGGGGGGGGCTATGGTGACCCTTCTGCGGCAAATCCTTTGTAAACTTTTTTATTGGTGGCCTTTGGTGACTCTTCTGTGGAAGACCTTTTGATGACTCTTCTGTGGTGGTCTTTAGCGATTTTTTTCTCAGGGGAGCCCTTTGGTGACTCTTCTGAAGGGAGTTCTTTGGTGACTCTTTTGTGGAGGATCCATTGGTCACTCTTTGTGGGGGACCTTTGGTGATTCTTCTGTGGGAGGCCCTTTGGTCACTCTCCTGTGGGGGCCCTTTGGTCACTCTCCTGTGGGGGCCCTTTGGTCACTCTCCTGTGGGGGGCACTTTTCTCATTCTTCTCTTGGGGGCACTTTGCTGAGTCTATGGGGGGGGGGGGGATATGGTGACCCTTCTGCGGTGAATCCTTTGTAAACTTTTTTATTGGGGGCCTTTGGTGACTCTACTTTGAGAGGCCTCTTGGTGACTCTTTTGTGGGAGACCATTTGGTGATTCTTCTGTCGAGGACTTTACCGACTTTTCTGAGGGGAGCCCTTTGGTGACTTTTCTGTGGGAGGCCCTTTAATGATTCTTCACTTTTCTGAGTCCTCTCTGGGGGGCACTTAGCTGAGTCTTCTGTGGTGGGCCCTTTGGTGACCCTTCTGTGTGGAATCATTTGGAAACTTTTTTTGTGGGGGGCCTTTGCTGACTCTTCGTTGGGAGTCCCTTTGCTGATACTTCTGTGGGAGACCATTTGGTGACTCTTCTGTGGAGGCCTTTAGGGACTTTTATGAGGGGAGCCCTTTGGCAACTCTTCTCTGAGGGGAGCTCTTTGGTGACTGTTTTGTGGGTGATCCATTGGTCACACTTCTGTGGGGGGTATTTGGTGATTCTTCTGTGGGAGGCCCTTTGGAGACTTTTCTTTGGGGGGCCCCATTGTGACTGTTCTTTGGGATGCCCCTTGGTGACTTTTCTGTGAGAGACTATTTGGTGACTCTGCTGTGGAAGACTTTAGCGACTTTTCTGAGGGGAGTCACTCAGAAAAGCCTATTTTATTATTTTGGCTCTGTGTATCATTTCCCGGGTCTGTCATGATATATATATATATATATATATATATATAAAAAAAAAAACGAGATGGTTATTTTCAGAAAGGACAAAACGTTTTTCAGCTCTTTGTGGAACTCCGGCCAAGAGGTTTTCTTTACTTCCTAATGAGCATTTTCAGAAGGAGTAACAGCAATGTTGGCCTCTATGTGACTCAGTGGGTCAGTAGAAGCGGATCCAAAAGCCAAATCTTGCTCAGAGGCAGCCAGTAAGCTTTTCAAGTTTCACACAGAGCCATGAAAAATGGGCAGAACTGGACAAGAAGTCAGTGACCGGTGGGACTTGGATGGAGCCCAGATGAAATGTTTCCACAGTGCGGGGGGTTATATTGAGAATCCAGATTTCACTTTAGATCCACGTCAACCAAAATCCTTCCACTAGTGATAATTCCAAAACAATAGGCTCAATAGGGGAGTCCTTTGGTGACTCTTCTGTGGGGGCCTATTACTGGCTCTTCTGTCAGGGCTTTTGGTGACTCTTCTGTGGGGGCCTATTACTGACTCTTCTGTCAGGGCCTTTGGTGACTATTCTGTAAGGGGCTCTTTAGGGACTATCCTGGAGGGCTCCTTTGGTAACTCTTTTGTAGAGGGGCCCATTGGTGACTCTTCTGTGGGGGGAGGGCTTGATGACTCTTCTGTGGGTGGCCTTTGGTGACCCTTGGTGAATTTTCTGTGTGGGCCTTTGGTGATTCTTCTGTAGAGGGCCTTTGGTGACTCGTCTGTGGGGGGCCCTTTGGAAACGCCTCTGTGGGGGAGCCTTTGGTGAGTTTTCTGTAGAAGGACCTTTGGTACTCAACGGTAGGGGGGCCTTTTGGTGACTCTTCTGATGGGGGACCCTTTGGTGACTCTTCTGTTGGGTGCACATTGGTGTCACTTCTGTATGGGAGGGGCCTTTGATGACTCTTCTGTGGGGCCTTTGGTGACTCTTCTGATGGGGGAGGGGCCTTTGATGACTCTTCTGTGGGGCCTTTGGTGACTCTTGATGATTTTTCTGTGTGGGGCTTTGCTGACATTTTTGTGGAGGGCCTTTTGTGACTTTTCTGTGGGGGCCTTTGGTGACCCTTGGTGAATTTTCTGTGTGGGCCTTTGGTGATTCTTCTGTAGAGGGCCTTGGGTGACTCGTCTGTGGAGGGCCCTTTGGAAACGTCTCTGTGGGGGAGCCTTTGGTGACTTTTCTGTAGAAGGACCTTTGGTACTCAACAGTAGGGGGGTCTTTTGGTGACTCTTCTGATGGGGGGCCCTTTGGTGACTCTTCTGTGGGGTGCACATTGGTGACTCTTCTGTGTGGGTGGGGCCTTTGATGACTCTTCTGTATGGGAGGGGCCTTTGGTGACCCTTGAGGATTTTTCTGTGTGGGGCTTTGGTGACTCTTTTGTGGAGGGCCTTTTGTGACTTTTCTGTGGGGGCCTTTGGTGACCCTTGGTGACTTTTCTGTGTGGGCCTTTGGTGACTCTTCTGTTAAGGGTATTTGGTTACTCTTCTGTGGGGGCCGTTGGTGAATCCTCTGTGGAAGGCCTTTATTATTCTTCTGTGGCCCACAGAAGGGGCCCACAACACAATAGGCGTCAGGGAACCACAACACAATAGACTCAATTCAGTAAGCTAACACCAAGATACGGAAACGTATTTTCACAAAAGTGACTTTTGTTTAGCCAATGAGATTGGGAATCACAGTCACATGGTTAAAGATACTTAATTTTGTAATAAAGCTTTGTGAATTAAACTTAATGGATGGCAGTTCCGGTAATACTATTGTCACATAATGTGCCTAAATAGATCTCTGTAGTAAAAGTTGAGAACTTCCAGGACTGGCACACGGGCCACCTGCTCAGAGTCATCCGAGTGACAGCTGACCCCCCCCCAAGAGATCTTAGCAGCAAACAGCCAGACCGGTTGACCACTAGGTCACATTTGTATTACTAGTCTAGCTGATTTGAGTTTATTGACTGATTGGTCAATAACCTAATTGGCTTGTATTTTCACATATTCTTTTAAAATATTGAATCAATTGATGTTATTTAATACTGAGCTTAAAATAAAAAGCAGCTGTTCAGATCTGTGCCCAGTGTGTGACTCAAGCATATGAAGGCCGGAAAAAACAAATAACCTTCACGATCATTTTGTATTACAATCATATAACGGACACACCCAATCAGTGACATCACATAACACACATCCTCCCAATGACATCATTCAATAAACACACCCCCAGTAACATCACATGACAAATCACATGATATGACAGATATGAGTCAGAAAATGCAGCACCACTTACTCACCCAATGATGTAATATAACCAACACACCCCAGTGACATCACATATAATACATACTCTAAAATACATAATATTGACCTCACAATGATGTCACATATAATGACCCCTGTGACATCCCATTACAAACACACCCCAATGACAACACATCATATACACACCTTGATGGGATTGACTGTATGGTACCCCAGATGATACACTATATATCTGATACCCATATGATACTACATGAACTGACTATATCTCTTCTTATTGCAGGTCCTGACATTGAGGCATCTAAACCACTCCAGGATGACCCCCCCAGTTACAGCGCCATCGCCCCATATGCTCCTCCAGATTCCTATCCACCAACCGCACCCATTCCAGAGATAATGGGCATACAGTCGGGTCTAGAGCTTCTACTCCAGGTAACTTGACTACCAACTAATTCTTACCACCGGTATCACCCATTATCTAACCATTGATGACCTTTGTCCACCCTCCTGTGTTTGTCTACCCATTGACCTTAAACCTTTGTCTGCTGTCATCTGTCATAAAGCCTGTTACCTTCTGATAATAAGCCCACCAGTCTGTCACCAATGGGAGGATCCCTAAACATTGGACATGGGGTGACCATTTCCCAGTCTGTCATTGTTGGGAAGGTCTCTAAATGTTGGACACAGGGTAACCATTCACAAGCATATGATCATTGGGAAGATCCTTAAATATTGAACATAGGGTGACAATTCATCAGTCTGTCATTGTTAGGAAGGTCCCCAAATATTGGATATGGTGTGACCATTCACCAGTCAGTCATTGTTGGGAAGATCCCTAAATTTTGGACATAGGGTGTTCATTCACCTGTCTATCATTGATGGGAAGGTCCCTAAATGTTGGAGATGTGGTGACCATTCACAAGCATATCATCATTGGGAAGATCCTTAAATATTGAAAATAGGGTGACAATTTACCAGTCTGTCATTGTTGGGAAGGTCCCCAAATATTGGATATGGTGTGACCATTCACCAGTCAGTCATTGTTGGGAAGATCCCTAAATTTTGGACATAGGGTGTTCATTCACCTGTCTATCATTGATGGGAAGGTCCCTAAATGTTGGACATGTGGTGACCTTTCACAAGCATATCATTATTGGGAAGATCCTTAAATATTGAACATAGGGTGACAATTCACCAGTTTGTCATTGTCAGGAAGGTCCCCAAATATTGGATATGGTGTGGCCATTCACCAGTCAGTCATTGTTGGGAAGATCCCTACATTTTGGACATAGGGTGTTCATTCACCTGTCTGTCATTGATGGGATGGTCCCTAAATGTTGGACATGTGGTGACCATTCGCCAGCATGTCATCATTTGGAAGATCTGTAAACATTGGACACAGGGTGACCCTTCATCAAACTGTAATTACTGATAAGGTCTCTAAATGTTGGACATAGTGTGACCTTTCATCAGTGTGACATTGTTGGGAAGAGTCTGAAATATTGAATATGGGGTGACCATTCTCCAGTCTGTCATCTTTGGGAGGATTCATAAATATTAGACATGGTGTGACAATTCACCAGCCTGTTATTAATGGGAACGTCTCTAAATATTGGATATCGGGTCGCTATTTACCAGTCTGTCATTGTTAGGAAGATTCCTAAATGGTGGACATAAGGTGACCATGCACTAGTCTATCATTAATGGGAAGAGCCATCAATATTGGACATAGGGTGACCATTCACTAGTCTATCATCTTTGGGAGGATTCCTAAATATTGGACATGGGGTTACCATTCACCAGTTTGCCATTTTTGCGAAGATCCCTAAATATTGAACATGGGGAGACCATTTACCAGTCTGTCATTAATGGGAAAAATCCCTAGATATTGGACACGGGGGTACCATTCACCAGTCTGTCTTTAATAGGAAGATCCGTAAATATTGGACATGAGGTAAGCATTCACCAGTCTGCCACTGTTGGGAAAATCCCTAAAGTATTGGACACGGGGGAAGATCCCTAAATATTGGACATAGGGTGACCATTCGGCAGCCTGCCATTGTTGGGAAGATCCCTAAATATTGGACATAGGGTGACCATTCGGCAGTCTGCCATTGTTGGGAAGATTCCTAAATATTGGACATAGGGTGACCATTCGGCAGTCTGCCATTGTTGGGAAGATTCCTAAATATTGGACATAGGGTGACCATTCGGCAGTCTGCCATTGTTGGGAAGATTCCTAAATATTGGACATAGGGTGACCATTCGGCAGTCTGCCATTGTTGGGAAGATTCCTAAATATTGGACATAGGGTGACCATTCGGCAGTCTGCCATTGTTGGGAAGATTCCTAAATATTGGACATAGGGTGACCATTCGGCAGTCTACCATTGTTGGGAAGATTCCTAAATATTGGAAATGGGGTGCGTTTAGAAAGAACTATGATTTTTCTTATGTGTAAAATGATTGTAACTGATGCCAGTTACGTCACCCGAAACAACCATTCTATCTACCCCTGAACATTACATATGCAGTATGACCTGGCAGTGGCTCTCCGTTGTTTGCGATTGCATGTAGAGAGCATTCGGGTCATTGGAAGGGAATCCACTATCCCCATTTTGTTGATATTATGATCAATGTTATGTGTTGAGTGTCGTTCTTTCAGTCTCTCTTTGTCAGTCCACATTCCACCCATTTCACGTTGATGAATGGTATTTCTGGAAAAGATCATCAGCTAACACTGGAATTTTTTGTTTCAGATTAACCAGTTAACTGTTCGGGAAAAATGTAAGAAAATCCCCTTATTTTATCCAACAGAATTCTCATTGTCTGATCTCAAGCTCACATTCATCTGTCCTCTCTCTGTCCAATGTTCATCCTAAGCAGCCATTTTCAACCATGATTCTGTTGAACCCTGAGCTTCCCCCAGAAGCTACCAAGGGTTCCTTGCTCATTGACCTGCCATCTGATGGTGCCTGCATAGTTCCAGGTCCAACACCACTTGGCAGAGTCAACTGTGTGACATTAATGATCAGTTTAGCTTTCTGTAAGGGGGGCATTCTTCTCACTGATCACCAATGTAAGGAACATTCTTCTCACTGATCACCAATGTAAGGAGCATTCTTCCCACTGATCACCAATGTAAGGAACATTCTTCCCACTGATCACCAATGTAAGGAACATTCTTCCCACTGATCACCAATGTAAGGAAAATTCTTCCCACTGACCACCAATGCAAGGAAAATTCTTCCCACTGATCACCAATGTAAGGAACATTGTTCTCACTGATCACCAATGTAAGGAGCATTCTTCTCACTGATCACCAATGTAAGGAGCATTCTACCCACTGATCACCAATGTAAGGAACATTCTTCTCACTGATCACCAATGTAAGGAACATTGTTCTCACTGATCACCAATGTAAGGAACATTCTTCTCACTGATCACCAATGTAAGGAACATTCTTCCCACTGATCACCAATGTAAGGAACATTCTTCCCACTGATCACCAATGTAAGGAACATTCTTCCCACTGATCACCAATGTAAGGAACATTCTTCCCACTGATCACCAATGTAAGGAACATTCTTCTCACTGATCACCAATGTAAGGAACATTCTTCTCACTGATCACCAATGTAAGGAACATTCTTCCCACTGATCACCAATGTAAGGAACATTCTTCCCACTGATCACCAATGTAAGGAACATTCTTCTCACTGATCACCAATGTAAGGAACATTCTTCCCACTGATCATCAATGTAAGGAACATTCTTCCCACTGATCACCAATGTAAGCAATCATTCTTCCCACTGATCACCAATGTAAGGAACATTCTTCTCACTGATCACCAATGTAAGGGACATTCTTCCCACTGATCACCAATATAAGGGGACAGTCTTCCCATTGACCACCACTGTAAGGAAAATTCTTCTCACTGACCACTAACTGTTATGCCGCGTACACATGATCGCACATTCCGACAACAAAATCCATGTTTTTTTTCTGACGGATGTTGGCTCAAACTTGTCTTGCATACACACGGTCACACAAATGTCAACGTCAAGAACGCGGTGACGTACGAAGAGCCAAGAAAATTGAAGTTCAATAGCCAGTGCGGCTCTTCTGCTTGATTCCAAGCATGCGTAGAATTTTTATTCATCGGAATTGTGTACACACGATCGGAATTTCCGACAACGGATTTTGTTGTCGGAAAATTTGAGATCCAGATCTCAAATTTTGTTTGTCGGAAATTCTGACAGAAAATGTCCGATGGAGCCTACACACGGTCGGAATTTCTGACAACAAGCTCCCATCGAACATTTGTTGTCAGAAATTCCGACCGTGTGTACCCGGCATTAGAGAAACACCCAACCAACCCGTTCTCTTCTTTGGTTGGCCTTTGGCGTTCTCCTGTCCCCCACACACCACAGAGATGTTCAGGATCTCTTGTCTCAGATGCAGTGGTGTACTAAGGGCGGTGCGTGGGGGGCGGGCGGCACCGGGTGCCACACACTGGGGGGGTGTCAGGCCGGCGCCCCCCTCCGTGATGGAAGCAGGGACAGCGCGCGCGGTGAGTGACAGGCAGCGGCAGGTGAGGTGAGAGGAGGGGGAGGGTGTTCGCCGCTCTCCGCGGCTCTGATCTGTCTGATCGGTAATGACAGAAAACACACACACCCATCACACACTGAGAGCCGTGCCGTCCGGGGGGGGGTTGCGCGGGCAAGGCCAGTCGGCGCATCCCCTTCTCTGATCGCGGCTCTAATCAATCTCTACAGCGGCTGTCAGCCGAGCACAGTGAAGCCGCCTCCCCCTCCTTCTTTATCTCTACACAGGGCTGTGCATGCAGAAGGAGGGGGAGGCGGCTTCATTCTGCTTGGCTGACAGCCGCTGTAGAGACTGATTAGAGCCGCGACCAGAGAAGGGGATCGTTGTGGGGGGTCTGTATTGTGTTAGGGGGGGGGCTCTGTGCACTGTAGTAAGGGGTCTGTACTGTAGTGAGGGGTCTGCACTATAGTGGGGGGTCTGCACTGTAGGGGGGGGTCTGCACTGTAGCGGGGGTCTTACTGTAGGGGGGGTCTGCAATTTAGTGGGGGGTCTGCACTGTGGGGGTCTGTATTGTGTTAGGGGGGGATCTGTGCACTGTAGTAAGGGGTCTGTACTGTAGTGAGGGGTCTGCACTATAGTGGGGGGTCTGTACTGTAGGGGGGTCTGCAATTTAGTGGGGCGTCTGCACTTTAGGGGGGTCTGTACTGTAGGGAGAGGGTCTGCCCTGTAGGGGGTCTGTGTAACATGCAGGGGGTCCAGAACTGTTAGAGGGGTGTCTGTATAACATACAGGCGTCCAGAGCTGTGGGGGGCTGTGTAATGTAAAGGGGTGCAGGGCTGTATAACGTAAAGGGGTCCAGAGGTGCAGGGTACTGTGTAATGTAAAGGGGTCCAGAGGTGCAGGGTACTGTGTAATGTAAAGGGGTCCAGAGGTGCAGTGTAATGCAAAGGGGTCCAGAGTTGCAGTTGTGGAGAGGGGGTACATAGTAGTGAAAAAAAGTGCCAGATATAGGATCCGCCCCGGGTGCCAAATGCTCTTGGTATGCCCCTGCTCAGATGTTGGCACATTTGACTGCTTGGATGGACTTCTTGCCGTTGACTTCTTAGATTAAAGACATAATTGAACTCCTTGTGCTGGGGGAGGGGAATGCTAGGGCGCACAGGTATTATCATGGGGTCTTCTCCTGATAAGACTGGAGTGGCGGCCGTGGTTGTCATCCTGGAAGTGAGGACTCGTTAAATCAGCATCTCACCGATTGGATGCCGATGCTCAGAACATCATGCTGCTCTATAAGACAAATCCCGATGATTGCCATGACTCTGTATACCATATATAGTATAATGGCAGCAATTTACCGATAACGTCAATCTATCATTCAATCAATACACCTTCAAGTAAAATATGAGATATTTTAGCAGTAAGATAGTTAGTCCACTTTAACTCATAGTCAACCATGCCCTCCCAGTGCAAGGCTGATTTCAGCTTTCAGCTGCTGCGTGTTACTCAGTATATAGACAGATTTTAGGGAATTATACCAAATGAAGTGGAAAATTCTTACGGTCATGTGGCCACCTGGATCTCTTACTGAGAACTCTTGAATAAGTTACGATCAGCTGGGATGTCAAAAGGTCATCAACTTAGTATATTCAGTCATTCTGATCAATGGGCCTCATCCACCCATAATGGAGAGCCGGCCCTACGTAGGAGAATGGAGGATCAGATTTGGTACTTGGTGATGTGCGCTTACAGTGTCCCCAACAGCTCCTGTGAGCCGTATTGATCCTGAATCCCATTGTCCAGAGATGACGGGGAATGTCTGATACCTGTATATCATCAATGGGCCTCATCACCCATAATGGAGAGTCCTCCAACATGAGCCATATTGACCCCTAATCCCGTTGCCTATAAATGATGGGGGATGTCTGATACCTGTATATCATCAGTAGGTGTCATCCACCCATAATGGAGAGCTGGCCGTACAAAGGAGAGTGTAGGATCACATCTGGTACCCGGTGAAGTGTGCTTCCAGTGTCCTCCAATAGCTCCTATGAGCCATGTTGACCCCTAATCCCGTTGCCTATAAATGATGGGGGATGTCTGATACCTGTATATCATCAGCAGGTCTCATCCTCCCATAATGGAGAGCTGGCCGTACATAGGAGAGTGTAGGATCAGATCTGGTTCCCTGGTGATGTGGGCTTCCAGTGTCCACCAACAGCACCTGTGAGCCATATTGACCCCAAATCCAGTTGCCTATAAATGACGGGGAATGTCTGATACCTGTGTAGCACTGACCCCCAAAGGAGCTGCTGGTTTTATTTGGGCCTGCACTCTACCAATAAACCCCACTAATTTGGCTCAGTCTCCTTGGCACAGCTGTGGTGCAATACAATACAATACAATTTAGTATAATGCAAGGTACCTGTATTGTAACCTCTGGCTCCACCTGCTGGTAGAGAACAGTACACCACACAACTGGATACTTAACCAAAAATATCTTTTACTGTGAATATATTCAAACAGGTGATTACAGTAATTGTACTGTCATCCCAACATAGGACAACAGCACAATGGATTTCAGTAAAACAATTTCAAACAGTATAAATACACGGGAGCTCCCCCTACTTTTGTAGCTATGCGTGAGGTCTCACTTAAAGTACTTGGTCTTTGATCTTCTTTTCTTCGCTAGCTAAAGTAATTCCTTGTGATTTGTAATCCAGGGGTTAAAGTAAGTCAGGTTGAGGTAAAAATGCTCCTAGTGTAACTTCAATAACTATGTTACAAGGTTTGAGATGCCAAAGTAGCTATGCCTCAAGCCTGCTTAGTGTCAGTTGCTACACTCCTCCTCCATGGAACTATAAATCCCAGCGAGGCCTGTATGTGAGTCTGACTGAGTGTAAAAGTCAACAAACGGTGGGTCGTGACTCGCTCAACAACTGGATTGGAGCTCCATGTAGTAGGTTTGGTCCGGTGACTGCAGCTTTCTCCACCGTCAGCAGGCCACGTCACTCCGTTCCGCTCCGCTGGGTGAGCCCGATCCTCCGATGCTCACATGTCTCGATCTCTCAAATCCGGTCACTGTATCTCCGGCACAGTCAGGTCACTTACCCGAACAAGCAGGGTTGCGTTCCGCAATGGCTTTAGGCCGCTGTCTCCGGGAGGCCTCTGCACAGATCTTCACAGGCAGGCCATGCGATCCCAAGAGAGCTAAAATGGCCGCTGATATGTGCTTACAGTGTCCTCCAACCGCTCCTATGAACCATATTGACCCCTAATCCTGTTGCCTATAAATGATGGGGGATGTCTGATACCTGTATATCATCTATAGGTCTCATCCACCCATAATGGAGAGCTGGCCGTACATAGGAGAGTGTAGGATCAGATCTGGTTCCCTGGTGATGTGCGCTTCTAGTGTCCTCCAACAGCTCCTGTGAGCCATATTGACCCCAAATCCCGTTGCCTATAAATGACGGGGGAATATCTGATATATCATCAATGGTTTGTGATGCTGTAACCCGCTGTTCACTAAATGACTCCTTATCTCCTCTCCCACAGTTACCACATCCCAGGGCTGGGGACGTTCCTTCGATGTGCTGAACAATATCAGCCAACGAATCTTCCAGGCGGAGCAGAAGGTGGTGTGCTGTGGGCCCCTCTATGATGTGACCGTCAGGGACCACGGGGGCACGCCGGTCATGCAGCTTCTGGAGAACTGTGGATGTACCTGCACCAGAGAGGTGGGGACGTGTATATGCGTATATATATATATATATAATATAATCATACTAAATATATACTGTATATAGGTGTTAGGAGTGAACAGAGCGTCAATAGCTCAAGCATTAAAATCCACGTCATACAGCCAGGTGTGCTCCAGGTAACCACCACGTGGGGCCGGTGTTGCAGCAAACAGAGCGATCGCGTTTTACGACCTCCTCGCCCTTTCTCAGGATACAGATGACAAATTCAACGATGAATAAAGTCAGATATTGGAAAAAAAAGGTGGAAAACAGATACAGAGTAATGATTGGATAATGAAGACACTGAAAGAAACAACAGAAATCAGTCCTGGGGGTATCACCGCTGATCCCAGCACAGGATTGGACCATTTTGTCCCTAGGCCCCCCCCCTATTCACATTATGAAGAGTCTCATCATATGGGCGGTTCTGCACATTTGGTTTCACACATTTTTCGCAATTTACACATCGGCAGACAATTTATTTTATTATCTGCTGTACATGTGACAAACACGTAGACTTTGCAGGTTTTTACAATGTAGAGTCCCCTTCTCACATATGCCCCCTGGTGGAGATATGTATGCATTGTATAGTATAGTATACATATATCTTCAGTGTAGAGTCCCCTTCTCACATATGCCCCCTGGTGGAGATATGTATGCATTGTATAATATACTATACATATATCTTCAGTGTAGAGTCCCCTTCTCACGTGTGCCCCCTGGTGGAGATATGTATGCATTGTATAATATACTATACATATATCTTCAGTGTAGAGTCCCCTACTCACAAGTGCCCCCTGGTGGAGATATGTATGCATTGTATAGTATAGTATACATATATCTTCAATGTAAGTCCCCTTCTCACGTGTGCCCCCTGGTGGATATATGTATGCATTGTATAGTATAGTATACATATATATCTTCAGTGTAGAGTCTCCTTTTCACATGTGCCCCCTGGTGGAGATATGTATGCATTGTATAGTATACATATATCTTCAGTGTAGAGTCTCCTTCTCACATGTGCCCCCTGGTGGAGATATGTATGCATTGTATAGTATAGTATACATATATCTTCAGTGTAGAGTCTCCTTCTCACGTGTGCCCCCTGGTGGAGATATGTATGCATTGTATAGTATAGTATACATATATCTTCAGTGTAGAGTCCCCTTCTCACATGTGCCCCCTGGTGGAGATATGTATGCATTGTATAGTATAGTATAGTATAGTATACATATATCTTCAGTGTAGAGTCCCCTTCTTACATGTGCCCCCTGGTGGAGATATGTATGCATTGTATAGTATAGTATATATATATCTTCTAGTGGTAAAAAAAAAGCACTTGTGGGTTTAACTAATCATTTTTTTGTATAATTGTCCTTAAAGGGGGCGTGGCAGGGGGAGTGTCCTATGCCTAAATACTTTTGCTGATAGGTGTCCCTCATTCCTATCGCAACATGTTGGGAGGTATGTAGTAGTAGTATAATATACAGTATATATATATATATATATATATATATATATATATGTGTAGTTATATACAGTGTAGAGTCACCTTCTCACATGTGCCCCCTGGTGTACATATGTATGCACTGTATAGTACAGTATAATGTGTGTGTGTGTGTGTGTGTATATATATATATATATATATATATATATATATATATATATATATACATACATACACTGTATATTTATGCACCAAAAGTATTGGGACACCTGCCTTTACACGCTCATGAACTTTAATGGCATCCCAGTCTTAGTCTGTAGGGTTCAATATTGAGTTGGCCCTCCCTTTGCAGCTATAACAGCTTCAACTCTTCTGGAAAGGCCGTCCACAAGGTTTAGGAGGGTGTCTATGGGGATGTTTGACCATTCTTCCAGAAGCGCATTTGTGAGGTAAGGCACTGATGTTGGAGGTGAAGGCCTGGCTCGCAGTCTCCACTCTAATTCATCCCAAAGGTGTTCTATGGGGTTAAGGGTCAGGACTCTGTGCAGACCAGTCTAGTTCCTCCACCCCAAACTCGCTCATCTGTGTCTTTATGGACCTTTATGGGGCCTTCCCAGAAGAGATCTTCCTCCACCCCCAACTCGCTCATCCATATCTTTATGGACCTTTAGCACCCTCCAGCACTCTCCGGCCCCCACCCTCCAGCACTCTCCGGCCCCCACCCTCCAGCACTCTCCGGCCCCCACCTTCCAGCACTCTCCGCCCACCCCACCCTCCAGCACTCTCCGCCCCTGTGTTGTGCTGTGCTGGGATCCCCCCACTCTACTTCCTCTGTGGCTGTGGAATGACTCAGTGACATCCCCTTGGCTGCATATGTCTAATGGGTGAGGAGGGTGTGACGGAACGTCCCTACACTCCTCTTGAGTGCGTTCGTCATATATCACTTCCTCCCAGTCTGGATATAGATATCAGATATTCCAAACGCTCCCAAGCACCAAACGAGACGAAACTTGCTTAGTGCTAACATGGAAGTGCTGTTGATGAACTGTGTGCTAGATCTGTGCATCTTTTTGCAGCCATTTTTATTGCTTGACGTTTTTTCCCCCATTTTGGACGTGATTGGGGCCTTACGTGTAAGTTTTGCCTAAGGCCTCACAAAGTCTAGAGCCGCCTCTGTGCAAATGATTTTCATACAAATGGCAAAGCAACCTTTAAAGGTCTTCTTCCCACAGAACAATCTATTACAAATTGTTGTGCATTGTTAGACGTCCCCAGGGTGGTGCCTAGCCTACTGATGTCTCTTTTTTTACCAAATGCTCACAAATTAGCCTTGAAAAAGACCAAAAAAAAAAAAAAAACAACTGTAGATTTCAGTGGGGTCCAGTGCTATGTTCAGGGTTCTTGGACCTCCCGCCAGGTTCTCCTATCACTCAGTTTACTGAACTTTGCCTGGCTCTACTCATCCCAAATGGTCAGGTATTCAGAAACATTGAGCTATGGAGTGTATCTGAAGATGGACTGTGGAGGTGAGATGACTGTGTCTCCTATTACAGGTGGAGGTTCAGTGTCCTCCTGCGCATCCAATTGGATCGGTGAAGCTCCACTGGAACAACTTGGTAACCCACCTGTCCGTCATGAACGCCAACAAAGAGGTTGTTCTGCTTATTCTTGGGCCGAGCCTACAGACCAGCATCTTTGGAAACTCCACCTTCGAGGTAAAACAGCCGGCCCCTGAGGGGGTAGAGTAGGTTGGTGGGGGGTTATCAGCCGGCCCTAACCCATTTCACGTGACCTTTCTGTCTCCTTCTCAGGTGAAGTCTCGGGATGAGCAGCATGTTGTCGGGGTGATGCGGATGGAGAGCGGCAATTATGTCGTCTCATTTCCACTGGATCTGGATGTGACTATAAAAGCCACCCTCCTGGGGGCCGCCATGTACCTGGTGAGTGCACTAATATCATTACTCACATGACGGGGCAACCAGCACCCCGGGTTAGAAGAATGTCCTGTTCAATGATGACATCTAAAGCTCTGGTTACATTGTGGTCATACTCCTTTAGAGATAGGGACCAGTGGCGTAGCCTGGGTTTTCAGCGAGCACCCGGGGCAAGGCAAGTAATTTGCACCAACTAACCAGTGGAAATTTAGATATCCCCACCATGATCACACCCCCAGACACCCCCCTCCACTCTGATCACACCCTGCAAATACCCCCACCCTGATCACACCCCAAAATAAGCATACCCCCTTCCATCAGAGTCCCCTTTACACATTAGATCTCCCTTTCAAATCAGAAGCCCCCCCCCCTATCACATCAGAGTGCTCCCTTTCACATTAGAAGTCCCTTTCACATCAGAATCCCCCCCTCACATCAGAGTTGCTGTAGGCTGAGTAAAATATTGTAAGTGGGACAAATGTGACTCTTGGGCCATAGTTTGGGGACACCTGCTTTAAACCAAGAAGGGCCAATGCTGGGGCTTTAGTATAAACCAGCCCCCTCACTATAAAATGAGCCTTGTTCTGCTTCTGGCCAATTCTACATTGCTGTACCCATACCTGCCAACAGTCCCTGATTCACCGGGACCGTCCCGGAATTTTATCCATGTCCCGGGGTCCCGGCAAACCAGGGCTGATTCCTAAAAAACCGCCTGCGGCGTGTGCGGGGTGTCTTGGTTTCTGCACGCCTCCAGCTACACAGTCTTTGCATGGCAGCCGGCATCTCTCCCTGACTGCCTCTGACACACAGTGCAGATCGGAGTGCACTGAACCCTCCCTTCCTCCTCCTCCTGTGTTTTTCTGTACAGGCAGGGAGCAGCACACCCTCTATGTACACTAAACTTGCAGGGGAGGGAGGCATGGGGAAGATAGGGGAATGTATGGAGCCTGAATGGGATTGGGGGGTAGGGATGGAGCCAGAATGGGATCAGGAGAATGGATGGAGCCGGAATGGGATCAGGGGACTAGATGGAGCTGGGATAGAATTGTGGGAATGGATAGAGCCAGGATTTGATCGTGGTGGTGGATGGAGCCGGGATTTAAATTGGGGTGATGGATAGAGCCGGGAAGGGATCGGGGGAAATGGATGGAGCCCGGGTGGAATCGGGGGAAATGGATGGAGCCGGAATGGGATTGGGGGAATGGATAGTGCCAGGATGGGATCGGGGGAATGGATGGAGCAGGGATAGGATTGGGGGAATAGATGGAGCCGGGATGGGATCAGGGGAATGGATGGAGCCGTGATGGGATCAGGGGAATGGATGGAGGCGGGATGGGATCAGGGGAATGGCTGGAGCCGTGATGGGATCAGGGGAATGGATGGAGGTGGGATGGGATTGGGGAATGGATGGAGCAAGAATGGGATTGGGGGAATGGATGGAGCCAGGGCGGGATCGGGAATAGATGTAGCTGGGATGGGATCGGGAGAATGGGTTTTGATACTTTTTTGTGACCCCATAGATTTCACGAGTTCCTACTTGGACCTGTAGTTCTTTCCTAGTTGGGGGGGGGGGGGGTCACATCTTCAGCTCTAAAGCCCCATACACACGCTCGGATTATCCGAGGACCAGGTCCGTCGGATCATGTCCGTCATACTTTGTCCGACACTGGTGTTGCGTACACACGGTCGGACAAAGTTGTCGGAAAATCCGATCATTCTGAACGTGGTGACGTTTGTTGCCTACGACGGGACTACGTAGAGGCTAGTAGCCAATAGCTTTGGTCTTGTAATGTGATCTGAGCATGCGTAGCACTTTGTCCGTCGGAATTCGATACACACGATCGGATTTGGTGTGATCGGACTTTGTTGTCGAAAAATCTATCCAGCAGGAGATAGGACTTTGTCCGTCGGACAATCCGACGTACACTGTCCGATGGTGCCTACACACGGTCGGATTTTACGACAACATTGTCCGATAGGACAGAATCCATGGGGAAATCCGACCGTGTGTATGGGGCTTAAGGGGTTCATGCTGGGACCTGTGGTCCTTCACTTTTGGGGGGGGGGTCACATCCCCCAAAAGTGACGGACTACAAGTCCCAGCAGAAACCCCTAAAATCTAAGGATGTTTACTTTTCCCATACCTCTGAGGGTGTCCTCTGCTGCCAGCTCATCTGCCATACCTCTCTGCAGTCAGTGTCTCATGACACATTTATTGGTCCATCCATCCCCGGTGCCTGGCCTCACCTCTGATTATTGGGAGTTGCTCTCAAATCCTGCCGGTTCCCTTCCCCCTGAGCATGCTGCTGGAGAAGATTGAAGAGGAGGTGGGTGGAGCCAAAGCACTAGGCACGGAGGAGGAAGTTAAATCCTCCTCCTCTGCTCTGAATGCTGGGGCCTCGCTCTGTGGTGACGTGACATCACTGGTTGCTAGACACCAGGCGGCAGGTGGTCCTAGCAACCAGTTCGGGCAGTGTAGAGCCAGCGGTGGAAGAAGGTAAAATGGGTCTCAGCTGGCCAGGAAAATCACTGTCAGTGAGTAAAGCGGCGATGCAGCAGCCTTTTTTGGGGGCATCAGATCAGCCTGGGAGGGGGGGAGTGCATGGGTGTCCGCAGAACTTTTTTCAGGGGGGGCATCATTTTAAGGTCACCCATGCTCTGACCCTTTTCGACAATGTCATTATCACGGTCATAGACTGCAGACGTAGTACAGGTGATGTTCAGAGACTGTGGACATGGCCCAGGAGACTGTCAGAGACTGCGGACATGGCACAAGAGATGACCAGAGACTGCATACATGGCCCAAGAGACTGTCAGAAACTGCATACATGGCTCAAGAGACTGCGGACATGGCACAAGAGACTGTCAGAAACTGCATACAGGCATACCCCACTTTTAAGTACACAATGGGGTTTATTTACTAAAGCTGGAAAGTGCAAAACCAGGCTCACTTCTGCATAGAAACCAATGAGCTTCCAAGTTTTATTACCAAAGCTTAATTGAACAAGCTGGGGTTAGAAGCTCATTGGTTTCTATGCAGAAGTGAGCCTGATTTTGCACTTTCCAGCGTTAGTAAATAAACCCCATTGTGTACTTAAAAGTGGGGTATGCCTGTACATGGGGGGGGGGGGGGGTGACAGAGAGACAGGGGGGTGACAGAAATAGACAGAGGGGGTGACAGAGAGGAGTGTGACAGAGAGACAGAGGGGGGTGAGAGAGAGAGAGGGGGTGAAAAACACACAGAGAGGTGTGAGAGAGAGAGAGAGAGAGGGGGTGACAGAGAGGGGTGATGGGGGTTGTGATGAAACGCTCCCACACTCCTCTTGAGTGCTTTCGTCATATACCACTTCCTCCCAGTCTGAATATGGATCTCAGATATTCCAACCGCTCCCAAGCACCAAACGAGACAAGACTTGCTTAGTGCTAGCATGGACTGTTTTATTAGAACCAAACTGACAAGCAGTGGCGGTGCGTGCATAGAGGGCGCAGGAGCGCCGCCCCCCTCTCCTGCACCGCTCTATCACCAATAGATAGATTCATGCATTGCCCCTCCAAGTGGCAGCACTTGGAGGGGCACAGTGGCAGCACTTGGGGCACAATGGCAGCACGAGGGGCACAGTGGCAGCACTTGAGGGGCACAGTGGCAGCACTTGAGGGGCACAGTGGCAGCACTTGAGGGGCACAGTGGCAGCGTTTGATGGGCACAATGGCAGCGTTTGATGGGCACAGTGGCAGCGTTTGATGGGCACAGTGGCAGCGTTTGATGGGCACAGTGGCAGCATTTAATGGGCACAGTGGCAGCGTTTGATGGCACAGTGAGGCTGTTTGTTTGCGCCCCCCCAAAAATTTTGAGCACCAGCCGCCACTGCTGACAAGTATTTATAATACAGTAGAAGAGGAGATCCCCCCCCCCTCCTGCTCATTTTACTCTAACAATACACCTGTAACAAATTAACATGAGCTAATTAACTAATCCCTTTAAGCAGCCGATGTGACTCTGTGCCCATCAGGATTTCACTACAGGTCAGACTTGTTTTCACCGAGCTTCACACATGTTAGATGCTAATATCATCAACTCCAGCCACCTGTCTGTTGTCTTGTATAATGACAATTAGTCCAGTCTATCTTGACACAGATTCTAAAGAGTATTTCACCTATTGTTGTATTTGCTAATTAACCCTGCAATTAAATCTGACTAGTACAGATTATAGTGGGGTTCCCCTTCACCCTGTGCCCCTTAAAATACAGGGCCCATAATCAGTTGCCAAGAGGCTCACATTTAGTCCTCTCAAAAAGCCTGTGTCCCGGCTAGGTCTGTCACAGGGGTCATCACTCCTGATCCGATCACTGATTACAGGGGGGGGGGGCACTTGCCCCCTCTTACCCCTACCTGCGGACGCCCATGGTGGAGTGGCTGTGTAATTTTCATTCCGGGACAATACGTGTCCCCGGAATGAGAGTGCCCGGAACCCAGGACAGACCTGTAAAATGCGGGACTGTCCCGGGCAATCCGGGACACTTGGTAACCCTAGGCCAGTGATGGCGAACCTTGGCACTCCAGATGTTTTGGAACTACATTTTTCCATGATGATCAACTACACTGCAGAGTTCACGAGCATCGGGGAAGATGTAGTTCCAAAACATCTGGGGGTGCCAAGGTTCGCCAACACTGCCCTAGGCCCATCACTAGCCGCGACCTATTGCATCTCATATAACGTGTACCCCATAGCACTCTTCTTATTTTGCCCAGTATAATGTTGCCTATCTCCTCCATAGAAGTGATCTCTGATCTTTAGTACAGACAATGACGAAGAATGCACATCGGTTGGGCTCCTTATTGACTAATGCTTGACTCTCTTCCAGGACAATCTCATCCTTAGTAAGAAGAAATATGTGGAGAGAAAAGCGAGGAGCAGCGACTGAAGCCCAGTGCCATAATGTCTATACTGTTTATACTATGTATCCTATTGTGCCATGTATAATGTTTAGATGTATCTGATATAGAGAGCAGTTTTTTCTTCCTCTGCAGATGATCGATCACACGTGGGCCTTAGCAAAACTCTACTAAACAATGAGCTTGGTTTATTAAGCTGCACTAACATTTTAAGGTATGGTATAGTGGGATCTCAGACCATACTTGGACCTGGTTCATTATTAAGCTGCCAGTAGGACCTTAAATTAACCAAAACTTTGCCTATACCGCGCCCGCCTCCTTCCGGGCATTGGGGAAATTATGGATATATTCCATAATGCGCAACATATTAATACAACTATTATTTCATATATAGCGCAGGTTCACATTACTGTACCGTAAAGCGATCTTACCGCATTCTAAAGTGGCCTCTTATGCCGCGTACACACGGTCGGAATTCTCGTCGGAAAAAGCTCTGATGGTTTTCCCGTCGGAATTTCGACGGAATTGCGCTCAAACTGTCTTGCCTACACACAGTCACACCAAATTCCGACGGTCTGTGACACCGCGGCATAAAACACGTTCGACAGCACTATAGAAGGGAAGTTTAATGCTTCCGAGCATGCGTCAAATTGTTTCTGAGCATGCGTGGAATTGTTTCTGAGCATGCGTCAAATTGTTTCCGAGCATGCGTCGAATTGTTTCCGAGCATGCGTCGGAATTTTTTTGCGTGTCGGAATTGCATACACACGATCGGAAAATCCGATAGAAAGGTTTTCCGTCGGAAAAATTGAGAACAGGTTCTCAATCCAAAGTCCGTCGGAAATTCCGACAGAAAAAGACCGATGGGCATACACACCGTCGGAAAATCCGTTGAAAAGCTCCCATCGGACTGTTTCCATCGGAAATCTCGACCATGTGTACGCCACATTAGTGAATATCAATGCATGTTGTCTTAGCGTGCTTTAACCACTTGCTTACCGGGCACTTAAACCCCCCCGCCCCCCCCTCCTGCCCAGACCAATTTTTAGCTTTTAGCGCTGTCACTCTTTGAATGACAATTGCGCGGTCATGCAACACTGTACCCACATTACATTTTTATCACACAAATAGAGCTTTCTTTTGGAGCTTTTTGATCACCTCTGTGGGTTTTACATTTTTGGTAAAAAAAAAATGAAAAAGTCTGAAATAAAAAAAAATTAAAAATAAAAAACTGTTTTATATTTAGTTATTAAATTTTGCAAACAGGTAATTTTTCTCCTTCATTGATGTACGCTGATGAGGCTGCACTGGTGGGCACTAATAGACTGCACTTATGGGCACTAATAGGCTGCATTGATGGGTACTGATAAGACAGCACTGATGGGCATTGATAGGCTGCACTGATGGGCACTGATAGGCTGCATTGATGGGCACTGATAGGCTGCATTGATGGGCACTGATAAGGCAGCACTGGTGGGCACTGATAGGCGGCACTGGTGGGCACTGATAGGCGGCACTGGTGGGCACTGATAGACGGCACTGGTGGGCACTGGTAGGTGGCATTGGTGGGCACTGAGAGGTGGCACTGATGGGCGACACTGAAAGGCATTGATAGGTGGCACTGAAGGGCACTAATAGGTGGCACTTATAGCTGACACTGATAGGTGGCAGTGATGGGCACTGATGGGTGGCAGGGATGGGCACTGATGGGTGGCAGTGATGGGCACTGATCGGCACTGGTAGGTAATACTGATAGGCAGCGCTGCTAGGTGGCACTGATGAGGCACTGATTGGCACCACTAGTGGACATTGATATGTGGCACTGGTGGGCATTGATAGGTGGCACTGATTGCTGGCACTGTTATGCACTGGTGGGCACTGATTCATGGCACTGTGGGCACTGGCAGGCGGCACTGGTGGGCACAGATGAGGCGGCTGTGCATCTTCCTCTTCGGGATTGATGTCCCTTGCACAGAAGCCGGTGATCGGCTTTTTCTTTCAGCGTGAGGAGAAATAAAACGATTACCGATCTTCTGTTTACATCACGTGATCAGCTGTCATTGGCTGACGGCTGATCACGTGGTAATTGGCCGGGATTGGCCCCTTATTCTAAGGTGACCAGATTTTTTAAATGAAATCAGGAGACATATTTTTTTTAAAATTAGTAATGGTGGCAATTAGCGACTCCATGCCCGTCGCCGCCCGCCTCACAGCCTGTCAAGTCTTACACTCCGGGCCCCGGCTACTACTGGGTGGGAAGCGGAGGAAGAGCACTCCGCCAGGGAAGGCAAGGAGATGGGCAGGTGGCTGTCCGGGACTTGCGCCAAGGCAGAAGAACATGCGAGCAGGAGCAGAATGGGCATGCACCCGAAACTGAAGAAATATTCTCTCCGCTCCGACCAGCACATGATAATAAAAAAAATACACCCCCACCCCTTAAGCTAGTAGGAGCAGAAGAGTGGGGGGGGGGGTGAAAATCAGATTTTTTTTTTAAATTCTGCACTGACTGTCTTTGAAATTGCCCCAGCCCCTGTTCAAATCCAATCCGGGGACAAAACCGGGGGACAGACTTGGTTCGGGGACAGTGTTCTCAATCCGGGGACTGTCCCCAGAAACCGGGGATGTCTGGTCACCCTACCTTACTCTGACCTGTGATCGCCCGAGTCTCATTGACGTCTATTGATGGCCTCCCGGCAAAGTAGGTCCGCGCTGTAGCCGTCATTCAGCGATAGCGCGGATCTGAAGGGGTTAAGCATAATTTAGGACACCTTAATATTGGTATATCAGGGCAATTTTCATATGTGATAGTATGGCAGGAGAAGCTACTTTGATGAGCAGTAAGTGCTGTGTTTTTCATTTTGTCTCTATTGGATGAACAGGAAATGGGGGGGGGGGGGGGGGGGGGGGGGTTATAGAAATTGGGCTTCAGCCATAAAAGTCCAGTCCAGTTGCTATAGACTTCTATGGAGGCTTTGAAGACGCTTTGAAGCACCACTAAAGCTACATGGGGTATCATTTTTGAAGCAAAGTCGAAGCACGGTGTAAACAGGACTGTAAGCTAACCATTTTATTTAGTGACAATGAGCTCCATGCATTCTCCTGAATGCTGGACTTTTAGCCCATTCAGAGAAAGCCAAATATCAACTGTAGTAGTGGTAATTCTACTGCTACAATATATAACAGCTTCCTATCTGTCAACGGGTGCCAAGGAAACTGTGGGCACAAGCATTTGCCACATCCTTAGCAACCAATTTTTTTTTTCACCCAGCCCTATTAATTAACAGGTTGGAAATCGCCTGCCATACAAAAAGGTGGGGATGCAGTGTTGGCTCTCGCCTGCCTGATCTATCTGGGGGTGCAGTAAAAAATGTCAGGGGGGCAGTGGATGCGAGGTCAGCAAGGCTGGGTATAGGACACAGTAAGGCAGTGTACAGGGGATAGCAGAGGATAGGGTTAGCAGTTTGTAGGGCAGTGTACAGGGGGTCAGCAGGGCAGAGAACAGGGAGTTAGCAGGGGCATGTACAAGAGTCAGTGGGGCAGTGTACAGGGGATCAGTGGGGAAGTGTACAGGGGGGTCAGTGGGGCAGTGTACAGGGGGGTCAGTGGGGCAGTGTACAGGGGGGTCAATGGGGCAGTGTACAGGGGGGTCAGTGGGGCAGTGTACAGGGGGTCAGTGGGGCAGTGTACAGGGGGGTCAGTGGGGCAGTGTACAGGGGGGTCAGTGGGGCAGTGTACAGGGGGGTCAGTGGGGCAGTGTACAGGGGGGTCAGTGGGGCAGTGTACAGGGGGGTCAGTGGGGCAGTGTACAGGGGGGTCAGCAGGGGTCAGTCAGGTGTTATTAGGGCAAAAGACAGGAGCCAGTAGGGCAGTGTACAGGGGTCACCAAGATCGGGGTGATGCTGCAGCTGCATATCATCCCGGTATAACCTCCGAAGGTCCAGGGACGTACGGGTAAGTCGCTTGACGGGAAGTGGTTAAAAGCCTTTACAGGTTGCCAGTTTAGAGCTACACAGGATGTCTGGTGCTAGAATTAGTGCACTCGCTCCGACATTCTGACATTTGCGACAATACCTCACATGTGTGTGGTGCAATCGCCATTTACATATATGTGCGGGACCTACAGTGGGGGAAATAATGATTTGATCCCCTGCAGATTGTGTAAGTTTATCCACTTACAAGGAAATTAAGGGTCTATCATTTTTTTCATAGGTGTATTTTATATGATAGAGGCAGAATATCAACCAAAAATCAACAAAAAATTCAGAAAAAACAAGATACAAATGTTATAAATTGAGTTGCAGTTCAGTGAGTAAAATAAGCATTTGATTCCCAAGCAGAACATGACTTGGTAGTTGGTGGAGAAACCCTTGTTGGTGATCACAGAGGTCAGACGTTTCTTGTAGGTGGTGATCAGGTTTGCACATCTCAGGAGGGATTTTGGTCCTCTCTTCTTTACAGATCTTCTCTAAATCCTTAAGGTTTTTTGGCTCTCTTTGCAACTCGAAGTTTCAGCTCCCTCCATACATTTTCTATAGGATTAAGGTCTGGACACTGACTAGGCCACTACATGACCTTAATGTGCTTCTTCTTGAGCCACTCCTTTGTTGCCTTGGTGGTATGTTTTGGGCCATTGTCATGCTGGAAGACCCATCCAGCAGAGAATAGGGATCAGGAGGGCAGAGGATAAGGATCTGCAGGGCAGTGTACAGGGGTCAGTATTGCAAGTGGGGTCACAAGGGCAGAGGATAAGGGGTCAGCACTGCTGAGGACAGGGGTCAGCAGTGCAGAGGACAGGGGTCAGCAGTGCAGAGGACAGGGGTCAGCAGTGCAGAGGACAGGGGTCAGCAGTGCAGAAGACAGGAATTACCCTCCCCATGTCCTCAAAGGCCTGCCGGCAGCAGGAGGTGTAGGTAGGGGGGCGGTAAACAAACTGTGTAAGCGCGATCCTGTGAAAGGAGGGGGGATTACACCTCCCCTTGGCTCTCTCCTCTGTGCCGCTGTCACATCTGTCCAGAAGTTCACTGCACCAGGCTGCCCCCCCATCCCCACCTTGTCCTGGCTCTGAGTGTGAGGATGGGAAGAGGAGCTCAGCAGCCAAGCACAATGTCCATGGGGCAGGGGGCAGCACAACTGAGGGCTGGGTACAGGTATCTGGATGCCTCTTATTGTTAAAGGGGGCTTATAAATTCTAATATACAGACCCCCACCCACAGACCCCCCACAACCATCAGGCCATGGTTGTAGGGAAGAGGCCCTTGTCTTTATCAACATGGTATGTATTTTTTGAGGGTTAACACACTGTTTTCTTTTTGCATGTGTTGAATTTGGGAGAGACTCTCATGCCATCATGGCAGGGATTGGGGGGGGGGGGGGGGGGGCGGTGCCCGTGTGCCCACAATGCACAGGCCGCCCCTGACTACGTATCATCTTATCAGCATGTTATAAACAAGAACAGGATACAATGGCATATCTGAAATACACATCATACCGAAGACATTCTATGTTGTCTTAACCGGAAGTAAGTCAAAAAGATATATTGTGTATAAAGGTGGGAGGATCACACAATGTCGGGATTTACCCAAAGCTGACTTTGTAATGAAACGGTTTATAAACAGATTATTTCATATTATAATTTTTTTTTTATTATTATTGCTGTTAAAACCAATATTTTGCACAGAAATATTATTTAAAGGATGTCCAATACAAAAAAAAAAAAAAAAAGTTATGTGCTGCCTGCGTGCTTTGAGGCATCCTGTGTATAACTGACTGCTGGGAGAGAAGAAGGGGGCTGTGTAATCTGACAGCTCATCACTCATTATATGTGGAGGAATCCGGCGAGTTTATGAGGTGAGGCTTCTATCAATAACATTGCAGAAAACAAACTGGAAGCTCATAAGTGTTACATTGTAGACATACATATCTATCGCTAGAATCTGAGGATATCAGGGGAAGGAATAGTTCTCTATTGTTGGTGTCAGTGAGAGGAATAGTGTCCCATCATTGATGTCAGTGGGAGGAATAGTGCCCCATCATTGATGTCAGTGGGAGGTATAGTGCCTGAAGGGTCAGTTAATGGCCAGCTCTCAGGACACAGTTTGGAGACAATTGCTCTGGTCCAGATCATTGAAAAGAGTCAGACAAAAGATCCAACACAGGACCACCTACTACTGGCAGAAGAAGAGGACGTACCACGTCACAAAGGTTTTATCCTCCGTTCTGTTTTAATTTCTTCTGGCATGATCCTCATCCTTAATAAAAAATCAAAAAATACGTAGAAAAAGAAGCAAGGGACGGAGCCCACCCCAACTGAACCCTAAAGCTACAATGTAAGAACGGGAGGGGTTTGAAGGTGGGAGAAGGTGGCAGAAGGTGGAAGAAGGTGGGAGAAGGGGGGAGAAGGTGGGAGAAGGTGGGAGAAGGGGGGAGAAGGTGGGAGAAGGTGGGAGAAGGTGGGAGAAGGTGGAAAAAGGTGGAAAAAGGTGGGAGAAGGTGGAAAAAGGTGGGAGAAGGTGGGAGAAGGTGGGAGAAGGTGGAAGAAGGTGGAAGAAGGTGGAAGAAGGTGGGAGAAGGTGGAAGAAGGTGGGAGAAGGTGGGAGAAGGTGGGAGAAGGTGGGAGAAGGTGGGAGAAGGTGGAAGAAGGTGGAAGAAGGTGGGAGAAGGTGGAAGAAGGTGGAAGAAGGTGGGAGAAGGTGGGAGAAGGTGGAAGAAGGTGGGAGAAGGTGGGAGAAGGTGGAAGAAGGTGGGAGAAGGTGGGGGGGGGGCGTTGGAATTTATCTACAAGATTTGTACGAGTTATGATATGTGCACCAATACTTGGGCTGGACTGGAATGTCCCCTTTAATTTCATAGAGAAGAGAGTTCCAGTCAATGATATTCCCATGGCCGTTGCCATACAGGGCCTGCAGCATTTCCTCTGGTGTCAGGACATAATCCCACATGTGGACGTCACTTATTTCTCCGACGAATGGCCACGAAGTGAAAGCTTGTCCCTGGAAAGAATCCTGCCTCTGTCCCAGAACGATGCTGGCTTCAGCCGCGATGGAAGACCCTTTCATGCAGACCTTTCTGGGGTAGATCATTCCGTTGACCCAAAGTTGGACCACCCCATCGTCCGAGTCCCAGGTCACACAGGTGTGCCTCCAGTCGAAGGGCCCCCCGCCCGTCATAATAGCTGTGGAATTCTGGTTTACGTATACAGAGCTCCCAGACAAGGAGGATTCGTAAAAATAAAAGGCGCTGCCCGCTCCGGGAGTAGCTAGCGAGAAGAGGCTGTAGGTGCGAAGAAGGTCGCTGAAAGAACGTAGGCAGACGCTGACTTTCTCCAATGGCTTTGTGATATTCGGTGTCAAGGACACGTAGTCTGTGTAGGTTTGTTTAGGGAACAGGAAGACTTTACCCTTCATGTCTAGAAAAGAAAAGAAAAATACTGTATATATATATAATTCAATAGTATATATCTATTACATGACCTCACAGTATACAACCTGTCATCCAAATTCGGCCTCCGTTCTCCTCCCAAATCCTCATTCCCAGAACTCACAGCCTACAAACTGCCTACAAACGGCCTCACCGCCTACAAACTGTTCTCCATAGCCCTCTACATTTCCCTCCTAAATCCCTACTCACAGAACAGCAGCCTCGCAGTATAAAGACCGGCGTCCTCCATTCCCCACACGCCTCCGTTCTCATCCCAAACCCCCAATCATAGAGCACCAGCCTCACAGTATATAGTGTGTCCTCCAAACCCACCTCTGCTCTCCACCCGAGCCCCCACCTCCAGAGCTCCAGCCTCAAATTATACAAACTGTCCTCCATACCTTCCTCCATTCTTCTCCCAAAGAACCAACCTCACACTATATAGACTGTCCTCCATATGCACCTCTGCTCTCCACCCAAGCCCCCACCTCCAGAGCTCCAGCCTCACATTATACAAACTGTCCTCCATACCCTCCTCCAATCTTCTCCTAAACCTCCACTCCCAAAGAACCAACCTCACACTATATAGACTGTCCTCCATACCCTCCTCTGCTCTCCACCCAAGCCCCCACCTCCGAAGCTCCAGCCTCGCGTAATACAAACTGTCCTCCATATCTCTCTCCTTTCTCCTCCTAAACCTCCACCCACAGAGCTCCAGCCTCATAGTATACAAACTGTCCTCCATTCGTCTCCTAAACCTCCACTCCCAAAGAACCAACCTCACACTATATAGACTGTCCTCCATATGCACCTCTGCTCTCCACCCAAGCCCCCACCTCCGAAGCTCCAGCCTCACGTTATACAAACTGTCCTCCATATCTCTCTCCTTTCTCCTCCTAAACCTCCACCCGCAGAGCTCCAGCCTCATAGTATACAAACTGTCCTCCATACCCTACTCCATTCTCCTCCTAAACCTCCACTCCCAAATAACCAACATCATAGTATATAGACTGTCCTCCATACCCGCCTCTGCTCTCAACCTAAGCCCCCACCTGCAAAGATCCAGCCTCATATTATACAAAGTGTCCTTCAAACTCCCCTCCATTCTCTTCCTAATCCCCCCCCTCCCCCCCAGAGCTCCAGCCTCTCAGTATACCAACTGTCCTTCTGTACCCTCCTCCATTTGCCTCCTATACCTCCACTGCCAAATAACCAACCTCATAGTATATAGACTGTCCTCCATACCCGCCTCTGCTCTCAACCCAAGCCCCCACCTCCAGAGCTCCAGCCTCAAATTATACAAACTGTCCTCCATACCCTCCTCTATTCTTCTCCTAAACCTCCACTCCCAAAGAACCAACCTCACACTATATAGACTGTCCTCCATACCCTCCTCTGCTCTCCACCCAAGCCCCCACCTCCAGAGCTCCAGCCTCAAATTATACAAACTGTCCTCCATACCTTCCTCCATTCTTCTCCTAAACCTCCACTCCCAAAAAACCAACATCACAGTATATAGACTGTCCTCCATACCCTCCTCTGCTCTCCACCCAAGCCCCCACCTCCAGAGCTCCAGCCTCAAATTATACAAACTGTCCTCCATACCTTCCTCCATTCTTCTCCTAAACCTCCACTCCCAAAGAACCAACCTCACACTATATAGACTGTCCTCCATATGCATCTCTGCTCTCCACCCAAGCCCCCACCTCTGAGACGACACTCCCACTGGTTGGTTCCGAGAAAGATTGGCACCCAATGCGTCCAGCCAAACTGCGTTCTCAAACTTGCCAGAGGTGACAACGACACCTATGGCCAAGCAGAACACAGTGCAATCCAGCCAGACTGGTACTGAAACCATAATTTAGTACAATTAATCCTAAAACCCAACGGTGGTTTTAGGAACATTAAATTTACAAAACACATAGCGCGGGCTTGTCAGGAGCCCGGCGCTACATAAGCTAGGTGGGAGGAGCAGTATTACAGTTGGGGCGTGGGAACCAGATACATCACAGTGTACAGATGTAGTCACCCAGTGCAGGGGCCCTGGACAGTGCTGGAGGACACAGAGTGATAGTTCTGCACCCAGAAGAGGCCACCTGTTGTCATCCTATCTCTTAGGGTGGTGGAGACTAGAGTGGGTTGCAGAAGGCCTTTTAGGCCAGACAAAGACTTTTCTGAAGTGAGTCTATCGCCCTGGAGGATCTGGGAGACGTGCATTGGAGCTAAAGGTTCATTGGCAGTGTTCCTCTCTCTAGAACCACAAACACAGAGTTGTGAACTGGACGGAGATACCTTAAGGTAAGAGAAAAGCCCTCAGAGTAAGTACTTTTGGCCCTGGGAAGGAGAGAGACTGGAAAAGCGAAGGTGGCTGAAGGGTGAAATCAGGATCGCCCCTGCAAGAGCATAATAGGAAAATAACACTGTGTGAACTGTAAACCAGGTGACAGGCAGGAGAATAGTCGGGTCCAGGCAGGGGTCTTGACAGGCAGCACACAACAGAGTAGTCAAGTCAGTACAGGTCAGTAAGGGTAAGGCAATCTTGCAGGTAAGTATTAGAGTTCTTTGTAACAAGGGGTAGCTGGTGAAAAGACACACACTAGCCACTTCAAAGGTAGGAGCTAAAATACTCCTTAGGTCAGAGGATATGCCCAGAGTCATTTAAGGGAGCTCTAGCAGGGATTCTGTGAGTACCATTGGAAGTACTGGCAGGGATTCTGTGAGTGCCATTGGAAGTACTGGCAGGGATTATGGGAGTACCTTTGAAAGTATTGGCAAGTATGGAAGTATTGGCAAGGATTGGAATTCTGGAAGTCCTGGCAAGGATTCTGTGAGTACCATTGGAAGTATTGGCAGGAATTCTGGGAGTACCTTTAAAAGTATTGGCAAGTATGGAAGTATTGGCAAGTATTGGAATTCAGGAAGTCCTGGCAGGGATTCTGTGAGTACCATTGGAAGTCCTGGCAGGTATTCTGTGAGTACCATTGGAAGTACTGGCAGGGATTCTGTTAGTACCATTGGAAGTACTGGCAAGGATTCTGTGAGTACCATTGGAAGTACTGGCAGGGATTCTGGGAGTACCTTTGAAAGTATTGGCAAGTATGGAAGTATTGGCAAGTATTGGAATTCTGGAAGTCCTGGCAAAGATTTTGTGAGTACCATCGGATTTATTGGCAGGAATTCTGGGAGTACTTTTAAAAGTATTGGCATGTATGGAAGTATTGGCAAGTATTGGAATTCAGGAAGTCCTCGCAGGGATTCTGTGAGTACCATTAGAAGTCCTGGCAGGGATTCTGTGATTACCATAGGAAGTACTGGCAGGGATTCTGTGAGTACCAATGGAAGTACTGGCAGGGATTCTGTGAGTACAGTTGGAAGTCCTGGCAAGGATTATGTGAGCAGCAATGGGAATACTGGTAGAGATTTTAAGAGTGCCATTGGAAGTCCTGGCAGTGATTCTATGAGTACAATTGAAAGTACTAGCAAGAAATCATGAAGACCTGGCAAGGATTCTAGAAGTACTGACAGTGACTCCATGAGAACCATTGGAAAGCCTGGCAGGGATTCTGGAAGTACTGGCAGGGGAGTACTGACATGGATTCTGTGAGTCTTAATGGAAGTGCTTGCAGGGATTCTATGAGCATCATTGCTCTTACTGGCAGGGATTCAGGAAGTACCATTGAAAGTATTGGTAAGTATGGAAGTATTGGCAAGTTTTGGAATTCTGGAAGTACTGGAAGGGATTCTGTGAACACTACTGGAAGTCCTGGCAGGGGTTCTTTGAGTACCATTGAAAGTCCTGGCAGGTATTCTTGGAGTACCTTTGAAAGTATTGGCAAGTATGGAAGTATTGGCAAGTATTGGAATTCTGGAAGTCCTGGCAAGGATTCTGTGAGTACCATCGGAATTATTGGCAGGAATTCTGGGAGTACCTTTAAAAGTATTGGCAAGTATGGAAGTATTGGCAAGTATTGGAATTCAGGAAGTCCTAGCAGGGATTCTGTGATTACCATAGGAAGTACTGGCAGGGATTCTGTGAGTACCATTGGAAGTACTGGCAGGAATTCTGTGAGTACCATTGGAAGTACTGGCAGGGATTCTGTGAGCACAGTTTGAAGTCCTGGCAAGGATTATGTGAGCAGCAATGGGAATACTGGTAAAGATTTTAAGAGTACCATTGAAAGTCCTGGCAGGGATTCTGTGATTACCATAGGAAGTACTGGCAGGGATTCTGTGAGTACCATTGGAAGTACTGGCAGGGATTCTGTGAGCACAGTTTGAAGTCCTGGCAAGGATTATGGGAGCAGCAATGGGAATACTGGTAGAGATTTTAAGAGTGCCATTGGAAGTCCTGGCAGTGATTCTACAAGTACAATTCAAAGTACTAGCAGGAAATCATGAAGACCTGGCAGGGATTCTAGACGTAAGTCCTGGCAGGGATTCTGGAAGTACTGGCAGGGGAGTACTGACATGAATTCTGTGAGTCCCAATGGAAGTGCTTGCGGGGATTCTATGAGCATCATTGCGTGTTCTGGCAGGGATTCGGGGAGTACTATTTTTTGGAATACTGGAAGGGATTCTGTGAACACTATTGGAAGTCCTGGCAGGGATTCTGTGAGTACCATTGAAATTATTGGCAAGTATGGAAATACTGGAATTCTGGAAGTCCTGGCAGGGATTCTGTGAGTACCATTGAAAGTCCTGGCAGGGATTCTGGGAGTACCTTTGAAATTATTGGCAAGTATGGGAGTACTGGAATTCTGGAAGTCCTGGTAGGGATTCTGTGAGTACCATTGGATCTATTGGCAGGAATTTTGGAAGTCCTGGCAGGAATTCTATGAATACGATAATGGATACAGTAAGTAATGGACTGGATTATTTGACAATACGGAGTGTGTGGTATTTTGACCAAACCGATGATAAAACACAGAGCTGATCATCATCTTGTTTGGTCACAATACAGCACACATTTTATTGTCACATCCAGTCCAGTATTACTGTTTCTCCTCCCCATGCCCTGATGATGGTATTGTCTTCTGGCCTCTGAAACTCGTTGGCTTGGTGTCAAAGTCTTTCATCAGGTTTTATAATGAAATAAATTTGCATCTGGATGATTCATTTTTGGTGAGAAGCCTCAATCTCAGATCTATTTACTTAAAATCCAGAAGACTGTGATTCACTAATTGG
Organism: Lithobates sylvaticus; assembly: GCA_028564925.1. Lineage (NCBI taxonomy): Eukaryota > Metazoa > Chordata > Amphibia > Anura > Ranidae > Lithobates > Lithobates sylvaticus. The sequence continues at coordinate 15,773,491 of CM053029.1, forward strand.
GTAAGTGTGCCCAGGCTCCATCACTTACCTTCCTGTGCCAGAGATGCCGGGATCACCAGCAGGAACATCATGACACACAGCTCCATCTTCCTGAATAACACAAACCAACCATTAGCTGGAATCCTTCATACTTCTACTAAACCAAGCCTCAGACTATACACAGAGGATGCAGAGAACAGTCATGTACATTGGCACCGGGGAAGGGATTAACAAGAGGGATAAGAGTCTTTTTTTTCCCCAAAATTGTCTCCATTTGGGCAAAATGCAATGAAACCAATGGTGACAATAAAATAAAGGTGGCTTTAAATGGTGCAATAAGTTTTAAAGGTTTCTGGAGCTCAATAAGTGAAATTAGGAGATTCAGCTCTGCCAGGGGTGCTGATTTCCTGCAGCTGTACACCTGCTGTGCCTTTTATGAGGGGTTCTTACCATCCCTGTGATGAGTTCCCAGGTCTGTACACCCGCTGTGCCCATTATGAGGGGTTCCCACCATTACTGTGCTGAGTTCCCAGGTCTATACACCTGCTGTACCCATTATGAGGGGTTACCACCATCCTGTGCAGAATTCCCCAGGTCTGTACACCTTCTGTACCCATTATAAGAGGTTCTCACCATCCCTGTGCTGGGTTCCCGGGTCTGTACACCTGCTGTGCCCATTATGAGAGGTTCTCACCATCCTTGTGATGAGTTCCCAGGTCTGTACACCTGCTGTGCCCATTATGAGGGGTTCCCACCATCCCTGTGATGAGTTACTGGGTCTGTACACCTGCTGTACCCACTATGAGAGGTTCCCACCATCCCTGTGATGAGTTCCTGGGTCTGTACACCTGCTGTGCCCATTATGAGGGGTTCCCACCATCCCTGTGATGAGTTACTGGGTCTGTACACCTGCTGTGCCCATTATGAGGGGTTCCCACCATCCCTGTGCTGAGTTTCCAGGTCTGTACACCTGCTGTACCCATTATGAGGGGTTTCCACCTTCCCTGTGCTGAGTTACTGGGTCTGTACACCCGCTGTACCCACTATGAGAGGTTCCCACCATCCCTGTGATGAGTTCCCAGGTCTGTACACCTGCTGTACCCATTATGAGGGGTTCCCACTATCCTTGTGCTGAGTTCCTGGGTCTGTACACCTTCTGTACCCATTATGAGGGGTTCCCACCAACCCTGTGCTGAGTTCCCAGGTCTGTACACCTGCTGTGCCCATTATAAGAGGTTCTCACCATCCCTGTGCTGATTCCCAGGTCTGTACACCTGCTGTATCCATTATGAGGGGTTCTCACCATCCCTGTGCTGAGTTCCCAGGTTTGTACACTTCGTGTGCCCATTATGATAGGTTCTCACCATCCCTGTGATGAGTTCCTGGGTCTGTACACCTGCTGTGCCCATTATGAGAGGTTACCGCCATCCCTGTGCTGAATTTCTGGGTCTGTACACCCACTGTACCCATTATGAGGGGTTCCCACCATCCATGCACTAAGTTACCAGGTCCGTACACCTGCTGTGCCCATTATGAGGGGTTCCCACCATCCATGCACTAATTTACCAGGTCCGTACACCTGCTGTGCCCATTATGAGGGGTTCCCACCATCCCTGTGCTGAATTCCTGAGTCTGTTCACCTACTGTACCCATCACGAGAGGTCCCTGACATCCCTTCACTGAAGACCCAGGACTGTGCACCTGCTGGGTCGTATTTTGAAGGGTTCCCACTACCCGTGCTAAATCTTTATTTTGTATTATCGAAATTGCAATTGCAAGAGCTGAACAACTACAGTATAGACAGGAACACCCAACTTTCCCAGGTGGAACGGAGAAGGTTAATAAATCATAGTAGGAGGGGGTCTTGCTACTGCAGTATCTGCAGTAGGCTGAATCAGCTCCTCCACCTATGACTAAAATATCACTGATAGGTGACCCGACCCTTTCTTCTTAGTAAACTGCAACATAGAACACAGAATAGTAATCGGAAAGTTGACAAGACACTTCAGGAGATAATAAGAATAATCAGTAAGAATAAAAGCAAAAATACAGATAACAAAGACTAAATAAAGGGAACCCCCCAAACCAATAAATACATATCCATGGATGCAACATCAAGGCAGATCTTATGGGATACCCCCAAACCAATAAATACATATCCATGGATACAATGTCAAGGCAAATCTTATGGGATACCCCCAAACCAATAAATACATATCCATGGATACAATGTCAAGGCAAATCTTATGGGATACCCCAAACCAATAAATACATATCCATGGATACAACGTCAAGGCAGATCTTATGGGATACCCCCAAACCAATAAACACATATCCATGGATACAATGTCAAGGCAAATCTTATGGGATACCCCCAAACCAATAAACACATATCCATGGATACAATGTCAAGGCAAATCTTATGGGATACCCCAAACCAATAAACACATATCCATGGATACAATGTCAAGGCAAATCTTATGGGATACCCCCAAACCAATAAATACATATCCATGGATACAACGTCAAGGCAAATCTTATGGGATACCCCAAACCAATAAATACATATCCATGGATACAACGTCAAGGCAGATCTTATGGGATACCCCCAAACCAATAAATACATATCCATGGATACAACGTCAAGGCAGATCTTATGGGATACCCCCAAACCAATAAATACATATCCATGGATACAACGTCAAGGAAAATCTTATGGGATACCCCAAACCAATAAATACATATCCATGGATACAATGTCAAGGCAAATCTTATGGGATACCCCAAACCAATAAATACATATCCATGGACACAATGTCAAGGCAGATCTTATGGGATACCCCCAAACCAATAAACACATATCCATGGACACAATGTCAAGGCAGATCTTATGGGATACCCCAAACCAAGAAATACATATCCATGGATACAATGTCAAGGCAGATCTTATGGGATACCCCAAACCAAGAAATACATATCCATGGATACAATGTCAAGGCAGATCTTATGGGATACCCCCAAACCGATAAATACATATCCATGGATACAACGTCAAGGCAGATCTTATGGGATACCCCAAACCAATAAACACATATCCATGGATACAATGTCAAGGCAAATCTTATGGGATACCCCAAACCAATAAACACATATCCATGGATACAATGTCAAGGCAAATCTTATGGGATACCCCAAACCAATAAACACATATCCATGGATACAATGTCAAGGCAAATCTTATGGGATACCCCCAAACCAATAAATACATATCCATGGGTAAAATATCAATACAACCTTAACGGGGCACCCCTAAAACTAGTGATTACATATCAATGGATACAATGTCGAAATATGAGTGTAAAGTAAATTCTTACCCAGAGTACTCCACCTGGAACTCAGAGCAGCCAGAAGTGAAGGAGAGCCGGGAGAAGATCCAATACACGTCTACTTCTAAAGGGTTACAATGGAAGGCTCCTCCTGGGAAGGAACGCCCTATCTATGGAATACAGTCCTGGCCATAACTGTCAGAGGGAGGAGGCCTGTAAGGTCACTGTGCACATTTCCTGATGAAATGATTGATTCCCTCAATAATCAATAACAGGATATATGAACAGTGACCTACCCAACCCCTGAGGATGGAATCCCCCTAGTGGAGGGGCTCACACACTGCCAAACATTCCTCACCAGGAGACAGTACAATCCCGGCAAGTGGACAGTTTGTGAACAATGGCAGAGGGTCCGTGGACAGGTGTTAGGGAGCGGAGTGCAATGTGCGAGCCAAAAGCACATGGTTTATAGCAGGGGTGTCAAACTCAATTTCATTGTAGGCCTCATTAGCATTATGGTTGCCCTCAAAGGGCTGGTTGTATCTGCAAGACTAGACATCCAGAGCACCCCACCCCCCATTGCATCAGATGTCAGGAGCCCCTCCACCCCACTATCAGAAGTCAACAGTCCCCCACCCTCCCCTTACATTACAGTGCACCCCTCTTAGCTTGTTCTGCTGCAGAGAAGAAGTTGGGGGCAGAGCTGGGAAGCAGAAAGGGCAGAGTCTGGAGGAGGGCTGGAGTCATCTTCTATCTATAGTCTGCTGAATGTTGAGACCAGGGGAGGCGGAGTTGAGGGGGTGTTGCATCTGCACAGAGAGGCACAGGATCTGTAGGAGGAGTTCTGTCCTCCTCTCTGCTGCAGAGTGATGAGATTGGGGCGTGGGGGGGGACAGAGACAAGCCTCTCTGTGGCTGCATGGAGAAGAGCAGCTGAGGCTGCAGAGAATGGGATGGATTAATCTGTTCTCAGTCCCATTCTCTGTCTCATAAGTGGAACATCAGACCCCTGACATTTCACCAAAGACCCCCCCAGCGGGGGTCCTAAAAATATGTAAAAAATAATAAAAAATAAAATTGTAAAAAAACAAATAAATTAATAAAATGGTAAAAAATAACTTAAAAAAAAAAAACGACTGACACCAGTGGCGGAACTACCAGGGTCCCAAAGAATGCACTTGTGATTGGGCATTGGTGTTCCGCCACTATTCGGAGGGGGGGGGGGGACCACATGGCGGCAGGAAGGTGCCAGGACCATAATAAAGGGTCCCACGAAGGGATTAAAGGGCCCCAGGATCAGCGCACAGGGCCCTAGTTTGGGGTCACTTCATGGTTTCTTGCACCAGGGCCCTGAAGATTCTAGATACGACTCTGCCACTAAGGCTCCATTCAAATTGCTGCAAAACGCGGGACGCGTTTCTAGTGCCATTACTTCTAATGGCACCCCAATCGCACTGTGATTTTGACACAATTGTCACCCAGTAGATCACGCAGCAAATTGCAATGCGTGACGCTGTCGTCCAAATGAAGCTCACGTTCCTTTTTCAGCGGCAAGCGCCATGCGTTGCGATTGCAGCGTGATTTACCATGTGACAATTGTGGCGAAATTGCAACGCGATTGGGGTGCCCGCGATCAGGTGTGAAGGGAGCATGAATTTCACCTTGCTGAACACTGGCTGGATTTGATCCCCTGAAATGGATATGCAGCAAGGGTCTCAAACTGGCAGCCCTCCAGATGTTGCCAAACTACAAGTACCATGAGGCATTGCAAGGCTGACAGTTACAAGCATGACTCCCACAGGCAGAAGCATGATGGGACTCGTTTTTCAATAGCTTGAGGGTCGCCAGTTTGAGACCCCTGATATACACTCTTCTGGCCTGCCTCAGAAGATCTTCTAATCCGGAGTACCTGACTGAGAAATTCTGCACTATCAGGTTGGGGACTTGTTCCAGGCAAGGCACATGTGTGAACTTTCCCTGCTGAAGGGTGGACAGCAGGATGGTGGCCTTTGTCACACACAACCCTTTCTAGCATGGGGTTAGCCACTCCAGGGGCCTATGCCTGCAGAGCTGACAGAATGTGTGACCCGTGTGACTCTTGTACCCTAGGCATACCAGCTGGCAAAAAATCTAGTAGCATTGTGCCTGAGCCATTGCATAATCTTTTGGTCACCTAGTAGGAGCGACTGGTGGTTCTAGAAAAGAGCGCTGAGGAAAAGTGGGTAGAGGTTACCCACTAGGCCATGGAGGAGATAAAATATCCGTGCCCATGCTTCCTGGACCACATGTCTGTGATCCTGTGGACCCTGCTGCTTACCACGTGGTTCCGCAGCATAGAGACATTACTTCCAAACATTGGTGGAGGACAGGAATGGTCTTCTGGGTGGAAAAATGTTGGTGGTGTATTGCAGGTCAAAGTCATGGAAGGGAGCAGACTCCACCAACCAGGGCCGGTGCTACCACTAGGCAAACTAGGGCGCCCGGCCACTGTTTTTTTTACTCTCTTCTCTCTGCAGCAAGCAACTAAGTATCAGCATCAGCAGGCAGCCGCAGCTTCATTCACACATAGTGTCAGAGGTGGAGCAGTGGTGGAGGACTGTGTCTGTGTCCCGACTCCTGCAGCAAGCAAACATTCATTGATGGGCACTGGGTGCTGGTGAGACTACATTTGATGGGCGCTGGTTGAGGCTGCATTTGATGGGTGCTGGTGAGGCTGCATTTGATGGGTGCTGGTGAGGCCACAATTGATGGGCGCTGGTGAGGCTACAATTGATGGGCGCTGGTGAGGCTGCAATTGTTGGGCGCTGGTGAGGCTGCAATTGTTGGGCGCTGGTGAGGCTGCATTTGATGGGCGCTGGTGAGGCTGCATTTGATGGGCGCTAGTGAGGCTACATTTGATGGGCGCTGGTGAGGCTACATTTGATGGGCGCTTGTGAGGCTACATTTGATGGGCGCTGGTGAGGCAGCATTTGATGGGTGCTGGTGAGGCTGCATTTGATGGGTGCTGGTGAGGCTGCATTTGATGGGTGCTGGTGAGGCTGCATTTGATGGGTGCTGGTGAGGCTACAATTGATGGGCGCTGGTGAGGCTACAATTGATGGGCGCTGGTGAGGCTGCAATTGATGGGCGCTGGTGAGGCTGCAATTGATGGGCGCTGGTGAGGCTGCAATTGATGGGCGCTGGTGAGGCTACAATTGATGGGCGCTGGTGAGGCTACATTTGATGGGCGCTGGTGAGGCTACATTTGATGGGCGCTGGTGAGGCTACATTTGATGGGCGCTGGTGAGGCTACATTTGATGGGCACTGGTGAGGCTACATTTGATGGGCGCTTTATTAAAAAGGTGGGATTTACATGGGCAGGGAAAAGGGGGAAGAGTCAGCCGGGGGGGGGGGGTGGCAAAATGAGGTTTCGCCTAGGGTGTCAAAAATCCTGGCACCAGCCCTGCCACCAACTGGAACAGAAGCAGCTGTAAAGCTAGCAATATTGCTAAGCTGGCATTGAGATTTTGGTCATTGGTGTAGCTCAGTGTTTTTTTTTTTTCATTTCACCAGGTGGGGCAGAGATACTTGCCTACTCAATGATACAGCTGGGGATGTAAAGGTGGGACTTGCATAATTAGGCTTGAAGTTGCAGCCTACACTTGCCTCTATTCTGCATGGCACCATACTGACCTTCTTTACCACTGGATATGGCGTAAGGCCAGTGTTGTGTTTTGGCCTAGACCGTCAAGGCTCAGACCTAGGGCAGCACTTTGCAGGGGGCGGAAAAAAAGCTGCACGAAAAAATGCATCCGCACCCTCCTCCTGGCTCACGCACGCAGGACCGCCATTAGGGGAGTACAGCTGAATCCCGGAGCCCAGTGCCACAACAAGTTCCGGTACTGAGCTCCGGTAACTGGCCAGACAGGGGTGCGCTGGAACTTATGCCGCCTGGGGTCCCGCAAGCAGCGATCGGCTTTACATAGCAGCCAAAACCTCTCTCCACGCTGACAGCCACACACACTCATCAGCACATATACCCTTACCCCCCTCTCCCCCAAATTAAAAGATACTGCATCCATCTCTGTCCTCCTCCCGCAGCGTCCCTCTCTGTAATCCTCCTGCAGCGTCCCTTTCTGTCCTCCTCCCACCGCATCCCTCTCTGTCCTCCTCCCACAGCGTCCCTCTGTCCTCTTCCCATGGCGTCCCTCTGTCCTCTTCCCACGGCATCCCTCTGTCCTCTTCCCACGGCATTCCTCTGTCCTCTTCCCACGGCATTCCTCTGTCCTCTTCCCACGGCATTCCTCTGTCCTCTCCCCACAGCATTCCTCTATCCTCTCCCCACGGCATTCCTCTGTCCTCTCCCCGCGGCGTTCCTCTGTCCTCTTCCCGTGGCTTTCCTCTGTCCTCTCCCCACGGCGTTCCTCTGTCCTTTTCTCACGGTGTCCCTCTGTTCTTCTCCCATGGCATCCCTCTGTCCTCCTCCCGCGGCGTCCCTCTCTGTAATCCTCCTGCAGCGTCCCTTTCTGTCCTCCTCCCACCGCATCCCTCTCTGTCCTCCCCACACAGCGTCCCTCTGTCCTCTTCCCATGGCGTCCCTCTTTCCTCTTCCCATGGCGTCCCTCTGTCCTCTTCCCATGGCATCCCTCTGTCCTCTTCCCACGGCATCCCTCTGTCTTCCTCCCACGGCTCTCCTCTGTCCTCTCCCCACGGCATTCCTCTATCCTCTTCCCACGGCGTTCCTCTGTCCTCTCCCCACGGCTCTCCTCTGTCCTCTCCCCACGGCATTCCTCTGTCCTCTCCCCACGGCGTTCCTCTGTCCTCTCCCCACGGCGTTCCTCTGTCCTCTTCCCGCGGCTTTCCTCTGTCCTCTCCCCACGGCGTCCCTCTGCCCTTTTCTCACGGTGTCCCTCTGTTCTTCTCCCATGGCGTCCCTCTGTCCTCCTCCCGCGGTGTCTCTCTCTGTTCTCCTCCCCACGGCGTCCCTCTGTCCTCTCCCTATGGCGTCCCTCTGTCCTCTTTCCACGGTGTCCCTCTCTTCTTCTACCATGGCGTACCTCTGTCCTCCTCCCATGAAGATGACAGGGCGGGTCTTAAAAAGGAAGGGGTGTGACCTTGACAGGAAGGGGTGGGTCATATTTAAATTAGGGGGTGCGCGAGTTTAGTCAGACCTAGGGCAGCACAAAACCTAAATACACCACTGCGTAAGGTAAATCACTGACACCCCTTGAAAAACTTCTATACCTATCACTTGAGACTTCTGGAAGGGAATCTTGTATTAGTGGGGGGGGGGGGGGGCGGGTAGATGTGCCAAGCGATGGCATTCATGTGCTGCTCCCATTGAGCTCTATGGTGGGCTGTTATGTGTGTCTTCATACATGTGGTACCCAAATGACCAATGGACTTACCTTGCTTGATATGCTACTGACAGAGACTAGAAATTACTACAGTGCCGTCTACAGCACATATGTGGAAATAGGCCCACCCTGCTGAGAAGTGGGGAGCGGACCTGGAGATAACAGTGCCCAGCACTCATGGAGCTCTTCCATCCAGTGGAACAGGGCAGTTGCACCCTCCACTCTTTTGTGACCTGCCCCTGGATGACATCCTACCTAGCTGATGCTATGCCTCCCTAATTCCTCTTTCGCTATCTTTGGCACCCAAGTATGGTTAGAGACCTCATCATCAACCACCATTGCCGGAGCCAACTTGGCAGTAAACTGCAGCTCCAGGAACATCAGTGCCAATTGGCTCTACCTTCTTGTTATCTGCTTTCTCTAAGCTTCCGCTGCTCTCCGCCTCAACCTCAGAGGCAATTCATTACTGTGCACACTCTTTCAGAAAGTGGGTGACACTCAGTGGTGGCTGCTCAATTAGGGGGCAGGGGCAATGTCCCCCTAATCCATGCGCCCTAATTTTTATTTAGCCCTGCGCCCTGAGCCCACCCAGTTGTGTGACATTAGCAAATTAATATTCGCTAATGTCTTCCTGCTTCTGCTCCTGGCCAATCAGGAAGTGGGTCATGAGACCCGATGGGCCAGGGAGTCGTAGGACTCGGGTTTCAGGACCCACTTCCTCTTCGGTTGGGAGGAGAAGCAACAGGCCCGGCTCTTCCCTCAGAAAGCTGCAGCAGGTGGAGGGGTGAAGGGGCATCTTCCAGGAGCCCTACCTAAGGTCTAACACAAATCTCCTAAGGTAAGGACATTGATGGCCGCCTTTTTATCTGGGCAGGAGGGGGGGGGGTTGGTTGCTAGTGTGAGTGAGGGGGCCAGAAGCAGATTTCAGGAGCCCGCACCACCTCCAATCACGGCCCACTGTCCATCTCCCACGTTGGGGGGGGGTGGCTTTTGTGCATGTGAGGGGGGCAGGTTTGTTTGCCACCCTCCCTCAAAATATTGAGCACCATTCGCCACTGGTGATGCTGCACAATAATTTTGCTGACTCCTCCTTGCCAGTCTGAGGGCCAAAGGCAGGACTAGCTGTGGATGAGAAGACAGAACAGGGTGCTTTTGTAGTTGTATAAGACATGGTGCTACTTTGCGCCTGGGAGAAAGGAAGATGGCAATATTCTGCCCAATGAAATGCAAGAATGTCCAAACGCTTGACGCGCCTGAACGCGCCTAAACACGAAAATTGCAGCTTTAGGTGTATTTTTAATTCTACATGTTTGCTATCACCAAAAAGGCATTGAGAAGAGCCCAGTGTGCACGAAGTCTAAATGTACGACTACTACTATGTAGACATGTGCACTGACAAAAAATTTGTTTTTGTTTCATTCGTTTTTTTGCTTTTTTCAGAAATTCGGTAATTCTGAAAATTTAAAATTTGGAAATTTGGAAATTTGGAAATTCGGAAATGTCGGGAATTTTCACATTTCTATTTTTCGGATTTCCGAATTTCCAAATTTCGAATTTTCGAATTTCCGAATTTTCGAATTTCCAAATTTTCGAATTTTCCGAATTTTGAATTTTTGAATTACCGAATTTCGAATTTTCGGATTTCCGAACTATCGATTTTCCGAATTTTGGAATTCCGAAAATTCGGAAATGCAGAGTTCCGAAAGTCCGAAAATTCGGAATTCCAAAAATTCGGAAAATCGATAATTCGGAAATCTGAAAATTCGAAATTCAGAAATTCAGGAATCCGAAAATTCGGGAACTCAAAGATTTGAAAATCCCAAAATTTGAAAATCTGAAAAAGAGAAAGAAAATCAGTTTAATTAATAACTAACTATTAAATTAACGAGTACGAATTTATCCGAAGTTACGAATTATCGTAAAAAGAAAGAAAATCTGTTTAATTCTAAATAATAAGTAACTATTAAATTATAGGTATTGGAATTCCCTTTCAAATTTGGCTGTTAGTGTACGAATTATCTGAAATAACGAATGCCGCATCTAACCAAATGGAACGTAACAATCTAATAATAATAAATAACAATAATAATTATAAAACCTTTTTATTTTATTAATTATTTATTATTAATTTGTTCCGTTCCATTTGTTTAGATGTGGCATTCGTTATTTAAGATAATTCGTAACTTCGGATAAATTCGTACTCGTTAATTTAATAGTTAGTTATTAATTAAACTGATTTTCTTTCTCTTTTTCAGATTTTCAAATTTTGGGATTTTCAAATCTTTGAGTTCCCGAATTTTCGGATTCCTGAATTTCTGAATTTCGAATTTTCAGATTTCCGAATTATCGATTTTCCGAATTTTTGGAATTCCGAATTTTCGGACTTTCGGAACTCTGCATTTCCGAATTTTCGGAATTCCAAAATTCGGAAAATCGATAGTTCGGAAATCCGAAAATTCGAAATTCGGTAATTCAAAAATGCAAAATTCGGAAATTCGAAAATTTGGAAATTCGAAAATTCGGAAATTCGAAAATTCGAAATTTGGAAATTCGGAAATCCGAAAAATAGAAATGTGAAAATTCCCGACATTTCCGAATTTCCAAATTTCCAAATTTCCAAATTTTAAATTTTCAGTCTACATCTGCCCCATTTTCTACATCTGCCCCATTTTCTACATCTGCGCCGTTGTCTACATCTGTCTCGTTGTCTACATCTGCCCCGTTGTCTACATCTGCCCCATTGTCTACATCTACCCCATTGTCTACATCTACCCCATTGTCTACATCCTCACCGTTGTCTACATCCTCACCGTTGTCTACATCCTCACCGTTGTCTACATCTTCACCGCTGTCTACATCTGCACCGTTGTCTACATCCTCACCATTTTCTACATCTGCCCCATTTTCTACATCTGCGCCGTTGTCTACATCTGTCTCGTTGTCTACATCTGCCCCGTTGTCTACATCTGCCCCATTGTCTACATCTACCCCATTGTCTACATCTACCCCATTGTCTACATCCTCACCGTTGTCTACATCCTCACCGTTGTCTACATCTGCACCGTTGTCTACATCTGCCCCGTTGTCTACATCTGTCTCATTGTCTACATCTGTCTTTACATTCGTACTTTCGTAACATTGTTTTCGTAGATTCGTAATTGGAGCATAATTCATAATTTTATGTAATGTGTATGCTATTATTACATTTTAAGAGAAACGGAAAATTACGAATCTAAAAAAAAAGTTACGAATGTACGAATTTTTTCGTTCAATCCATTCGAAGCACGTTAAGCAGCGCCATTGTAAGGGACACGGAAAATTACCAATTCAACAAAAAAAAAAAGTTACGAATGTACGAATTTTTTCGTTCAATCCATTCGAAGCACATTCAGCAGCGCCATTGTAAGAGACACGGAAAATGAACCTTTTCCGTTTCTATCCTTTCCGTGGATTTGTAACGATTCGTAAATTCGTAAGTCGTTGGTGTTCGTATTCGTAACGATTCGTAAGAGTTATTTTTTCGTTGATTCGTTTTTCCGTTAGTTCAATTTTCGTTTATTCGAAATTCGGACGCATTCGTATTTTCGTAGATTTAGTTACATTCGTACTTTCGTAACATTGTTTTCGTAGATTCGTAATCGGAGCATAATTCATAATTTTATGTAATGTGTATGCTATTATTACATTTTTAAGGAAAATTACGAATCGAAAAAAAAAGTTACGAATGTACGAATTTTTTCGTTCAATCCATTCGAAAGCACGTTAAGCAGCGCCATTGTAAGGGACACGGAAAATTACCAATTCGTATTTTCGTAGATTTAGTTACATTCGTACTTTCGTTAGATTGATTTATTCGTACTTTCGTAACATTGTTTTCGTAGATTCGTAATCGGAGCATAATTCATAATTTTATGTAATGTGTATGCTATTATTACATTTTAATAAAAGTTACGAATGTACAAATTTTTTCGTTCAATACATTCGAAGCACGTTAAGCAGCGCCATTGTAAGAGACACGGAAAATTACGAATCGAAAAAAAAAAAGTTACGAATGTACGACTTTTTTCGTTCAATCCATTCGAAGCACGTTAAGCAGCGCCATTGTAAGAGACACAGAAAATTGCGAATCGAAAAAAAAAAGTTACGAATGTACGAATTTTTTCGTTCAATCCATTCGAAAGCACGTTAAGCAGTGCCATTGTAAGAGACACGGAAAATTACGAATCGAAAAAAAAAAAAAAAGTTACGAATGTACGAATTTTTTCGTTCAATCCATTCGAAGCACGTTAAGCAGCGCCATTGTAAGGGACACGGAAAATTACCAATTCAAAAAAAAAAAAAGTTCCGAATGTACGAATTTTTTCGTTCATTTTGATTTTCGTGGTTTCCGTTTTCCACATTTTCTTCTTTCGTAGTTTCATTGTTTCTAATTTGGTTATTTCGGATTTTCGTTGTTTTTCGTATTCGTTCGATTCGAACTATTCGTTAAAATTTTTAGCGAATCGTTCATTCGTACGATAACGAATGAACGAATATAACGAATTTTAACGAAAAAAAAACGAAAAAAAACAAAACGAATTGCACATGTCTACAGCCTAAACTTAGTCTAGGGACACTCCAGCTTAAGGCAGGATCCCTACACTTATGCCGTGTACACACGATAGGATTTTCAGACAACAAATGTTCAATGGGAGCTTGTTGTCGGAAATTCCAACTATGTGTAGGCTCCATCGGACATTTTTTTTTGTCGGAATTTCCGACAAACAAAGTTTGAGAGCTGGTTCTCAAATTTTCCGACAACAAAATCCGATGTCGTAAATTCCGATCGTGTGTACACAATTCCGACGCACAAAATTCCACGCATGCTCGAAATCAAGCAGAAGAGCCCCACTGGCTATTGAACATCAATTTTCTCGGCTCGTCGGACGTTCAGAATTGCCGACAACATTTGTGTGACCGTGTGTAGGCAAGACAAGTTTGAGCCAACATCCGTCGGAAAAAAAACATGGATTTTGTTGTCGGAATGAGCGATCGTGTGTACGTGGCATTAAGCCCCATACACACGGTCGGAAAATTCGACCACCAAATCCATGGGATTTTGTCCGACGGATTTAGTCCGACACTGGTGTTGCATACACACTGTCGGACAAAGTTGTCGGAAAATCCGATCATTCTGAATGTGGTGACGTTTGTTGCCTACGACGGGACTACGTAGAGGCTATTAGCCAATAGCTTTGGTCTTGTAATGTGATCTGAGCATGCGTGGCACTTTGTCCGTCGGAATTCGATACACACGATCGGATTTGGTGTGATCGGACTTTGTTGTCCAAAAATCTATCCAGCAGGAGATAGGACTTTGTCCGTCGGACAATCCGATGGAAACTGTCCGATGGTGCCTACACACGGTCGGAATTTCCGACAACATTGTCCGATAGGACAGAATCCATCGGAAAATCCGACCGTGTCTATGGGGCTTTAGAGTGCAACTTCTTTCAGGGACCAATGTGAGTGGTTATCTGTATGCTCTAATGTATAGACATGTGCAATTAGTTTCGTTTTTTTTTCGTTTTCCATTAAAATTCGTTATATTCGTTATCGTACAAATGAACGAATGATTCGCTAAAAATTTTAACGAATGTTCGAATCGAACGAATATGAAAAACAACGAAAATCCGAAATAACCAAATTAGAAAACGAAACTACGAAAGAAGAAAATCCGAAAAACGAAAACAGGAACAACGAAAATCAAAAATTCGTACATTCGTAACTTTTTTTTTGTTGAATTGGTAATTTTCCGTGTCTCTTACAATGGCGCTGCTTAACGTGCTTCGGATGGATTGAACGAAAAAATTCGTACATTCGTAATTTTTTTTTTTTTTTGCGATTCATAATTTTCCGTGTCTCTTACAATGGCGCTGCTTAACGTGCTTCGGATGGATTGAACGAAAAAAATTCGTACATTCGTAATTTTTTTTTTTTTTTTGCGATTCATAATTTTCCGTGTCTCTTACAATGGCGCTGCTTAACGTGCTTCGAATGGATTGAACGAAAAAATTTGTACATTCATAACCTTTTTTTTAGATTCGTAATTTTCTGTGTCTCTTAAAATGTAATAATAGCATACACATTACATAAAATTATGAATTATGCTCCGATTACGAATCTACGAAACAATGTTACGAAAGTACGAATAAATCAAAGTACGAATGTAACTAAATCTACGAAAAATACGAATGTGTCCGAATTTCGAATAAACGAAAATTAAACTAACGAAAAAACGAATCAACGAAAAAATAACTCTTACGAAAATACGAATCGTTACGAATCAACGGAAACGAACAGAAACTAAACTAAACTAAACAAATTTTTCTATCGTGCACATGTCTAACTTTTTTTTTTCTAACTTTTTTTTTCGATTCGTAACTTTTTTTTTTTTCGATTCGTAAATTATTAAAATGTAATAATAGCATACACATTACATCAAATTATGAATTATGCTCCGATTACGAATCGACGAATGTTACGAATGCGTCCGAATTTTGAATAAACGAAAATTAAACTAACGAAAAAATTAATCAACGAAAAAATAACTCTTACGAAAATACGAATCGTTACGAATACGAACACCGACGACTTACGAATTTACGAATCGTTACGAATCAACGGAAACGAAAAAATGAAACGAAAATAAACAAATTTTTTTCGGAAACCAAAAAAACGACACGAAAATAAACAATTTTTTTTCGGACACAAAAAAAAGGAAACGAAAATAAACAAATGTTTTTGTTGTGCTCATGTCTATTGTATATTGTAATATGAGGATGTGTAAAGACAGAAGATAAATAGACTATCTCTGGAACCATAAGCTGACTTGGATTTGTACCTCATACCTCAAAAGAGATGTTCCCGAAGATACTGATCTTGAGGTTGGGGCCCAGGATTAGGAGAAGGACCTCCCTTGAGGAGTCCAAGATGGACAAGTGGGTGATGAAGTTATTGGAGGGGAAAGAGACGAATCCGATGTACCCGGTGCCGGGGAGAGTCACGACTGCCTAGAACAGAGACAACAGGATTGTCACGTCACACGGGGAGGACTTTAGAAGCCACTCTTTTCTTTTTCAAAGTCTTCTTTTGTCTCACTTCTGGATTTTCACCAAAACATTTTCAGTTTTACTCGTTTTTCCTTTTTCCTATTTTTTTTTTTTTTTAGTTTCTATAAAAAGGATTAATCCACCTCAAACACATATTTTAGGTCCAGGTGGGGTCCTGGTGGATTGAGACCTGCTGGCTTCTTGAGGCCTTCAGAGATGAGGTCTCCATGTATAGCTCCTGTCTGGGCAGGGAAAGGGAGATTCTTTATTTTTTATTAAGAAATGTTGGGTGTTTTTTCACATTTTGACAAAATGTGTTTAATCCAATTTGGAAAAGGCGTTTGGTTGTTTTTTTTTAGGGTACTCCTAAGTGGCTCCTATGGGCTGTATATACGTTTTTACTGGCATATTATATCGATTCTCGTCTACCCCAAAGATGCAGTGCCTCACACATTCTCATGGACAAGTGGGCATTACCCACATACATACAGCTTGCCTAGAAACACCCAGTCCCCCAGACTGGCACCCACCCATAAAGGGATTTTGATATTTGCATAACTCCCGCTGCTTGCAACAGAGCTGAGGGCTCTTTCCACCACAGCCTGACTCTACTTGGCCCGCCCCTTTTATTCATTGGATTTTAGCTTGTTTACCACCTAAAGTGGGGTGCCCCTTAAAAAATTTTTTTTAAAAGTACAAATACTGCAGCTGCTGACTTTTAATAATCGGACACTTACCTGTCCCAGGGTCCAGCGATGCAGGGGAACGAATCCCCCCCGCTCATTCCCCCGCTCCAGTCGCGGCGCCGGCATTCTTACTGTGGGCACCTGACTGTGGCTTCACAGCCAGGTGCCCACTGTGCATGCTGTAGGTCCTCGGGCCTTCCTTGGAAGTCTTGGGAGGGGGTGGACATGGCCTTCTGGCTTAGTTCGCCCTCTCTCATGGGGTCTCTCTTTGGGGGGAGCCCCACCTAGTACTTGGGTGGGTCTGTTTCGGCAGACCCTTCAAAGAATGGGGTCCGTCTGGTTTTCGGCCAGATAGACCAAGTGTAAGTACCCCAGTCCCCGTCTGGAGCCTAACACCCTGGGGGATCAGGGCAAGGTCCTTCGATTTTGAAGGACTATGTGTACACCTGATGCACGTTTTTGTGTTCCACTCTTTATGTGTGTGCACTTTTTTGGCACGGGGTGAAGTTTTTGGAGTGTGTCCACACACCACGGGCTTTCAAAAAGAAAAAAATGCCATCATCAGTTGTTGGTACACCAGCAGATAGCCAACACAATGCCTAAACTTCAATGCTGCCGATAAAACCCCCCGTGGCTTTGTGTAACAAAAAAAAAAGGCAGGCTTGATACATCTTCTGGTTTGTTGACAATTTTTGGCCAATTATTAGACATTTTGCCAAGGCCAAGGCACCCCTGAAGAGCCCAGAAGCAGGGAAGGGCCAAACAAGCCCCCCCCCCCCCCCCCCCCCCGTTTGGTTCACAGCAGATCTTCTGAACAGGGGAAATGTTCTAACCCGAACAGTGAAGCCCATTATGGGAGCCGAACAGGCAAAATCAAAAGTGCCCACTTTGAAGGCTTATATGCAAGTAATTGGCCATAAAAGGGGTATTATGTGCTGTCAGTGGGGTGGAGCCACCGGGTGACGTACCTGGGTGGTCCCGCCCTTGCCTATAAAAGAACTGTCAAAGCGAAGACAGCGCATATGGTGGGTAGCCTCCAATGGATTTTTCCTATTGTTCTGGTCTCTGTCGGGCAACGCGATCGACGGTGGATGTACATCGCCGGACACTTTTTTTTTTTCCACTTTTCATTTTTTTAATAAAGGATTTGCCAAAAACTATCTCTTGTGGTTTCTATTTTTTGACACTTTTTTGGTGAATGGTCAAACCTTCCCATAGACACCCTCCTAAACCTTGTGGACGGCCTTCCCAGAAGAGTTGAAGCTGTTTATAGCTGCAAAGGGTGGGCCAACTCAATATTGACCCCTACGGACTAAGACTTGGATGGCATTAAATTTCATGTGCGTGTAAAGCCAGGCGTTCCAATTCTTTTGACAATATAGTGTATAATAATATAACATTAAAATAAAATAACTGTAATATAATGTACAGGGGATTATAATATAGAGGGATTCCCTTCATCTACATCAAACTCTTACCCTGGATGAGGGTCTTATATAGATGCTAATGGGGTGGGTTCCCCCCTCAAAACACATATCAGACCCTTATCCTTGATGAGTGTCTGGTATAGATGTCAAAGGGACCCCCACCGACTAGAGTGCCATTAAAGTTCATGTGTGTGTAAAGGCAGGCGTACCAATACTTTTGGTAATATAGTGTATGATGACCCCCCTTAGATGTGAGCCCACAGGTGTAGTGATATAATATATAGTTCGTAGATGGTATGTAGTTATTAAAAAGTATTGTCCCGCAGCAAACCCAATTCTCCAGAGAGAGATTTTATTGGCTTCCAAAACAGAACAGTCTCGTTATAGATGACAAAATCCAACAGAGTATAATTACGACAGTGCTAGTAGATATTTAGAGCCCCATGAAACCATGTGACTTTTGGTGCCTTCATAAGAACACACACTTCTAAACAGATTGAATGTCCTGTTATATCCCTACACACACTGAATGGCTGAGCAATTTGATTGGCCGTTTCCATTAAATGCTTTGATCTGCTCCTGTCATTCAGAGTGACAGGAGATCACCCCAAGCTGTGAACAGCTGTAGTCATAAATTGCCCTAATCTGCTTTCTTGCATATTAACATCAACAAGTCCCCTTTGATATGTGTGACTACTGATTAGATTAAGAGATGTCATATGAACACCCTTTTGAGGTGTAGAATAGACTTGAATCCCCAATCTATATTCTTGCATATTAACATCAACATAGCACATTCATTCATTATCTGTTCCCCTTTGATATGTGGAGTAATTCTTGTTTGGCCACTTCCCCTTTGATATGTGTAATTAGGTTAACAGATAACAATGTCAACTGATATCTGGGCTGGTCAATCTTATACTGTGTGTATATATATATATATAACATACTACAACAGGTACCAGCACCCTTTGGCTATCAGTAGATTGCGCAGCACTGCCTTATACCCAATTCCTCCTTCGTGTTCTTTATTGGTATGTTGTGCTATAATTTATTTGTCCTTTGATTTCTATTTATTACTCGTTTTTGGGAGTCTTTAGGCAGCAAAGCATATTCGGCATAGGTATTTTTTTGGTGTTATGTACTTTGTCCACTAGATGTCACTTTGGTTGGCTGCAGAAATATGATCACGTGTAGTAAATTTCCTGCTAGCCAATTCCTGTTGTAGGGTGTTTTATTTTTATTTTTTTTCTGTATATTGATTTAGACTTACTTTTGTATTCCTACTTATCATTTTAGTAATTTTGTATGAGTTTTTGACACTAAAGTCCATTCAGTATAGGCACATTTTTATGTTATATCGATATGGTCCACTAGATGTCACTCTGGTTGATTGCAGTTATGTGCTGGCCAAAACCTGTCGCATCATGTTTTCTTGAAGGTATTTTGACCGAATATAGGGTCGGTGCCTTATTGATTGAAATAGAAATAACTTTTTGCTAAAATGGCTCTATAGAGAATTAATAGGTTTGGGTTATATATTGTTTTGTTTGCATTTAGGATTGTGCGGTATGAGATCCGCGATGTGATGCGAGGATGTTTTTGTGGTGGTGGTGCTCCTTATTTCCATGCATGGGTCAATATCGAGAAGGAGTGAACTATCTATACTGGTTTATTTATAGAAATCCCTGTACTGTTCAATTACTAGACATGTGCAATTCGTTTTTTTTTTTTTTGTTAAAATTCGTTGTATTCGTTATCGTACGAATGAACCAACGATTCGCTAAAAATTTTAACGAATCGTTCGAATCGAACGAATCCGAAAACAACGAAAATCCGAAATAACCAAATTAGAAACAACGCAACTACGAAAGAAGAAAATCCGAAAAAAATAAAACGGGAACAACGAAAATCAAAATGAACGAAAAAATCCGTACATTCGTAACTTTTTTTTTTTTGTTGAATTGGTAAGTTTCCGTGTCCCTTACAATGGCGCTGAACGTGCCTCGAATGGATTGAACGAAAAATTTCGTACATTCGTAACTTTTTTTTTTTTTTCGATTCCTAATTTTCCGTGTCTCTTACAATGGCGCTGCTTAACGTGCCTCGAATGGATTGAACGAAAAAATTCGTACATTCGTAACTTTTTTTTTTTTTTTGATTCGTAATTTTCCGTGTCTCTTACAATGGCGCTGCTTAACATGCTTCGAATGGATTGAACGAAAAAATTCGTACATTCGTAACTTTTTTTTCCGATTCGTAATTTTCCGTGTCTCTTAAAATGTAATAATAGCATACACATTACATAAAATTACGAATTTACGAATCTACGAAAACAATGTTACGAAAGTACGAATAAATCAATCTAACGAAAGTACGAATGTAACTAAATCTACGAAAATACGAATGCGTCCGAATTTCGAATAAACGAAAATTAAACTAACGGAAAAACGAATCAACGAAAAAATAACTCTTACGAAAATACGAATCGCTACGAATACGAACACCGACGACTTATGAATTTTACGAATCGTTACGAATCAACGGAAACGAACAGAAACGAAAATAAACAAATTTTTCTATTGTGCACATGTCTATCAATTACAGGAGGTCCCCGAGTTACGAACCTCCAACTTGCGAACAACTCCTACTTACGAAATGCAGGAGGTGGCGGCGGGCACATCGGAAAACAACATTGGAAAACAATGGAAAACGATGTCGGAAAACATCGGAAACAGACGTCGGAAAACAGCGGAAAACATCGGAAAACAGCGGAAAACATCAGAAAACATCGGAAAACGCCGCTCTGCACATGCGCGTCTGAATTACGAACAAATCTGACTTACGAACAAACCGGCAGTCCCTAACCTGTTGGTAACTCGGGGGCTGCCTGTATCCATCCTTACTATGCAATTTGAGTTGGGAGCAGGTCAGAGCGTAGAGCCTCTACTCTGATTGGCCGTCCGAGGCTCAGATCGAGGCTTGGCTAAGATGTGCCTGCCTTTACACACACATGAACTTTAATGGCACCCCAGTCTTAGCCCGTAAGGTTCAATATTGAGTTGGCCCTTTGCAGCTATAACAGCTTCAACTCTTCTGGGAAGGCCGTCCACAAGGTTTAGGAGGGTGTCTATGGGAATGTTTGACCATTCTTCCAGAAGAGCATTTGTGAGGTCAGGCACTAATGTTGGACGAGAAGGCCTGGCTCGCAGTCTCCGCTTTAATTCATCCCAAAGGTGTTCAATGTTTTTGAGGTCAGGACTCTGTGTAGTTCCTCCACCCCAAACTCGCTCTTCCATGTCTTTATGGACCTTGCTTTGTGCACTGGTGGGCAGTCATGTTGGAACAGGAAGGGGTTGTCCCCAAACTGTTCCTACAAAGTTGGGAGCATGAAATTGTACAAAATGTCTTGGTAAGCCGACGCCTTAAGAGTTTTCTTAACCACCTGAGATCCGCGCTATAGCCGAATGACGGCTACAGCGCGGATCTATATTGCTGGGACTACGTCCTATGACGTCGTCTCGTGCACGAGCGGGTGCACGAGTCTGTGAGACTCGCTGGATCACAGATCCGAGTAAGCGGTCGAACCTGACCCCTTACCACGTGATCAGCTGTCAGCCAATGACAGCTGATCATATGATATCAACAGAGCCGGTAATCGGCTTTTTTTCCTCCTCGCGCTGACAGAGCGAGGAAAAAAAAGAGCCGATCACCGGGAGGGACATTAGTCCCGATCACTGCGATGCGCCCCAGGTCCATGGTGCCCACCTGTGACCTATACAAGTGCCGCCTACCAGTGCCCACCAGCTCCACCTGTCAGTGTCCACCAGTTCCACCTGTCAGTGTCCACCAGTTCCACCTGTCAGTGCCCACAGTGCCATCTGCCAGTGTCCACATTGCCACCTGCCAGTGTCCACAGTGCCACCTGTCAGTGACCATAATAAGTGCCTGAATAGTGCTGCACATCAGTGTCACCTACCAGTGCCCATCAGTGTCACCTACCAGTGCCCATCAGTGTCACCTACCAGTGCTCATCAGTGCCATCTATCAGTGCCATCTATTAGTGCCATCTATCAGTGCCCATCCGTGCCACCCATCTGTGCCACCCATCTGTGCCACCCATCCGGACCCATCAGTGCCATCTTATCTGTCCCCATCAGTGCAGCCTATCAGTGCCCATCAGTGCCACCTTATCAATGCCCACCAGTGCAGCCTATCAGTGCCCACTAGTGCCGCCTCATCGGCGCATATCAATGAAGCGGAAAAATTACCTGTTTGCAACATTTTATAACAAACTATTAAACATGATTTTTTATTTTTTCAAAATTTTCCATCTTTTTTTGTTTGTTTAGCAAAAAATAAAAACCCAGCTGTGATTAAATACCACCAAAAGAAATCTCTATTTGTGGGGAAAAAAATGATAAAAATGTCTTTTGGGTACAGTGTTGTATGACCGCGCAATTGTCATTCAAAGTGCGTCAGCGCCAAAAGCTGAAAATTGGTCTGGGCAGGAGGGGGGTTTAAGTGCCCGGTATTGAAGAGGTTAAGAGCAAAGAGGACCCCCCATGTAATGTGACCGGCCTGGAGACTTCTGTTAAAGGTTAGTGTATGAAATCAAAAACAGACGACTAGACATGTGCACAACAAAAAAATTTGTTTATTTTCGTTTCGTTTTTTCGTTTCCGAAAAAAAAAAATCGTTTTTTTTTAGTTTCGTTTTTTTTTTTTTCGTTTCCGTTGATTCATAACGATTCGTACATTCGTAAGTCGTCGGTGTTCGGATTCGTAATGATTCGTACATTCGTAAAAGTTATTTTTTCGTTGATTCGTTTTTTTCGTTAGTTTAATTTTCGGACGCATTCGTATTTATTCGTAACATTCGTAACATTCGTAGATTCGTAATCGGAGCATAATTCATAATTTGATGTAATGTGTATGCCATTATTACATTTTAATAATTTACGAATTGAAAAAATAAAAGTTCCGAATCGAAAAAAAAAAAAAGTTCCGAATCGAAAAAAAAGTTACGAATGTACGAATTTTTTTGTTCAATAGAGACACGGAAAATTACAAATCGAAAAAAAAAAAAAAAAAAAAAAGTTACGAATCGAAAAAAAAAAAAAGTTACGAATGTACGAATTTTTTTGTTCAATCCATTCGAAGCACATTTAGCAGCACCATTGTAAGAGACACGGAAAATTACCAATTCAACAGAGTTACGAATGTACAAATTTTTTTCGTTCGTTTTCGTTTTTCTGATTTTCTTCATTCGTACATTCGTTGTTTCTAATTAGTTTTTTTCGGATTTTCGTTGTTTTTCGGATTCGTTCGATTCGAATGATTCGTTCATTCGTACGAAAACGAACGAACCAAAATAACGAAAAAAAACTAAACGAATTGCACATGTCTACAGACGTGTGGGGGGTACAAGGTGAGGGGGAAGGGGGGGTCAGTTTGTATGAGGGAGTCCAGAGTTGGACATTAATGCCGCGTACACACGACCGGACTTTCCGGGAAAGACTAGATCCGGCGGAATCAGTCCGACGGACAATCCGATCGTGTGTGGGCTAATCGTTTTTCGTTATAATAATCAGACGGACCTAGAAATAGAACATGTTTTAAATCTGTCCGACGGACTCAATGCCTATCGGGAAAACCGTTCGTCTGTGTGCCAGTCCAACGGACCAAATACGACGCAAGGGAAGCTATTGGCTACTGGCTATTGAACTTCCTTTTTTAGTCCCGTTTACGTCATCACGTTCAAAACGAACGGACTTAGTCCATTCGTGTGTGGCCAAGTCCGTTCGTCCGGAAGGTAGACATGTGCAATTCGTTTAGTTTTTTTTCATTTGTTCGTTCGTTCGTTTTCGTACGAATGAACGAAACGTTCGAATCGTACGAATCCGATTAACGAATCATTCGAATCGAACGAATCCGGAAAGCAACGAAAATCCGAAAAACCAAACAACGAAAATCCGAAAAACGAAAAAAGGAACAACGAAAATGACCGAAAAAATTCGTACATTCGTAACTTTTTTTTTTGTTGAATTGGGAATTTTCCGTGTCCCTTACAATGGCGCTGCTTAACGTGCTTCGAATGGATTGAACGAAAAAATGTGTACATTCGTAACTTTTTTTTTTCGATTTGTAACTTTTTTTTTCGATTTGTAACTTTTTTTTTTTTTTTCGATTCGTAATGAATGGATTGAACAAAAAAAATTTGTACATTCGTAACTTTTTTTTTCGATCCGTAACTTTTTTTTTTTCGATTCGTAAATTATTAAAATGTAATAATAGCATACACATTACATAAAATTATGAATTATGCTCCGATTACGAATCTACGAATGTTACGAATGTACGAATAACTACGAATGCGTCCGAATTTCGAATAAACGAATGAACGAAAATTAAACTAACGAAAAAAAAACGAATCAACGAAAAATAACACTTACAAATGTACGAATCGTTACGAATACGAACACCGACGACTTACGAATGTACGAATCGTTAGGAATCAACGGAAACGAAAAAAACGAAACGAAAAAAAATAAACGAAAATAAACAAATTTTTTTGTTGTGCACATGTCTACCGGAAGGTCCGTTGGAACTTCGCCAAAAGTCCGTCTGGAAGTCCGTCGGACCTAGTCTGCCGGAAAGTCGGGTCGTGTGTACGCGGCATAAGCCTCTTACCTCTCTTGAACACCCGCAGCCGTTGCTCTCGATAACACCCATGACTTCATCCCCTCGGCTATCTCTGACCCTCAGATCAAAGTTGGGTCCACAACACTCAACCTGCTGATTGGCCTGATACATTCGCTGGCCTCTGTGATCGAGAACGTCAAAGCTCCTCGCCCATCTTTGTGAAACCGAGACTGCAAGAAAGAGAAATGACGATGGCTGTAGAGGCTACTTCTGTCAAAAAAGTAGACAGGGCAGAGATATAGAGATACAAAGTAACATTGTTTATAAACATTGATCAGACTGGAGATAGAGAGATACAAAGTAGCATTGTTTATAAACATAGAGAGATACAAAGTAACGTTGTTTATAAACATCGACCAGGCAGGAGATAGAGAGATACAAAGAGACATTGTTTATAAACATTGATCATACAGGAGATAGAGAGATACAAAGTAACATTGTTTATAAACATTGATCAGACAGGAGAAAGAGATACAAAGTAACATTGTTTATAAACATTGATCAGACAGGAGAAAGAGATACAAAGTAACATTGTTTATAAACATTGATCATACAGGAGGTAGAGATACAAAGTAGTATTGTTTATAAACATTGATCAGACAGGAGATAGAGATACGAAGTAACATTGTTTATAAACATTGATCAGACTGGAGATAGAGAGATACAAAGTAACATTGTTTATAAACATTGATCAGACTGGAGATAGAGAGATACAAAGTAACATTGTTTATAAACGTTGATCAGATGGAAGATAGAGAGATACAAAGTAACATTGTTTATAAACATTGATCAGACGGGAGATAGAGAGATACAAAGTAACATTGTTTATAAACATTGATCATACAGGAGATAGAGATACAAAGCAACATTGTTTATAAACGTTGATCAGATGGAAGATAGAGAGATACAAAGTAACATTGTTTATAAACATTAATCAGACGGGAGATAGAGAGATACAAAGTAACATTGTTTATAAACATTGATCAGACTGGAGATAGAGAGATACAAAGTAACATTGTTTATAAACATTGATCAGACGGGAGATAGAGAGATACAAAGTAGCATTGTTTATAAACATTGATCAGACGGGAGATAGAGAGATACAAAGTAACATTGTTTATAAACATTGATCAGACTGGAGATAGAGAGATACAAAGTAACATTGTTTATAAACATTGATCATACAGGAGATAGAGATACAAAGCAACATTGTTTATAAACGTTGATCAGATGGAAGATAGAGAGATACAAAGTAACATTGTTTATAAACATTGATCAGACTGGAGATAGAGAGATACAAAGTAACATTGTTTATAAACATTGATCAGACTGGAGATAGAGAGATACAAAGTAACATTGTTTATAAACATTGATCAGACTGGAGATAGAGAGATACAAAGTAACATTGTTTATAAACATTGATCAGACTGGAGATAGAGAGATACAAAGTAACATTGTTTATAAACATTGATCATACAGGAGATAGAGATACAAAGCAACATTGTTTATAAACGTTGATCAGATGGAAGATAGAGAGATACAAAGTAACATTGTTTATAAACATTGATCAGACTGGAGATAGAGAGATACAAAGTAACATTGTTTATAAACATTGATCAGACTGGAGATAGAGAGATACAAAGTAACATTGTTTATAAACATTGATCAGACTGGAGATAGAGAGATACAAAGTAACATTGTTTATAAACGTTGATCAGATGGAAGATAGAGAGATACAAAGTAACATTGTTTATAAACATTGATCAGACTGGAGATAGAGATACAAAGTAACATTCATTATAAACATTGATCAGACGGGAGATAGAGAGATACAAAGTGACATTGTTTATAAACATTAATCAGACGGGAGATAGAGAGATACAAAGTGACATTGTTTATAAACATTGATCAGACTGGAGATAGAGAGATACAAAGTAACATTGTTTATAAACATTGATCAGACTGGAGATAGAGAGATACAAAGTAACATTGTTTATAAACATTGATCAGACGGGAGATAGAGAGATACAAAGTAGCATTGTTTATAAACATTGATCAGACAGTAGATAGAGAGACACAAAGTAACATTGTTTATAAACATTAATCAGACGGGAGATAGAGAGATACAAAGTAACATTGTTTATAAACATTGATCAGACTGGAGATAGAGAGATACAAAGTAACATTGTTTATAAACATTGATCAGACTGGAGATAGAGAGATACAAAGTAACATTGTTTATAAACATTGATCAGACGGGAGATAGAGAGATACAAAGTAGCATTGTTTATAAACATTGATCAGACGGGAGATAGAGAGATACAAAGTAACATTGTTTATAAACATTGATCAGACTGGAGATAGAGAGATACAAAGTAACATTGTTTATAAACATTGATCATACAGGAGATAGAGATACAAAGCAACATTGTTTATAAACGTTGATCAGATGGAAGATAGAGAGATACAAAGTAACATTGTTTATAAACATTGATCAGACTGGAGATAGAGAGATACAAAGTAACATTGTTTATAAACATTGATCAGACTGGAGATAGAGAGATACAAAGTAACATTGTTTATAAACATTGATCAGACAGGAGATAGAGAGATACAAAGCAACATTGTTTATAAACGTTGATCAGATGGAAGATAGAGAGATACAAAGTAACATTGTTTATAAACATTGATCAGACTGGAGATAGAGAGATACAAAGTAACATTGTTTATAAACATTGATCAGACTGGAGATAGAGAGATACAAAGTAACATTGTTTATAAACATTGATCAGACAGGAGATAGAGATACAAAGCAACATTGTTTATAAACGTTGATCAGATGGAAGATAGAGAGATACAAAGTAACATTGTTTATAAACATTGATCAGACTGGAGATAGAGAGATACAAAGTAACATTGTTTATAAACATTGATCAGACTGGAGATAGAGAGATACAAAGTAACATTGTTTATAAACATTGATCATACAGGAGATAGAGATACAAAGCAACATTGTTTATAAACGTTGATCAGATGGAAGATAGAGAGATACAAAGTAACATTGTTTATAAACATTGATCAGACTGGAGATAGAGAGATACAAAGTAACATTGTTTATAAACATTGATCAGACTGGAGATAGAGAGATACAAAGTAACATTGTTTATAAACATTGATCAGACTGGAGATAGAGAGATACAAAGTAACATTGTTTATAAACATTGATCAGACTGGAGATAGAGATACAAAGTAACATTCATTATAAAAATTGATCAGACGGGAGATAGAGAGATACAAAGTAACATTGTTTATAAACATTGATCAGACTGGAGATAGAGAGATACAAAGTAACATTGTTTATAAACATTGATCAGACGGGAGATAGAGAGATACAAAGTGACATTGTTTATAAACATTAATCAGACGGGAGATAGAGAGATACAAAGTAACATTGTTTATAAACATTGATCAGACTGGAGATAGAGAGATACAAGGTAACATTGTTTATAAACGTTGATCAGACGGGAGATAGAGAGATACAAAGTAGCATTGTTTATAAACATTGATCAGACGGGAGATAGAGAGATACAAAGTAACATTGTTTATAAACATTGATCAGACTGGAGATAGAGAGATACAAAGTAACATTGTTTATAAACATTGATCATACAGGAGATAGAGATACAAAGCAACATTGTTTATAAACGTTGATCAGATGGAAGATAGAGAGATACAAAGTAACATTGTTTATAAACATTGATCAGACTGGAGATAGAGAGATACAAAGTAACATTGTTTATAAACATTGATCAGACTGGAGATAGAGAGATACAAAGTAACATTGTTTATAAACATTGATCAGACTGGAGATAGAGAGATACAAAGTAACATTCATTATAAACATTGATCAGACGGGAGATAGAGAGATACAAAGTGACATTGTTTATAAACATTAATCAGACGGGAGATAGAGAGATACAAAGTAACATTGTTTATAAACATTGATCAGACTGGAGATAGAGAGATACAAAGTAACATTGTTTATAAACATTGATCAGACTGGAGATAGAGAGATACAAAGTAACATTGTTTATAAACATTGATCAGACGGGAGATAGAGAGATACAAAGTAGCATTGTTTATAAACATTGATCAGACAGTAGATAGAGAGACACAAAGTAACATTGTTTATAAACATTAATCAGACGGGAGATAGAGAGATACAAAGTAACATTGTTTATAAACATTGATCAGACTGGAGATAGAGAGATACAAAGTAACATTGTTTATAAACATTGATCAGACTGGAGATAGAGAGATACAAAGTAACATTGTTTATAAACATTGATCAGACGGGAGAGATAGAGAGATACAAAGTAGCATTGTTTATAAACATTGATCAGACGGGAGATAGAGAGATACAAAGTAACATTGTTTATAAACATTGATCAGACTGGAGATAGAGAGATACAAAGTAACATTGTTTATAAACATTGATCATACAGGAGATAGAGATACAAAGCAACATTGTTTATAAACGTTGATCAGATGGAAGATAGAGAGATACAAAGTAACATTGTTTATAAACATTGATCAGACTGGAGATAGAGAGATACAAAGTAACATTGTTTATAAACATTGATCAGACAGGAGATAGAGAGATACAAAGAAACATTGTTTATAAACGTTGATCAGATGGAAGATAGAGAGATACAAAGTAACATTGTTTATAAACATTGATCAGACTGGAGATAGAGAGATACAAAGTAACATTGTTTATAAACATTGATCAGACTGGAGATAGAGAGATACAAAGTAACATTGTTTATAAACATTGATCAGACTGGAGATAGAGAGATACAAAGTAACATTGTTTATAAACATTGATCAGACTGGAGATAGAGAGATACAAAGTAACATTGTTTATAAACGTTGATCAGATGGAAGATAGAGAGATACAAAGTAACATTGTTTATAAACATTGATCAGACTGGAGATAGAGATACAAAGTAACATTCATTATAAACATTGATCAGACGGGAGATAGAGAGATACAAAGTGACATTGTTTATAAACATTGATCAGACGGGAGATAGAGAGATACAAAGTAACATTGTTTATAAACATTGATCAGACTGGAGATAGAGAGATACAAGGTAACATTGTTTATAAACGTTGATCAGACGGGAGATAGAGAGATACAAAGTAGCATTGTTTATAAACATTGATCAGACGGGAGATAGAGAGATACAAAGTAACATTGTTTATAAACATTGATCAGACTGGAGATAGAGAGATACAAAGTAACATTGTTTATAAACATTGATCATACAGGAGATAGAGATACAAAGCAACATTGTTTATAAACGTTGATCAGATGGAAGATAGAGAGATACAAAGTAACATTGTTTATAAACATTGATCAGACTGGAGATAGAGAGATACAAAGTAACATTGTTTATAAACATTGATCAGACTGGAGATAGAGAGATACAAAGTAACATTGTTTATAAACATTGATCAGACTGGAGATAGAGAGATACAAAGTAACATTCATTATAAACATTGATCAGACGGGAGATAGAGAGATACAAAGTGACATTGTTTATAAACATTAATCAGACGGGAGATAGAGAGATACAAAGTAACATTGTTTATAAACATTGATCAGACTGGAGATAGAGAGATACAAAGTAACATTGTTTATAAACATTGATCAGACTGGAGATAGAGAGATACAAAGTAACATTGTTTATAAACGTTGATCAGATGGAAGATAGAGAGATACAAAGTAACATTCATTATAAACATTGATCAGACGGGAGATAGAGAGATACAAAGTAACATTGTTTATAAACATTGATCATACAGGAGATAAGTAACATTGTTTATAGAGATGGGCAAACGGTTCGGCCCGAGCATGAGTTTGGGCTGAACATTTGCCTGTTCGGCAATTCGCCGAACATCCGAATTTGCAGGGTGTTCACTGGGTCTTCTTTCCCAACGAACACCCTGCAATGCACTGAGCACTGCACAGTGCATTATGCGACCTGATTGGGCAAAGCTTTGCCCAATCAGGGTGCAGTGTAAGCTGATTGTTAACCACGTCAATACCGGGTAATAGAAATAAGAGATGACAGGTCCTCTTTATGGAGATCTCATGTAATAGAAATAAAAGATGACAGGTCCTCTTTATGGAGAGATCTCATGTAATAGAAATAAGAGATGACAGGTCCTCTTTATGGAGATCTCATGTAATAGAAATAAGAGATGACAGGTCCTCTTTATGGAGATCTCATTTAATATAAATAAGAGATGACAGGTCCTCTTTATGGAGAGATCTCATGTAATAGAAATAAGAGATGACAGGTCCTCTTTATGGAGATCTCATGTAATAGAAATAAGAGATGACAGGTCCTCTTTATGGAGATCTCATGTAATAGAAATAAGAGATGACAGGTCCTCTTTATGGAGATCTCATGTAATAGAAATAAGAGATGACAGGTCCTCTTTATGGAGATCTCATGTAATAGAAATAAGAGATGACAGGTCCTCTTTATGGAGATCTCATGTAATAGAAATAAGAGATGACAGGTCCTCTTTATGGAGATCTCATGTAATAGAAATAAGAGATGACAGGTCCTCTTTATGGAGATCTCATGTAATAGAAATAAGAGATGACAGGTCCTCTTTATGGAGATCTCATGTAATAGAAATAAGAGATGACAGGTCCTCTTTATGGAGATCTCATGTAATAGAAATAAGAGATGACAGGTCCTCTTTATGGAGATCTCATGTAATAGAAATAAGAGATGACAGGTCCTCTTTATGGAGATCTCATGTAATAGAAATAAGAGATGACAGGTCCTCTTTATGGAGATCTCATGTAATAGAAATAAGAGATGACAGGTCCTCTTTATGGAGATCTCATGTAATAGAAATAAGAGATGACAGGTCCTCTTTATGGAGATCTCATGTAATAGAAATAAGAGATGACAGGTCCTCTTTATGGAGAGATCTCATGTAATAGAAATAAGAGATGACAGGTCCTCTTTATGGAGATCTCATGTAATAGAAATAAGAGATGACAGGTCCTCTTTATGGAGATCTCATCTAATAGAAATAAGAGATGACAGAGACAGAGACATCTCATGTAATAGAAATAAGAAATGACAGGTCCTCTTTATGGAGATCTCATGTAATAGAAATAAGAGATGACAGGTCCTCTTTATGGAGATCTCATGTAATAGAAATAAGAGATGACAGGTCCTCTTTATGGAGATCTCATGTAATAGAAATAAGAGATGACAGGTCCTCTTTATGGAGATCTCATGTAATAGAAATAAGAGATGACAGGTCCTCTTTATGGAGATCTCATGTAATAGAAATAAGAGATGACAGGTCCTCTTTATGGAGACATCTCATGTAATAGAAATAAGAGATGACAGGTCCTCTTTATGGAGACATCTCATGTAATAGAAATAAGAGATGACAGGTCCTCTTTATGGAGATCTCATGTAATAGAAATAAGAGATGACAGGTCCTCTTTATGGAGATCTCATGTAATAGAAATAAGAGATGACAGGTCCTCTTTATGGAGATCTCATGTAATAGAAATAAGAGATGACAGGTCCTCTTTATGGAGATCTCATGTAATAGAAATAAGAATGACAGGTCCTCTTTATGGAGATCTCATGTAATAGATAAGAGATGACAGGTCCTCTTTATGGAGATCTCATGTAATAGAAATAAGAGATGACAGGTCCTCTTTATGGAGATCTCATGTAATGGAGATCTCATGTAATAGAAATAAGAGATGACAGGTCCTCTTTATGGAGAGGTCTCATGTAATAGAAATAATAGAAATAAGAGATGAATAGAAATAAGAGATGACAGGTCCTCTTTATGGAGACATCTCATGTAATAGATATAAGAGATGACGGGTCCTCTTTATGGAGACATCTCATGTAATAGAAATAAGGGATGACAGGTCCTCTTTATGGAGAATTCATGTAATAGAAATAAGAGATGACAGGTCCTCTTGATGGAGATCTCATGTAATAGAAATAAGAGATGACAGGTCCTCTTTATGGAGATCTCATGTAATAGAAATAAGAGATGACAGGTCCTCTTTATGGAGATCTCATGTAATAGAAATAAGAGATGACAGGTCCTCTTTATGGAGATCTCATGTAATAGAAATAAGAGATGACAGGTCCTCTTTATGGAGATCTCATGTAATAGAAATAAGAGATGACAGGTCCTCTTTATGGAGATCTCATGTAATAGAAATAAGAGATGACAGGTCCTCTTTATGGAGATCTCATGTAATAGAAATAAGAGATGACAGGTCCTCTTTATGGAGATCTCATGTAATAGAAATAAGAGATGTAGTTCCAAAACAACTGGAGTGCCGAGGTTCGTCATCACTGCCCTAAGTGGTTAAGGAGCGGGGCTGGGAATCCGGCTGCGGCATTCTTAACAACTGATGAGTCATCAATGGGATTCCCCGCTGACAGCTGAATAAAAAAAAAAATGTGCTGTTAAAAAAAAATAAAGAAAAAATGGCGTGGGGTCCCCCCAGTCCATACCAGGCCTTTTCGGGACCCCACACCAAAATAAAAAAAACTGTGTGGGTTCCCCCCAGAATGCATACCAGAACCTTATGCAGCTTGGCAGGTCAGGAAAGGGGGGGACAAGCGAGAGCCCTACCCCCTCCTGAACCATACCAGGCCACATGCCTTCAACATGGGGGGTGGGTGCTTTGGGGCAGAGGTGGTTCTGCCCCCCCCCCCCCATTCAAAGCACCTTGTCCCCATGTTGATGGGGACAAGGGCCTCATCCCCACAACCCTGGCCAGTGGTTGTGAGGTTCTGCAAGTGGGGGGCTTATAGGAATCTGGAAGCCCCCTTTAACAAGGGGACCCCAAGATCCTGCCACCCTATGTACATGAGTACATAGCACCCCTACCCATTCACCAAAAAGTGTACAAAAAAGTAATAAAAACAAGAGACAAGATTTTGACAAATCTTTTATTAAAAAAATAAAAAAATAGTGTCCCTAGTGTAAATCCATCGTCAATAATACCGCCCGCCGACCCGGAAAATTCAAAAAATAAATGGTCTCCCACCGTCTGCCCGCTCTGCGCTTTGACATTTCTTATGTAGGTAAGGGGCAGGACCACCTGGCTACATCACCTGGTGACCCCTCCCCCTTGTGACGTCACAGGCCCAGTATGCACTAGTACATGCCGTCACAAAGGGGCGGTGCCACCGGGGGGATTGGATCCAGGTGGCAACACCCCTTACCTACAGTATACAATAAAAGTCAAAGCGCAGAGAAGGCATTTGACAGGAGGCCGTCCCAGGAGGTGGAGTGTTTTTATTTATTTATTTATTTCCGATTTGTTGGGGCGGCGTGATTGACGATGGATGTACATTGAGGGACACTATTTATTTATTTATTTTAAATAAAGGAATTGTCAAAATCTTGTCTATTGTTTTTATTTCTTTGACACTTTTTTGGTGAATGGGTAGGGGTACGATGTACCCGATACTCATTCACTTAGGGGAGGGGTCGGGTATGGACTGGGGGGGGCACGCCATTTTTTTCTTTATTTTTCAATAGCCGGGTTCCGGCAATTGCAACCGCGAGTCATTTCAAAAGTGATTTAACTCGTTTTTTTTCTTTAGCAATGCTATTTTTGCTGCAGCAGGTTCTATACATGGTATAGATGCACCACTTTACAGGCAGACTAAGGGGACCCCCTAGGCACTATATTTAAAGGATTTTTCCATTTGTATTGTTGCACTTTAACTTCTTGAGATCCGCGCTATAGCCGAATGACGGCTACAGCGCGGACCTGCTTTGCCGGGACTACATCCTATGACGTCGTGCCGTGGACGAGCGGCCTGCACGCCCCCTGAAGGGCGCGCGTGGTGCGCTCTGGGATCAGAGAGTCTATGAGACTCGCTGGATCACCGATCCGAGTAAGGGGTCGATCCCGACCTCTTACCAGGTGATCAGCTGTCAGCCAATGACAGCTGATCACGTGATGTCAACGCAGCCGGCTATTTTATAAAAAAAACGATTACCGGCAGCAGTGATCGGGACATCAGTCACTGCAAGCTGCCGCCAGCCCCTCAGTGCCCACCTGTGCCCCCTACAAGTGCTACCTAGAAGTAGGCAACAGTGCCGCCTACCAGTGCCCACCAGCGCCACCCATCAGTGCCCACAGTGCCACCTGTCAGTGCCCACAATCAGTGCCTGAGGAACAGTGCTGCACATCAGTGCCACCTATCAGTGCCGATCAGTGTCACCTACCAGTGCCGCCTATCAGTGCCCATCAGTGCCATCTATCAGTGCCCATCCGTGCCACCCATCCGTGCCACCCATCAGGGCCCATCAGTGCCATCTTATCAGTGGCCATCAGTGCCGCCTTATCTGTGCCCATCAGTACTGACTTATCTGTCCCCATCAGTGCCGCCTTATCTGTGCCTATCAGTGCCACCTTATATGTGCCTATCAGTGCCACCTTAACTGTGCATATCAGTGCAGCCTCAGTGCCCACCAGTGCAGCCTATCAGTGCCCACCAGTGCCGCCTCATCAGCGCATATGAATGAAGCAGAAAAATTACCTGTTTGCAAAATTTTATAACAAACTATTAAACATGATTTTTTTTTTTCAAAATTTTCCAATTTTCGGCTTTTTTGTTATTTTCTTCTTTTTTTTCTAACCATTTATATTTAAACTTTTTATTTTAATTTTCATTTATAATGTTATTTTTTTGTCAGGTTAGAAAAAAAGTGTAAAACTGAAAAAAAAAAAGCCTCACACCTTCATTTACTTTGTTCCAGGATCATACCTTGTGCGTCATTGTAAACAGTACAAACTGTATAATAAAATGTCTAATTTATCATTGGAATCTATAATAACAATATATACAAACAATACAAACAATATATACAAATAACAATTGTTTATGGATTGAATAAAAAAAAAAAAAAAATATTGTAATTATGTTAATTATATATTATTATAAAGATAATTTTTTATAAGACAAAATCACAACTCGGAAAAAAAAACAAAGTACAGTATATAGGTATTATACTTTGTTATCTTTAGTATTGACAAAGTTATTGATGAATCAATACGGCCATTGCAGAAATGTAAACATTTAAATTGTATGTAAAGCTGAAAGTTCTGTTTTTTTATCTTATCTCTACCCCCACAGAACATTCCAGCACAGAACACGGGATCTCAGAATAGAGTGTCAATGAGTCCGAAGGTCCCTTCTACAAGTCCCTAGGGTGGATCGTTCTACCAATACACAGTGCTGTCGGATACGGGAAGGACTTGCTTTTATATTAACCATTTCAGCCCCGGACCAATTGGCAGCCAAAGGACCAGGACCCTTTTTGCGATTCGGCACTGCGTCGCTTTAACTGACAATTGCGCGGTCGTGCGACGTGGTTTCAAAACAAAATTGGCGTCCTTTTTTTCCCACAAATAGAGCTTTCTTTTGGTGGTATTTGATCCCCTCTGCGGTTTTTATTTTTTGCGCTATAAACAAAAATAGAGCGACAATTTTGAAAACAATGCAACATTTTTTTGCTTTTTGCTATAATAAATATCCCCAAAAAATATATAAAAAAAACATTTTTTTCCCTCAGTTTAGGCCGATACGTATTCTTCTACATATTTTTGGTAAAAAAAAATCGCAATTAGCGATTATTGATTGGTTTGCGCAAAAGTTATAGCGTTTACAAAACAGGGGATGGTTTTATAGCATTTTTATTAATATTTTTTTTTTTACTAGTAATGGCGGCGATCAGCGATTTTTATTGTGACTGCGACATTATGGCGGACACATCGGACATTTTTGACACATTTTTGGGACCATTGTCATTTATACAGCAATCAGTGCTATTTAAATGCATTGATTCCTGTATAAATGGCAGTTGTAGTGAAAGAGTTAACCACTAGGGGGAGGGGAGGGGTTATGGGCTCTGACATGTGTGTGTTTTTTTACATTAGGGGGCGGGGCTGACGTCTGACGTCATTGATCGGCTTTCCCGATGACCTGGAACAGCCAATCAATGACAGGCAGAGTAGGAAGCGCGGAGAGAGGTTTGTTTACACAGACCTCTCCCCGCTCTTCAGCTCCGTAACCCGATCGCGGGACACCAGCGGCGATCAGGTCCCCTGGTCCCGCGGCCACGGAGCACCCGACCGGGTCGCGAGCGCGCCGCTGGCGGCGCGCGCGCGACCCACGGGCAGGCATTTAAAGGGCCAGGTACGTGGCGTGGCGTGCGTGCGTGGCGTGCGTGCGTGCCATTCTGTAGACGTATATCTACATGAGGCGGTCGGGAGGCGGTCAGGAAGCGGTCGGGAAGCGGTTAAAATAATGTTTTTAATTTTCAACCAATTGATTATTATAAGTGCTTGTTTAGCACCCACAATTCATTCAGTGCTTTATATATTGTACATTGTCATCAGTCCCCGCCCCCGAGGAGCCTACATTTTTGGACAATAGTGTAATTGATCCTACCTAGTTGAGTCGTTGGGTACTAACCCTGGGAACCCCTAGATCTGGAAGAACAAGCCGAGCGGAGGTAACCGGTAAGCCCAAAAGTCAAGGCCACCCCATCGAGGGTTATGGCCGCTACAGTGTATTTGGTGAGTTCAGCTATCTGATCAAGACTGTCCGCGGTGATTGTATCTGCTTATACAGGCCCGGCATAGAGGTCTGAGCAAAGGATAGTCCCTAATACAGTTGGAGTCATGCCGTGTACACACGACCGGACTTTCCAGCAGACTAGGTCCGATGGGATCAGTCCGTCGGACAATCCGATCGCGTGTGGGCTAATGCGATCGTTTTTCGTTATAACAATCCGACGGACCTAGAAATAGAACATGTTTCAAATCTGTCCGACGGACTCAATTCCTACTGGGAAAACCGTTCGTCTGTGTGCTGGTCCGACGGACCAAATACGACGCAAGGGAAGCTATTGGCTACTGGCTATTGAACTTCCCTTTTTAGTCCCGTCTTACGTCATCACATTCAAAACGAACGAGTCCGTTCGTGTGTGGCCAAGTCCGTTCGTGTGTGGCCAAGTCCGTTCGTGTGTGGCCAAGTCCGTTCGTGTGTGGCCAAGTCCGTTCGTTCGGAAGTCCGTCGGAACTCCGCTGAAAAGTCCGTTGGGAAGACCGTCGGACCTAGTCTGCCGGAAAGACTGCCGGTCGTCTGTACGCGGCATCATAATACTCATCCCCATAGTAGCTACATGGGCTGCTATAGATACACCACTGGTGAACAAGTTACTCAATTCCTATCGGGAAAACCGTTGGTCTGTGTGCTGGTCCGACTGATCAAATACGACGCAAAGGAAAGCTATTGTCTACTGGCTATTGAACTTCCTTTTTTAGTCCCGTCTTACGTCATCACATTCAAAATGAACGAGTCCGTTCGTGTGTGGCCAAGTCCGTTCGTGTGTGGCCAAGTCCGTTCGTGTGTGGCCAAGTCCGTTCGTGTGTGGCCAAGTCCGTTTGTGTGTGGCCAAGTCCGTTCGTTCGGAAGTCCATCGGAACTCCGCTGAAAAGTCAGTCAGGGAAGACCGTCGGACCTAGTCTGCCGGGAAAGACTGCCGGTTAGACATGTGCAATTCGTTTCGTTTTTTTTTTTCGTTTTTCGTTTAAAATTCGTTATATTCGTTCATTCGTTATCGATTCGCAAAAAAATTTAACGAATGTTCGAATCGAACGAATCCGAAAAACAACGAAAATCCGAAAAAAACAAATTAGAAACAACGAAACTACGAAAGAAGAAAATC
Source organism: Lithobates sylvaticus (assembly GCA_028564925.1). Taxonomy (NCBI): domain Eukaryota; kingdom Metazoa; phylum Chordata; class Amphibia; order Anura; family Ranidae; genus Lithobates; species Lithobates sylvaticus. The sequence continues at coordinate 15,811,873 of CM053029.1, forward strand.
CGAAAAACGAAAACAGGAACAACGAAAATCAAAATGAACGAAAAAATTCGTACATTCGTAACTTTTTTTTTTTTGTTGAATTGGTAATTTTCCGTGTCTCTTACAATGGTGCTGCTTAACGTGCTTCGAATGGATTGAACGAAAAAATTCGTACATTCGTAACATTTGTTTTCGATTCGTAATTTTCCGTGTCTCTTACAATGGCGCTGCTTAACGTGCTTCGAATGGATTGAACGAAAAAATTCGTACATTCGTAACTTTTTTATTCGATTCGTCATTTTCCGCGTCTCTTAAAATGTAATAATAGCATACACATTACATAAAATTATGAATTATGCTCCGATTACGAATCTACGAAAACAATGTTACGAAAGTGCGAATAAATCAATCTTACGAAAGTGCGAATGTAACTAAATCTCCGAAAATACGAATGCGTCCGAATTTCGAATAAACGAAAATTAAACTAACGGAAAAAACGAATCAACGAAAAAATAACTCTTACGAAAATACGAATCGTTACGAATATGAACACCGACGACTTACGAAATTACGAATCGTTACAAATCAACGGAAACGAAAAAAACAAAACGAAAATAAACAAATTTTTCTATTGTGCGCATGTCTACTGCCGGTTGTGTGTACGCGGCATCAGAATACTCATCCCCATAGTAGCTATACTCATCCCCATATAGCAGCATTATGGGCTGCTATAGATACCCCACTGGTGAACAGGTTATGTGGGTAAGGCCTCTTTACCAGTCCACCAGGTCGGGTGAGGTTTTTCCTATCTAACCCTATAGGAAGCAAGGCTTGTGTGCTCAGAGAGGGACTGTATTTATGGATCCTCCAACACCTAAAGCACCAGAGGAGGTCCAAAAGATCAGCCATCTGTAAATAATTCTGATCCGTGTCTCATCTCGTACCCGGTAGGGTTGTTCACTCTTCTGTAATTAGTGATTGGTGGGATACTTACATCTCTCATGTATGGAGAGCTGGTTTATCTGCAAGAACAAGAGAAGAGTTACCAGAAGGTTCTTCTCATGAAGGATCGGTCATACAAGGAATGAGAGGTGAGTGATGGGAATGTACAGATGACAATCAATGGAAGAATAATACCCAGGGAAGAAAACTGATACAGAGATGAAGAACCCCAGACCCCAGGCTTGTCCCCAGTCAGTATTTTCTATTCCTCATCCCCCCCCCCCAACAAAGCTGGAATTTGCTCACTAACTCTCTCCAGTCATCTTCAGTCTTCAAACCTTTCCTGTGCTCACCAATAAAAATGGTGGTGATATCCCAGCCCTGGTATGGCCATGGTATGGTGGTGATATCCCAGCCCTGGTATGGCCATGGTATGGTGGTGATATCCCAGCCCTGGTATGGTCATGGTATGGTGGTGATATCCCAGCCCTGGTATATGGATATGATATGGTGGTGATATCCCAGCCCTGGTATATGGATATGGTATGGTGGTGATATACCAGCGCTGGTATATGGATATGGTATGGTGGTGATATCCCAGCCCTGGTATATGGATATGGTATGGTGGTGATATCCCAGCCCTGGTATGGCCATGGTATGGTGGTGATATCCCAGCCCTGGTATATGGATATGGTATGGTGGTGATATTCCAGTCCTGGTATATGGATATGGTATGGTGATGATATCCCAGCCCTGGTATATGGATATGGTATGGTGGTGATATCCCAGCCCTGGTATATGGATATGGTATGGTGGTGATATCCCAGCCCTGGTATGGCCATGGTATGGTCGTGATATCCCAGCCCTGGTATGGCCATGGTATGGTGGTGATATCCCAGCCCTGGTATATGGATATGGTATGGTGGTGATATCCCAGCCCTGGTATGGCCATGGTATGGTCGTGATATCCCATCCCTAGTATGGCCATGGTATGGTGGTGATATCCCAGCCCTGGTATATGGATATGGTATGGTGGTGATATCCCAGCCCTGGTATATGGATATGGTATGGTGGTGATATCCCAGCCCTGGTATGGCCATGGTATGGTGGTGATATCCCAGCCCTGGTATATGGATATGGTATGGTGGTGATATCCCAGCCCTGGTATATGGATATGGTATGGTGGTGATATCCCAGCCCTGGTATATGGATATGGTATGGTGGTGATATCCCAGCCCTGGTATATGGTATGGTGGTGATATCCCAGCCCTGGTATATGGATATGGTATGGTGAGTGATATCCCAGCCCTGGTATATGGATATGGTATGGTGGTGATATCCCAGTCCTGACAGCTTATAGTCCCATACATGGACTACCAATTGATAAATATTGATCTTCTGTGATAGTGATGAGCTAACGTACAGGCTGATATCAGGCCGTCAGGAATTTCCCACCCCGCTGCCACGTGTAACAAAGGGGCGGAAATACTAGTGACATCATCGACTTAATATGGTCACATAAATGGTGGGAGGGGCTGACAGGGTGTTGTACATAGCTTCCTGATAATGGAAAATGTAATACTTACCTTTCCGTAATTTTCCTTTCCTGGTGCCTATTCATGGCAGCACATGCATGGTGGGTTGGCCGGGGGTGGAGCAACAAACCATGCATGTGCTGCCATGAAGGCACCAGAAAAATGGAAAACTGAATACTTACCTTTCCATAATTTTCCCTTCCTGGTGCCTATCCATGGCAGCACATGCATGGTTGGTTGCTCCACCCCCGGCCAACCCACCATGCGTATGCTGCCATGAAGGCACCAGGAAAACATCACAGAACTCCTTTCAGGAGCCCTCAGAACTGATACAAGCAGTGGGTGGGTTCATGGCAGGAGTTATGGAAATATCAAAATGCCTTTATGGGCAGGTGTCAGTCTGCAATTTTCCTACAGATTGCCCTAGGTAATGCCCACATGCAGGGGCGGACTGACCATTTGGCCACTCGGGCATCGCCCGAGGGGCCCCAGGCCACTAGGGGGCCCCATCAGGGTTGCCAGCCTCAGTAAAACCAGGGACAGTATGTAAAAATCTGTGTTTTTTTTTCATCTGTCTCTGAAATGTCCCTTACCGACATCCTTTTGGTCTAAAAATCCTGAGATTATAGCTGCCCCACCTCTCCAGTACCTTCTCATCCAATAGAAACATTTCTGTGTATACTGTGTGATTGTATACTGTGTGGCCCCATAATCTCTGATTGCCTGGGGGCCCCATAATCTCCTATTGCCCGGGGCCCCCATAATCTCCTATTGCCCGGGGGCCCCATAATCTCCTATTGCCCGGGGGCCCCATAATCTCCTATTGCCCGGGGGCCCCATAATCTCCTATTGCCCGGGGGCCCCATGAGTTGTCAGTCCGCCCCTGCCCACATGTGATGCTGAGCCCCTGCCCACATGTGATGCTGAGCCGCCACAATTGAAAGAACTAATCCAATGAATGAAAGGGGAGGGCTGGGCGCAGACAGGCTTGGGAAGAAAGAGCTAGACGGTGCTGGACAACCATCCAGCCAGGAAATTGCAGGGGCTCTATCTGACTTGCTGCAGCTTCTAATGCACTTTGTAAGAAGCGTATAGATGACCCCCCTCACAAAAATGAATGGCGTTGCCCTATAGTAGGATTGAGTTTGGTAGTAGGGCTCCTGTAATTGTCACAGCACCTTCCCTCTTATGTAATATGAAAGAACACATCTCTGGGATCCCTTTAGATGTGCATCCCTGCTGGCCATTGGGTGATGAAGACTTCAGCTGTGCAATCTGTTGATCAGTTGCTAGAGTACTCTTTAAAGTGGTACTAAAGGTTTGATTTAAAAAAAATATAAATAAATAACAAACATGTCATACTTACCTCCACTGTGCAGCTTGTTTTGCACGGAATGGCCCTGAACCGGGCACGCTCCCGAGTCCAGCATTTGCGTCCATAGACATGAATTCCTGACTCGGCCTCGGCGCCCGCGTCAATGGATTTGATTGACAGCAGCGAGAGCCAATGACTGCGCTGCCATCAATCTATCCAATGAAGAGCCGAGAAGACCGGGCCGAAATCCAGCGCATTCTTGACGCGGGACTTTCGAGGGCTCAGGTAAGTAAATGGGGGGGGGGGGGCGGGGGGACTGGGGGGCCAGTAAGCATCAGATGTTTTTTCACCTTAATGCATTACTAGGATGCGGCACAGTAGTGTAGTGGTTAGCACTTTCCCCTAGCAGTAAGAAGGGTCGCTGGTTCGAATTCCAACCACGACACTACCTGCCTGAAGTTTGCATGTTCTCCCTGTGCCTGCGTGGGTTTCCTCCGGGTACTCCGGTTTCCTCCCACATTCCAAAGACATGCTGGTAGGTTAATTGGCTTCTGTCCAAAAATTGGCCCTAGTATATGAATGGGGACCTTGGATTGTGGGCTCCTTGAGGGTAGGGACCGATGTGAGTGTGCAATGTACAGGGATGGGGACAATTGTAGACACTCACTCAGGTTGAACTGGATGGACTGGTGTCTTTATTCAACCTTACCAACTATGAAACTATGAAGGTGAAAAAACGGGAACCTTTACAACCCCTTTAATTAACCAACTGATCAGCAGATTGCAGAGCTAAAGTCCTCATCAACCAATAGCCAATGGGGATGCACATCTAAAAGGGATGCCAGGGATGTGATGGTGACGTGAAAAGGTGTGATCACAGACCACATGGTACCATAAGAAGCCTTGGCGTATCAGCACCCTAAGAGAGAGAATTGATACCGCCATGGATAATGGTCATATAGAGGAATACAGGACACAGAATGAACACGTAGCATGGGACAGACACACATGGAATGGATGATGATGTATCGGTGGCCTCACCTGGAGCAGACCTTGCAGTCCTGGAGGAACTCCTTTAGCAATTTCTCTTCCTGAACTGTATGGTGGTGAGTAAGTCAGAGGAGATACAACAGGGGTGGAGATGGCATTGTAGCTGGGAGGGTCCTCAGGGTGCTCAGTATACATCATTGGAGAAACTTCTGGAAGAAAAGCCTGATATAGTCTGGTGATATTCAATCCCCAGAGTGGACAAAACTGTAATGTTCTCCTCATAGTTCACAAAGACTGAACAAAACTTTACAAATGGACCAACATAGGCTGACCATACTTCCCCAGACCACCACTTATCCCAGTTAGGGCTTGTATAGATGGGAGTTCAGAGTGGGAACCCCTCTTAATGGGCATATAAAGTGTGCAGCCCAAGGAACTCAGCACAGGGATGGTGGGAATCTCTCATAATAGGCATACAAGGTGTACAGACATGGGCGTCCGCAGGTAGGGGCAAGGGGGGTCAAGTGCCCCCCCCTGGCAGGGCCGACGATACTTATAGACAAGTATGCAAATCAATCGGGGGCACCGCTATGCATGTCCCAGGGTATCTGTGTGTATGGGGTGTAATGTATCTGGGTGTATGTGTACTATGTTTGCAGTCTCTGACTGTGATAATGACATTGCCAAAAAGGGGCGGAGCATTGGTGACCTTAAAATGATGCCCCCCCCTGAAAAAAAGTTCTGCGGACGCCCATGCACTGGGGCAAGAGTACAGGGGCTCAGAGGGGGCCTGGGGGCCGCAGAAGGAAACTGGATAGGAGGGAGGTCAGCATGTAGAAGAACCGATTCCCCCATCTTCCTACTTGTCAGGGCTTGGCTCAGCCCTTCCTTCTCAGAGCTGGCTGCACAGCTGTCGGCTAATTGCCAGCTCCCATCTCTCTCCACAGTTCTCAGCTGTTGATGATATCCTGCTCGTCAGTCCTGCCTACTTATCAAAGATCATGTACCGACGTGTTTCGACAATTTTTTGCTTCATCAGGGCTTATAAAGACCATATAGTACTCGTCTATGAAAGAAAACAATACCAATTACAACCCTGTTTACATACGTACAAAAATTACATAAAAGAATTGCAAACAGGGATATTATCCATTGCAGCCATATGCTTAACGTGTGGAACCCACCTCAGTGAGAAACTACCCCCGGGGGTTGTAGTAGTATGACTGATTGGGGGAATTTGTGCTAGAAGCGGGGGGGGGGGGGGGTAAGGATGTGTGTTTGGAGTAGAAATATGGTGGTTAAAGGATTTGTTCTAGAAGTAGTGATTTGAGGGAGATTAGTGGCGGGAGGGGGAATAGGATTTGTGCCATAAGGGGAATTTTGGAGGTTTGTGTTAGAAGTGGTGATATGGTAGAGGGGGAGGGAATTTGTGCTAGGAGGGTTTTTTTTTTGGGGGGTGGGGGATTTGTGCTAGAAAGGGGAAATTTGAGTGGTGGGGATTTGTGCTAGATGGTGAGATTGGGGGGACAATTTGTGATGGAAGGGGGGGATTTGTAGTGAAGGGAGAGGATTTGTGTTCGGAGGGAAAATATGGAGACAGAAAGAAAAAAAAGGAATTCAAAGAAAACCTGTGGTCGGACTTTAACCACTTTAAGACCAGCCTCGTTTTGGATTTTAGGTGTTTACATGTTTAAAACAGTTTTTTTTTTTGCTAGAAAAAAACTTAGAACCCCCAAACATTATATATTGTTTTTTTTCTAACACCCTAGAGAATAAAATGACGGTCGTTGCAATACTTTTTTCACACCGTATTTGCGCAGCGGTCTTACAAGCGCACTTTTTTTGGAAAAAATTCACTTTTTTGAATAAAAAAATAAGACAACAGTAAAGTTAGTCCAATTTTTTTATATATTGTGAAAGATAATGTTACACCGAGTAAATTGATACCTAACATGTCACGCTTCAAAATTGCGCCCGCTCGTGGAATGGCATCAAACTTTTACCCTCAAAAATCTCCATAGGCGACGTTTAAAAAATTCTACAGGTTGCATATTTTGCGTTACAGAGGAGGTCTACGGCTATAATTATTGCTCTCGCTCTACCGATCGCGGCGATACCTCACATGTGTGGTTTGACCACCGTTTTCATATGCGGGCGCTACTCACGTATGCGTTCGCTTCTGCGCACGAGCTCGTCGGGACGGGGCGCTTTAAAAAAAATTTTTTTGTTTTTCTTATTTATTTTTCTTGATTTTATTTATTTTTACACTGTTTTTAAAAAAAAAATTAATTGGCTCACTTTTATTCCTATTACAAGGAATGTAAACATCCCTTGTAATAGAAAAAAAAGCATGAAAGGGCCTCTTAAATATGAGATCTGGGGGTCAAAAAGTCCTCAAATCTCATATTTGGACTTCAATTAAAAAAAAAAAAAAAAAAAAAAGTCATTTAAAAAAAATGACATTTGTAAATTTCTCTTTAAGAGGTATGGGCGGAAGTGAAGTTTTTGACGTCGCTTCCGCCCTCCTATGGTATAGAGATGAGTGGTGGCCATCTTAGCGTCACTCATCTCTAGACACATCAGGGGAACGGACCCGATCGCCTCCGCCGCTGCCGACGGTTCCGGTAAGCGGCGGAAGGCGCGGGAGAACGGCGGGAGGGGGGGCACCTCTCCCGCCGCTGATAACGGTGATCTCGCGGCGGACAGCCGACCGGCGCCTGAAGAGATGGATATCTCGGTTGTGGCAGCAGCTGCTGCCGTTACCGAGATATCCCTCTTCAAAAAAGGGACGTACATCGCCGTGCGCCGGTCGGAAAGTGGTTAAAGGCACAACAAACACTGGGAGTACAAAAAAATAGTTTTAACATTTATTGAAAAATACATATAGTATAAAGACCAGAGACATGAAAGAAATAATTAAAAATCACATATACAGATAAGAAATCGATACATGATGTGAGCCCTAATGCCTCTACGCGTTTCATGGAACACTTCTTCAGGACTCAGTTGTTCACTCTCTCCCAGGGGATTTTCGTGATACCGCCATATACTTATTTGTTTGGGATGATGGTAGCTGGGATGTGGATCCACCATATTGGATAAACAGTCAGGCTTCTGCTCCCAATATTCGCGGATGAGGCAATGTGAGTGCTTTTTCTATGTTTATTCGGGAAATATGGAGAGTAAAGGATTTGTGCTAGAAGGGGTGATTTTTCTTTCTTGGGGGGGCATTTGTGATTGAGCGAGAATTTGAGCTTGGAAGGGGAATGGGAGGGGGGGAAATAATTGTGCTGGCAGGGGGGATTATAGCGGGGGGGGGGGGCGGTTTTGTACTGGAAGGAGGGGGAATTTTTGATCACTGCTTAATTTTTAGGGGTGGGGGGGGGGGTTTGCTGGCACATAATGCTCATACATCTTGGGGGGAGGGGGACGCGGATTGGTAGGTTTGCCCTGGGCTCTAGATGACCATGTCCCAGCACTGCCTGCTTTCATATCTTTTCCATCTTATAATCGATTGTACAGTGCCTTGCAAAAGTATTCATCCCCCCCTTGGCATTTTTCGTGTTTTGTTGCCTCACAACCTGGAATTATCATGGATTGTTTGAGGATTTGCATAATTTTATTTACAGAACACGCCCACAACCTTGAAGATGTTTTTTTTTTTCTATTGTAAAGCAAACAACACATAGGACAAAATAACAGAAAAAGTCAATGTGCATAACTATTCACCCCCCTAAAGTCAATATTTTATGGGGGCCACCTTTCGCGGCTATCACAGCTCCAAGTCCCTTTGGATAAGTCTCTATGAGTCATGCCACATCTTACCACTGGGATTTTTGCCCATTCCTCCTCCTTGCAAAACTGCTCCAGCTCCTTCAAGTTGGAGGGTTTGCTCTTGTGAACAGCAATCTTTAAGTCTGACCACAGATCTTCTATTGGATTGAGGTCTGGGCTTTGACTAGGCCAGGGGTCTCCAAACTTTTCAACACGAGGGCCACATTGTAGATTTTACAAGTATTCGGGGGCCGAAAAAAAAATCAGTTATGTATAAAATACATGAATGAATAAAATGTAAATGTATATATTTTACATGGATCATTTTTGTAATCAGTAGTGTCTCCAGCAATATCCCCATCAGTAGGGGTGCAATGGATCAAAAAACTCACATCACAGTCACGGATTGGATCATTTTTCGGAACAGCAAATAATTGATATTGGCAGAGTATGGCTGGGTATGGCAGAGTATTGGCAGGGTATGGCAGGGTATTGCAGAGTATTGGCAGAGTATGGCTGGGTATGGCAGAGTATTGGCAGGGTATGGCAGGGTATTGCAGAGTATTGGCAGAGTATGGGAGGGTATTGCAGAGTAGTGGCAGGGTATTGCAGAGTATTGGCTGGGTATGGCAGAGTATGGCTGGGTATGGCAGAGCATTGGCAGAGTATGGCTGGGTATGGCAGAGCATTGGCAGGGTATGGCAGGGTATTGCAGAGTATTGGCAGGGTATTGCAGAGTATTGGCTGGGTATTGGCAGAGTATTGGCTGTGGATTGCAGAGTATTGGCTGGGTATTGGCAGAATATTGGCAGGGTATGGCAGGGTATGGCAGAGTATTGACTGGGTATTGGCAGAGTATTGGCAGAGTATTGCAGAGTATTGGATGGGTATTGCAGAGTATTGGCAGAGTATTGCAGAGTATTGGATGGGTATTGCAGAGTATTGGATGGGTATTGCAGAGTATTGGCAGAGTATTGCAGAGTATTGGCAGAGTATTGCAGAGTATTGGATGGGTATTGCAGAGTATTGGCAGAGTATTGCAGAGTATTGGCAGAGTATTGCAGAGTATTGGATGGGTATTGCAGAGTATTGGATGGGTATTGCAGAGTATTGGCAGAGTATTGCAGAGTATTGGATGGGTATTGCAGAGTATTGGATGGGTATTGCAGAGTATTGGCTGGGTATTGCAGAGTATTGGATGGGTATTGCAGAGTATTGGCAGGGTATTGGCAGAGTGTTGCAGAGTATTGGATGGATATTGCAGAGTATTGGCTGGGTATTGGCAGAGTATTGGCTGGGTATGGCAGAGTATTGGCAGGGTATTGCAGAGTATTGGCAGGACATTGCAGAGTAGTGCAGAGTATTGGCAGGGTATTGGCAGGGTATTGCAGAGTATTGGATGAGTATTGCAGAGTATTGGCTGGGTATTGGCAGAGTATTGGCAGAGTATTGGCTGGGTATTGGCAAAGTATTGCAGGGTATTGGCAGGGTATTGCAGAGTATTGGCAGAGTATTGGCTGGGTATTGCAGAGTATTGGCTGGGTATTGCAGAGTATTAGCAGAGTATTGGCTGGGTATTGCACAGTATTAGCAGAGTATTGGCTGGGTATGGCAGAGTATTGGCAGCCATCAGTGTCCCCATCAGCAACACACACACACCTCTGTACGAGCCAACTTCTGCTGCAAACAGGACAGTGGAAGGGTGGGGCAGCCTTCAACCTCTTCAATGTTACAGCCTAATGTCCCTCCCTCCACCCATCGGCAACACACACACCTCCGTACAGCCGTCTTCAGCTCACGACTCCTGCCCGCTGTTTGTATTAACGACCCTTCAGCGTGTGAAGCAGCGGGGGGGAGACACGAGATGAAGACAGAGACGGCTGTACGGAGGTGTGTGGGAAGAGTGGAGGTGCCGCGCTAACGACGTCACTGGTTGCTGGGACATCGGCGGTCAGAGCAGCCAATCATAAGCACGTCATGCAGCATGGGCGGGTGTGCTGCTTTGTATTGCAGGACCTGCCAGCTGCGGCGGGCCGGTTAAAAACACACAAGCGGGCCGGATGTGGCCCGCGGGCCGGGGTTTGGAGACCCCTGGACTAGGCCATTCCAACACATTTACATGTTTCCCCTTAAACCACTCAAGTGTTGCTTTAGCAGTGTGTTTGGGGTCATTGTCCTGCTGGAAGGCGAACCTCCGTCCTAGCCTCAAATCACACACAGAGTGCTACAGGTTTTGCTGAAGAATATCCCTGTATTTAGCACCTTCCATCTTTCCCTCAATTCTGACCAGTTTCCCAGTCCTGACTGCTGAAATACATCCCCACAGCATGATGCTGCCACCACCATGTTTCACAGTGGGGATGGTGTTCTTTGGGTGATGTGATGTGTTGGGTTTGCACCAGAAATAGCATTTTCTTTGATGGCCAAACAATTCAATTTAGTCTCATCAGACCAGAGCACCTTCCTCCATACATTTTGGGAGTCTCCCACATACCTTTTCGCAAACTCAAAACGTGCCATTTTGTTTTTTGCTGAAAGTAATGTCTTTCTTCTGGCCACTCTGCCATAAAGCCCAACTCTGTGGAGCGTACGGCTTATTGTCGTCCTATGTACAGATACTCCAGTCTCTGCTGTGGAACTCTGCAGCTCCTCCAGGGTTATCTTAGGTCTCTGTGCTGCCTCTCTGATTAATGCCCTCCTTGCCCGCTCCGTGAGTTTTGGTGTGCGGCCGTATCTTGGCAGGTTTTCTGTTGTGCCATGTTCTTTCCATTTGGTTATGATAGATTTGATGGTGCTCCTAGGGATCATCAAAGATTTGGATATTTTTTTTATAATCTAACCCTGACTTGTACTTCTCAACAACATTGTCCCTTACTTGTTTGGAGAGTTCCTTGGTCTTCATGGCGGTGTTTGGTTAGTGGGGCCTCTTGCTTAGGTGTTGCCGCCTCTGGGGCCTTTCCAAAAGGTGTGTATATGTAATGACAGATCATGTGACACTTAGATGGCACACAGGTGGACATCATTTCACTAATTATGTGACTTCTGAAGGCAATTGGTTGCACCAGAGCTTTTTAGGAGCTTCATAACAAAGGGGGGGGGGGGGTGAATACATACGCACATGCCAATTATCAGTTTTTTATTTCTGAAAAATAGTTTTATGTATGTATTTTTCAAATTTTACTTCACCAACTGAGACTATTGTGTTCTGATCCATCACATATAATTCAGATTAAAAAAAATCGAACTAAAGTCTGTAATGTAACAAAATAGGTAAAAGGCCGAGGGGGGTGAACACTTTTGCAAGGCATTGTATCTCTCGGAAACTTTTTGCTTTTGTTGACCTCTAAATCCTTCTTCACCAGATCTTCTTGTAATTGCCGAGCTAAACCAAAATACTCCCGGAGTTCCTTTTATTGGGTTTCAGCTTCTTCTTGACTTCCTGTATATGATTCTGAACGTTCTCCGGCTTCCTTCTCTTTATGAGAACCCTTTGCAGTGTTTTCTCCGAGGAGGAAGAAAGTATTGCAGAAGAAAAGTGTTGCATTCGTTTTGGACGCAGGAAAATTTATTAAATTCTGTATCACCATCTGCTCCGTAATATAAACTTCTCCTCTCACACGTCTATGGTGACATTTCCTCCCGCCAGTCCTCTATCATGGTCATTGTGTAATGATACCATCCTCCTCCTTGTGTCATCTCCCTCCGTCATCTCCATCCTCCTTGTGTCATCTCCGTCCTTCTCCACCCTGACCAGTGCCAGCTCACACAGCCTGCTCCATACACCGTCTGCTGGGTAAGTCCTGATCATTCCTATTCTCCTTCTATTACACCTATCTGTATATAACAATAATAATAATAGGACTATCTGAAGTATAAGTCCAGCCAGAACTAACATTTCAGTGTTCAATGGCTGATGGAGAGGTAAACTCCATAACTGTCTCTTCTGTCTCTCGGGGGTTCTGCTGATGGGATCCCTGTGCTGAGTTCCTGGGTCTGTACACCTGCTATGCCCATTATGAGGGGCTCCCATCAACCCTGTGCTGAGTTCCCGGGTCTGTACACCCACTGTGCCCATTATGAGGGGCTCCCATCAACCCTGTGCTGAGTTCCCGGGTCTGTACACCTGCTATGCCCATTATGAGGGGCTCCCATCAACCCTGTGCTGAGTTCCTGGGTCTGTACACCCACTGTGCCCATTATGAGGAATCCCCACCATCCCTGTGCGGAGTTCCCGGGTCTGTACCTCTGCTGTGCCCATTATGAGGGGTTCCCACCATCCCTATGCTGAGTTCCTGGGTCTGTACACCCGCTGTGCCCATTATGAGGGGTTCCTACCATCCCTGTGCTGAGTTCCTGGGTCTGTACACCTGTTCTCCCCATTTTAAGTGGTTCCCACCATCCCTGCTGTCGAGTTCCCAAGTATCATGAGGGGCTCCCACCATCCCTGTGCTGAGTTCCTGGGTCTGTACACCTGATGTGCCCATTATGAGGGGCTCCCACCATCCCTGTGCTGAGTTCCCAGGTCTCTACACCCGCTGTGCCCATTATGAGGGGTTCCACCATCCCTGTGCTAAGTTTTTCAGGTCTATACACTTGTGTCCATTATGAGGGGTTCCCACCATCCCTGTGCTGAGTTCCCGGGTCTATACAGTGCTGTGCCCATTATGAGGGGTTCCCACCATCCCTGTGGTGAGTTCCTGGGTCTGTACACATGGGCGTCCGCAGAACTTTTTTCAGGGGGGGGCATCATTTTAAGGTCACCAATGCTCCGCCCCTTTTTGGCAATGTCATTATCACAGTCAGAGACTGCAAACATAGTACACATACACCCAGATACATTACACCCCATACACACAGATACCCTGGGACATGCATAGCGGTGCCCCCGATTGATTTGCATACTTGTCTATAAGTATCGTCGGCCCTGCCAGGGGGGGGCACTTGACCCCCCTTGCCCCTACCTGCGGACGCCCATGCCCCAGTGCTTTCTTTGGACTCCTTTGCTCTCTCCTGCCCGCCATACTCTCATTGGGCCCCTGTGCTCTGTCCCGGCTCCCCCTCGCCCCCCTGGTTTCAGGAAGGAAAGCGGGGAAGGGACTTGTAAATGTGTCATTTATTGGCCCCTTACTTGTCCGAATGAATAAAGTCAGTGATCTGTACCAATCACTGACTCTGTTCATTCATAACTGAGGCATCGTAAACTGTGTTTCCTATGTTTCAGTTTGTGAATGAATGGGAAGCCTCTGTACGGGGCTCTTCCCGTTCCTTCATTCTGTGCTGCTGAGGGCTCTTTTCTCTGTTTCGAAGGTGAAACATCAGAGGTCTGTTCAGACCACGTATATCTTGTAATCTTTTTACCATTTTTGTATATGCTCCTTTTCCAGCCTGTACAGTCCGATATTTATTTCTCTTTTTTAGTTCTGCAATATCTTATCAAGGTTAGGGATTTCTGTCTTTCCATTTTTATTTTGATGTAATTTTTTTTTTTAATTTTTTGTATACTACATAAGAGAAAAGCTGGCGGAGAGGTTGTGCGCCTGATATCCGGAAAGCTTAGTTATGTTGCTGAGAAGGATATCACTAAGGGCGGACGTCTGCTATCTTTGGAGCCTCTCGGTCTGATGTCACATCCTTTTGAGTAAGTGGGGTGACAAAACGCGTTGAAAGTGACATCATCTTTGATAATCTGCGACATTATTTTGGCTTCTTCGTTTAATGTGAGCATTTGTAGCAACTAATATTTTATTTTTTTAGGATTTCCTGCACTGTGAGTTTCAGGGTTTTGTTCTTTTCATGTATGAGAGTACTGCAAGTGATTTCTGGGAGATGACCCAATTATGAGGAGGATTGTGGAGGAGTATCTGGGTTTGTATGCTATCTAGCTCTGGGATCAGGAGCATAGCTACAGGGGTCACAATTACGACCTGGCCCAATGCTCCAGGGGGCCCATGCGCCACCCTGTACACCTAAATAGGAGGGGAGGTAGCATGTAGAGGAACTGATGCCCCCCCATCCTTCTCCTGCGGCCGCTGAATGCCGGCGGAAGGGAGAAGAGGAGAAACGGGCATTCAGAGGCTGCAGGAGCGTCAGAAACCATGAAATCAGGCCGAGACAGAAGTACAGTTAAATCACACTTGTTTAATAATAAAAGTAAAAAGAACAAACGTACTCAAAACATAGCCAAAGTTCAGGAACCGGAATGGATAGTCAGCCAAGCCAGAAATCAGGGATCAATGTAGTGGAACAGCAAGCAGGATCTGGAGCCAGAAGGGATGTTTGAGACCCCTGATATCTCACCAAAGACCCCCAATGGGACTTCTAAAAACAAATCTAAAAAATAAGATTGCACATTTTTTTAAAAAATGCAATAAAATGGTAAAAAGAATTAAGAAAATTAAACAAAAAATAAAAAATACTGACACCAGTGGCGGAACTACCAGGGCCGCAAAGGTCGCACTTGCGACTGAGCCCTTGGCATTCCGCCACCGGGCTCAGAGGGAAGATCCCTAGCCGGGGGTTAGGGGGGCCCTTCATGGTTTCTTGCATCAGGGCCCTGAAAGTTCTAGTTGCGCCTCTGCCTGGGATGAAAAGGCAGTTGATTTTGTGAGAATTTGCACGATGAAGAAAGAGGTTTCATATTTTGCGCCAATGGACGCTATTTCACGTCTGCACAATTCTATTTACAGATGAGGTTGTTTTTATGTGAGATATACTACACTATATAGTTTCCTTCTTTCTCTGGGAATATTCCTTGGAGGGTGTATGGGATTTGAACAATGGAGGAGCACCGACCGGGGTGAAGAAGGATGATGTTTGAAGATTCCGAGTGTTACATCCAGCTTGGGATGACCCATTGCTTTACACAGCTCCATAAAGAGTAGACATGTGTAATTCGTTTCGTTTTTTTTTCGTTTTTTCGTTTTTTTTTTTTTCGTTATTTTCGTTCATTCGTTATCGTACGAATGAACGAACGATTCGCTAAAAAAATTAACGAATCGTTCGAATCGAACGAATCCGAAAACAACGAAAATCCGAAAAAAACTAATTAGAAACAACAAATCTACGAAAGAAGAAAATCCGAAAATCAAAATGAACGAAAAATTTATACATTCGTAACTTTTTTTTTGTTGTTGAATTGGTAATTTTCCGTGTCCCTTACAATGGCGCTGCTTAATGTGCCTCGAATGGATTGAATGAAAAAATTTGTACATTCGTAACTTTTTTTTTTTTTTTCGATTCGTAATTTTCCGTGTCTCTTACAATGGCGCTGCTTAACGTGCTTCGAATGGATTGAACGAAAAAATTCGTACATTCGTAATTTTTTTTTTTTTTTTGATTCGTAATTTTCCGTGTCTCTTACAATGGCGCTGCTTAATGTGCTTCGAATGGATTGAACGGAAAAAATTCGTACATTCGTAATTTATTTTATTTTTTTCGATTCGTAATTTTCTGTGTCTCTTACAATGGCGCTGCTTAACGTGCTTCGAAAGGATTGAACGAAAAAAAAATTCGTACATTCGTAACTTTTTTTTTTTCGATTCGTAATTTTCCGTGTCTCTTACAATGGTGCTGCTTAATGTGCTTCGAATGGATTGAACGGAAAAAAATTCGTACATTCGTAACTTTTTTTTTTCGATTTGTAATTTTCTGTGTCTCTTAAAATGTAATAATAGCATACACATTACATAACATTATGAATTATGCTCCGATTACGAATCTACGAATGTTACGAATGTACGAATAAATACGAATGCGTCCGAATTTCGAATAAACGAAAATTAAACTAACGGAAAAACGAATCAACGAAAAAATAACTCTAACGAAAATACGAATAGTTACGAATACGAACGCTGACGACTTACGAATTTACGAAACGTTACGAATACGAACACCGACGACGTACGAATTTACGAATCGTTACGAATCAATGGAAACGAAAAAAACAAAACGAAAATAAACAAATTTTTTTGTTGTGCACATGTCTAAGCTTGTAGCTTTTTGAAAGAAGGAGGAAGAAAGTATTACGCAAGAAAAAAATATTGCATTTGTTTGGACTTTTCATTTTGGACTTACTCCAACCAATGTAAGTTCTGCCATCAGCATCTGAAATTATTAAAAAATAATTGGGGTTAATATGACTTTAACCGCTTCCCGACCGCCTCCTGTAGATATACGTCAACAGAATGGCACGGGCAGGCAAAACCACGTACCTGTACGTCCCCTTTAATTTGCCTACCCGGTCGGGAGCTCCGTGACCACGGCCGCGGGACCAGCGGACCCGATCGCCGCTGGTATCCCGCGATCGGGTTACGGAGCGGAAGAACGGGGAGAGGTCTATGTAAACAAACCTCTCCCCGCGCTTCCTACACTGACTGTCAGTGATCGGCGGTTCCCTGTCATCGGGAACGCCGATCAATGACGTCAGACGTACAGCCACGCCCCCCTACTGTAAAAAAAAAAAAAACACAACACGTCACACTGACTCCTCCCCGCCCCCTAGTGGTTAACCCCCTAACTACAACTGTCATTTACATAGGAATCAGTGCTATTTAAATAGCACTGATTTCTATATAAATGACAAATGTCCCAAAAATGTGTCAAAAATGTCCGATGTGTCCGCCATAATGTCGCAGTCACAATAAAAATCGCTGATCGCCGCCATTACTAATAAAAAAAAAAATATTAATAAAAATGCTATAAAACTATCCCCTATTTTGTAAACGCTATAACTTTTGCGCAAACTAATCAATAATCGCTAATTGCGATTTTTTTTTTACCAAAAATATGTAGAAGAATACGTATCGGCCTAAACTGAGGAAAAAAAATGTTTTTTATATATATTTTTGGGGATATTTATTATAGCAAAAAGTAAAAAATATAGCATTTTTTTCAAAATTGTCGCTCTATTTTTGTTTATAGTGCAAAAAATAAAAACCGCAGGGGCGATCAAATACCACCAAAAGAAAGCTCTATTTGTGGGAAAAAAAGGACGCCAATTTTGTTTTGGAGCCACGTCGCATGACCGCGCAATTGTTAGTTAAAGCGACGCAGTGCCGAATTGCAAAAAGGGGCCTGGTCCTTTGGCTGCCAATTGGTCCGGGGCTGAAGTGGTTAAGGTGTTTTCTATACAGAACCGTTGCTTTTACGGCATGCATGCAAATCATTTCTTCTTTCTATGGACTTGCGTAAACTTTCAGCCGAGTGACAGCCTGCGTCACACGGCCATTTCCTGTTGTGTCCGTCTTTTAAGCTGAGGGGCCTACTGCAGTTCTACAGACTATCGCCAGGGGTTTAAGTCCCTGTGGAAAAATGTGTGGGAACTCCCACCCAAGATCCACTCGCCCACCAAAAAAAAAAAAAAATGATACGCTCATATGCACAAACGCTTCAAAAGTGGTATTTTTCATCCGATTTTCGTATTGTGTGTATGAAGCTTAACTGTTAGTACATAAAAAAAAAAACAATCCTCAAAAAACATAAATACGGTAATTCTCTGAATAATCAGCATTCATTCAATTGTGCTTCCATGCAAATGTGAACATCATGTTCTGATCTTTATTGGGGAATGTTATTTTGTATATAGAGTGTTTATGTGGTGAGTTTACACTTTTCATTGAACAGAGTTTGGATAACACAGGGTTAAACGGAAAGGTCATACATGAACTGCACATTATCTGGACAGAATGCTTGGGGAGATAGTGATGTGTTCCTGCTTAGGAGATGTATGTTAGCTTGGGGGGGGGGGGGGGCTGCAAACTCTGCAGGGCTCCAACACACACTCGCTGCTATTCCAACCCTTCACATATTTCCACATAAACTTCCTTCCTGGCATTAAACTTTGCCAGGTATTGTGCTCAGCTTACCACCCCAAACTGATGTTCCTCCCTCAGCTCACCTCTCTCCCTGCTTGTCCTGTGAGCAGAATAAGAATAGCTGTGCTCCTCCTCTGGGTTCTCTCATCATATGGCACTGAAGGTAGAGGAGGGGGGGATTCAGCGGGACACACAGAGCAAGTATGCAGGAGACTGGGGGGGGGGGATGAGGAGACAAAAAATCAGGAGGGGCCGGGGGGGAGGTGGGCATCACGAGAGGTATGACTAAATACAATCTCTTAGCAGCAGGGACCTGATCTACCCGTCAGCTAGCTGTGATTGACAGGTAGATCGAAGCGGAAGCTGTCATGGGGCCCCCTACTGGCAATGCCTGAATGGTCAGGTGTGCGGCACTTACTATTGCGAGCTGTGTCAGCAGCTGCTGGTGTAGCAGGGATGAGCCCGGTGTTCGATTCAAACCCATGTTCGAAAAGAACATCGGCCGTTCGTCCGTCCGTTCGACGAGTCCAGAACTCTGCGGGCCGTTCGCATCAAATTCGTGTGATACGAACGGCCACAATGCACTGCGCCAGTCGCAGTTAATTGCTGGGTGATGATGGGCCAAGCATGCACTGTGACCCCGCATGCTGGGCCAATCATAGCGCCAGCAGCGAGGAGAGCAATCATTGGCCACAGGCAGGATGCCTGTGGCCAATTATCGCTCAGGGGGTTGAGTACACGCCCCACACTATATAAGGCCGCCGGCAGATTGGCCAAGCATGCACTGTGTAGTGTGTTCCGGCGTGCAGGGAAAGAGCATTGATAGGCAGGGACAGTGTGTTCTTGAATCTATATTACCAGGCATTTGCAGGCCTTAGTGTGTGTTCTGTGCCTCCAGCGCTGTATACACCTGTATCTACCCTTTAGGGGTGTTGTTCAGTGGTGTTGTTCTCTATAAATACAGCCATCTGCAGGATTTAGTGTGTGTGCTGTGCCTCCAGCGCAGTATACACCTGTATCTACCCTTTAGTGCTGTTGTTCTCCATTAATACAGCCATCTGCAGGAGTTAGTGTGTGTGCTGTGCCTCCAGCACAGTATACACCTGTATCTACCCTTTAGTGCTGTTGTTCTCCAATCTCCATTAATACAGCCATCTGCAGGAGTTAGTGTGTGTGTGTGTGAGTCCAGCACAGCACAGTATAAACCTGCACCTGTATCTGCCCTTTTTGCTGGTGTCATCTAATCCAGCCATCTGCAGGAGTTAGTGTGTGTGTGTGTGTGAGTCCAGCACAGCACAGTATACACCTGCACCTGTATCTGCCCTACTTTGCTGGTGTCATCTAATCCAGCCATCTGCAGGAGTCAGTGTGTGTGTTGTGTGAGTCCAGCACAGCACAGTATACACCTGCACCTGTATCTGCCCTTCTTTGCTGGTGTCATCTAATCCAGCCATCTGCAGGAGTTAGTGTGTGTGTTGTGTGACTCCAGCACAATATACACTACCCAATTGCTGTTTTTCCCATCTCCCTGCAGGCCATTACAATGTCTGGAAGGCCAACAAGGAGAGGCAGACAGTCACGAGCCAAGAAAAGAGGGCAAGCGGGCTCTGTGTCTAGAGACAACAGTGCTGGTCGTGGACACGGTGCATCGTCATCAGCACGTGGCCATGGGACACGCTTGTCCTTATTTTCGACAGCTGGACATGTTGAGCCGCATCATGCCAAAGACTTGGTAGAGTGGATGACCAAGCCCTCCTCATCCTCCTCATCCTCTCTCACCCAGGCTCAGGGTACTGGCAAAGCAGCTGCCAACGCGTACTCTTCCCTCGTCTCAATGTCATCAGTCCCCCTTCCCTAGACCCACCATGTCCTCCTGAGGAGTCCCCCGAACTGTTTGAGCATAGTGTTGGGTACATGCTCCAGGAGGATGCCCAGCGTTTTGAAGGCTCTGATTATGATACCCAGCTAGAGGAAGGCAGTAGTGTGAGCGCAGAGAGAGGGGATGCTCAAGGACAGCAATCTGGCAGTCATGTTCCACCAGCTGCAGCATACTGCCAGGGTTGCTCCAGTGGTGAAGAGGGAGGGGATAATAAGGTCACTGACTCCACGTGGGTGCCTGAACGGAGAGAGGAGGAGGAGGAGGTGGCACATCTCCAACGAGGCAGGATGCCCTCCGGGGGCCAGCTTAAGGGCAGCACACCAACTGAATCACACCGCAGAGCTCCGCCTGTGCAGGGCGCTGCCTAAGCACGTTATTCCAAAAGTTCCTTGGTGTGGGCCTTTTTTGAGACGAGTGCATCGGATTGCACCGCTGCTATTTACAACATATGTCTCAAGTGTATCTCGCGTGGCGAAAACATCAGCTGCTTGGGCACCACAAGCATGACCAGACATATGTCGACCTGCCATGCAGCTCGTTGGCAAGCGTACCTTAAAGACCCACACCAAAGAACAAAGCGGACCTCTCCTTGCTCCTCATCAGCTGGGATCTCCAACCCCACTATACCTTCAGTCCTCTCTGAAAGCTGCACTGAGAGGAATGAAGGTGTAGAATTAGGTGTGTCACAGCCAAGTACTTGCGGGGACACTCTGCTAGCAGTACACCGACGTCCGATTGTACCAGGCAAATTTCCCTGCCCCAGCTGCTGGACCGTCGAAAGAAGTTCACTCCCAGCCATCCACATGCCCAGCGGTTGAATGCTAGCTTGTTTAAATTGCTAGCACTTCAACTGCTGCCTTTTCAGTTGGTAGACTCGGCCCCCTTCCGTGAGTTTGTGCAATGTGCGGTTCCTCAGTGGCAGGTTCCCAAACGCCACTTTTTCTCACGGAAGGCGATTCCGGCTCTCTACCGGCATGTGGAAGGCAATGTCCATGCCTCGCTGGACAGGGCGGTCAGCGGTAAGGTGCATATTACTGCTGACTCATGGTCCAGCAGGCATGGACAGGGACTCTACCTATCTTTCACGGCCCATTGGGTCACTTCTTTGGCAGCTGGGAAGGATGCAGGACAAGGTGCAGTAGTGTTTGAGGTTGTTCCGCCACCACGCCTCCAAAATGCTACTACTGGTTGTGACACACCTCTCTCCTCCACCCCCTCCTCTTCTTCTTCCTCCATGGCCTCTTCAAGTGCTCTGTCCTCGGAACCAGCGGTGCTCCGTAGGCGTTCAAGGGGCTACGCAAGTACGCAGGCAAAAAGATGCCATGCCGTGCTTGCGCTGGTGTGTTTGGGGGACAGGAGCCACACTGGGGCAGAGGTTCTGTCAGCTCTGCAGGGGCAGGCCAAGAGGTGGTTGACGCCACTCCAGCTTAAAACAGGAATGGTGGTTTGTGAGAATGGCACCAACCTGCGACAGGGACAACTGACCCATGTGCCCTGTATGGCTCACGTCCTTAACCTGGTGGTGCAGCGGTTCTTGGGCAGATACCCAGGCTTACAGGATGTCCTGAAGCAAGCCAGGAAAGTCTGTGTGCATTTCCGCCGATCATATAATGCCTGTGCTCAGCTGACTGAGCTGCAAAAGGAGTTGAACCTGCACAAGAACCGCCTTATATGTGACATGCCCACCAGGTGGAACTCAACGTTGGCCATGATGCAGCGACTGCACACGCAGCAGAGGGCCATCAATGAGTACCTGTGCGACTACGGCACCAGGACAGGGTCAGGGGAGCTCAGATTTTTTTTCACCACGCCAGTGGAGCATGATCAGGGATGCATGCACTGTCCTGTCACCATTTGAGGAGACACGAGGATGGTGAGCAGTGACAGTGCATGCATCAGTGACACTGTACCTCTTGTCCACCTGTTGGAGCATACGCTGCGTGGAATAATGGACAGGGCACTTGAGGCAGAACAGAGGCAGGAAGAGGAGGACTTCCTTGCCTCTCAAGGCCCCCCTTATCCAGACAGTGTTCCTTCTCTCCCACCCATCACACAGGAAGAGGATGAGGAGGAGGAGGATGAGGAGGAGGAGGATTGTGTCAGCATGGAGGTGGAGCCTGGCACTCAGCAGCAGCAGTCTTTTAGGGATAATGTACAGTCCCAAGAAACCGGTGGACTTGAACGTGGCTGGGAGGAGGTGGCTGCGGATCATGTCGTCCTTAGTGACCCAGAAGACTCCGGACCGAATGCCTCAGCTAACCTACGTTGCATGGCCTCCCTGATCCTGCAAAGCCTGCGGAAGGATCCTCGTATTCTTCGGATCAAGGAGAGGGACCATTACTGGCTGGCCACTCTCCTTGATCCACGGTACAAGGGTAAGGTTGCAGACCTTATCTTGCCGTTGCAGAGGGAGCAGAGGATGAGACATCTCCGGGAGGCCTTGCAGAAAGGTCTGTGCAATGCGTTCCCAGAGACTGGGTGGTTACAAACTCCTGGTCCTGGACAACGAGTTGCTGAGGCTTCGGTCAGTAGCAGAAGGAGCGGTGGGGAAGGTGGCCGTCTGACCGATGCGTTCAGACAATTTTTTAGTCCGCAGCCCCAAGGTATAATCGTGTCCAGCAACCATCGCCAGCGTCTGATATACATGGTGCAGGAATACCTAGGGGCAAGGTCAGACTTGGACACCTTTCCCACCAAAAATCCTCTGGCTTACTGGGTCTTGAGGATGGATCACTGGCCAGAGCTTGCACAGTATGCAATTGAGCTACTGGCCTGTCCTGCATCCAGCATTCTTTCGGAACGCACATTCAGTGCTGCTGGAGGCTTTGTCACCGATCACAGGGTGCGCCTGTCCACCGACTCGGTTGATCGACTGACCTTCATAAAGATGAATCAGTCTTGGATCACCACCAGCTACCAGGCACCTGAAGCTGATATAACAGAATAATTTATTTTGAAATGTCACATCCCTTCAAGACTGCCTATGCTGATGCTGAATGAATGTCCTGTTATGTTGACTGACTATCCTCTTCCTACTCAATGATCCTGATGATAGCTTGGAAGAACACTTTTGTTTCTACGTGCCACCAGCCCACCACCAGTGGCTAAGGCCCAATTTTTCAGCCCCTGTTTAACATGTGTAATTACAATTTTTTATGCAATGCTTTGCAACAGGTCTCATTGCTGTGCTCCAAGTACAGTATCTGTGAGGGGTTGCAGTGTTGTGGCACCAGCACCAGTGCCTAAGGCCCAATTTTTCAGCCCCTGTTTAACAGGGGCGTGTAATTACAATTTTTTATGCAATGCTTTGCAACAGGTCTCATTGCTGTGCTCCAAGTACAGTATCTGTGAGGGGTTGCAGTGTTGTGGCACCGGCACCAGTGGCTAAGGCCCAATTTTTCAGCCACTGTTTAACAGGGGCGTGTAATTACTAATTTTTATGCAATGCTTTGCAACAGGTCTCATTGCTGTGCTCCAAGTACAGTATCTGTGAGGGCTTGCAGTGTTGTGGCACCACCACCAGTACCCAAGGCCCAATTTTTCTGCCCCTGTTTAACAGGGGCATGTAATTACAATTCTTGATCTAATAATTCACAGCAGGGCCCATTCCTGCGCCCACCAAGAGTAACTGTGAGGGCTTACAGTGTTGTAGCACCAGCACCACCACCAAAGGCCCAATTTTTCCTACCACTGTTCAACAATGGCATGTAATTACAATTCCTGATATAATAGTTCACAGCAGGGCGTTCCAGCGCCCACCAAGAGTAACTGTGAGGGCTTACAGTGTTGTGGCAACACCAACATCTAAGGGGCAAATTTCTGAAGAGTATATACGGCAGGCCCCTACTTTCAAACATCCAACTTACAAACGACTCCTACTTGCAAACGGAAGGAGACAACAGGAAGTGAGAGGAAATCTACCCCTAGGAAAGGAAATTCTATCATGTTCGATTTAATATGGGAAAAAGGTGTCTCCTCTCTACTGATGCCTTATCACCAATCCTTGTTTCAATAAAAACCCCACTTTTCCAAAAACATTTGTCATTGGGACGGAAAGTGAGGTGAAATGTTCTGAACAGGTGCACAGACAGCAAAACAAATGTTACAGGGGTGATAACCCTTCCCTATGTTCTCCAAAAAGCTTAAAAATAGATTTTTTGTCTTCAGCTACACTTAAAAATTTACCTGTTCCAAAATACAAACAGATTCTACTAAGAACAAACCTACAGTCCCTGTCTTGTTTGCACCGCCTGTATACTGCTGTTCAGAGTATATAGGGTTTTAGTATAGGGTTTTATTTTGGGTGCGGGGTTCCCCTTAATATCCATACAAGACCCAAAGGGGCTGGTAATGGGCTGGGGTGATGGGGTAGCCATGCCATTTTTCTCAAAGATTTTCATCCATATTGCCAGGACAAGACATGACATTAAAGCCGCAAGCAGTTTTAAATGGCTTCATTTTTTTCTTTACAAATGTCATTTTGTGCAGGGACAGTTCTAAACACGGGAAACACATGCCACTTCACAGGCATATTGTAGACACCCACCAGGTACGATATTTAAAGGAATATTTCACTTTTTTTTCACTTTATGCACTTTATGCATCATTAAAATGACTGCTCCAGAAAAAACTGGAGGAAATTTTGTAGGGAGAGAGAAGGATCAGTACTGGGGGGGGGGGGTATTTGAGGTGGAGGGTAACTCTGTACTGGAGGAAATTTGTTAGGGAGAGAGAAGGATCAGTACTGGGGGGGGGGGTATTTGAGGTGGAGGGGAGCTCTGTACTGGAGGAAATTTGGTAGGGAGAGAGAAGGATGAGTACTGGGGGGGGGGGAGTTATTTGAGGTGGAGGGGAGCTCTGTACTGGAGGAAATTTTTTAGGGAGAGAGAAGGATCAGTACTGGGGGGGGGGTATTTGAGGTGGAGGGGAGCTCTGTACTGGAGGAAATTTGGTAGGGAGAAAGAAGGATCAGTACTGGGGGGGGGTGAGGTGGGGTATTTGGAGGTGGAGGGGAGATCTGTACTGGGGGGAAATTTGGTGGAGGGGAGGGGAGAAGGGAGAGAGAAGGATGAGTACTGGGGGGGGGAGTTATTTGAGGTGGAGGGGAGCTCTGTACTGGAGGAAATTTGGTAGGGAGAGAGAACTGGGGGGGGGGATTTGAGGTGGAGGGGAGCTCTGTACTGGGGGGGGTCAGTACTGGGGGGGTATTTGAGGAGGAGGGGAGCTCTGTACTGGAGGGGGAGAGATCAGTACTGGGGGGGTATTTGAGGTGGAGGGGAGCTCTGTACTGGAGGAAATTTGTTAGGGAGAGAGAAGGATGAGTACTGGGGGGGGGTTATTTGAGGTGGAGGGGAGCTCTGTACTGGAGGAAA
Organism: Lithobates sylvaticus; assembly: GCA_028564925.1. NCBI lineage: Eukaryota > Metazoa > Chordata > Amphibia > Anura > Ranidae > Lithobates > Lithobates sylvaticus. The sequence goes on from CM053029.1 coordinate 15,837,471, forward strand.
TTTTTTAGGGAGAGAGAAGGATCAGTACTGGGGGGGGGGGGGTATTTGAGGTGGAGGGGAGCTCTGTACTGGAGGAAATTTGGTAGGGGGAGAGAAGGATCAGTACTGGGGGGGGGGGGGGATTTGAGGTGGAGGGGAGCTCTGTACTGGAGGAAATTTGGTAGGGAGAGAGAAGGATCAGTACTGGGGGGGTATTTGAGGTGGAGGGGAGCTCTATAATGGAGGAAATTTGGTAGGGAGAGAGAAGGATCAGTACTGGGGGGGGGGGGTATTTGAGGTGGAGGGGAGCTCTGTACTGGAGGAAATTTGGTAGGGATAGAAGAGGATCAGTACTGGGGGGGGGGGGGGTATTTGAGGTGGAGGGGAGCTCTGTACTGGAGGAAATTTGGTAGGGAGAGAGAAGCATCAGTACGCGGAAAAAGGTTAGTCAGAAAGAGGTGTCCTTACTGGTTGGGGGGGTAAGATAGATCTGTACTGGGGGGTTTGAAAGGGGGGGGGCATTTTTAAGGTGGAGATTGTACTGGTAGTAAGGTGTAATGCCGCGTACACACGATTGGAAACTCAGCCAGCAAAAGACCGCTGAGAGCTTTTGGTCAGAAAATGCGACCGTGTGTATGCTCCATTGGACTTTTGCTGGCGGAATTCCAGCCAGCAAATGATTGAGAGCAGGTTCTCAATTTTTCGGTCGGAAAAAGTGCCGATCGGAAAATCCGATCGCCTGTACTAATTCTGACGCGCAAAACTTCTACTCATGCTCGGAAACAATTTGATGCATGCTCGGAAGCATTGAACTTAATTTTCTCGGCTTGTCGTAGTGTTGTACGTCACCGCATTCTTGGCGGTCGAAAGTTCAGCAAACTTTTGTGTGATCATGTGTATGCAAGCCAAGCTTGAGCGGAATTCCGTCGGAAAAAACATCCAATATTTTTCTGACGAAAACTCAGATCGTGTGTGTGCGGCATTACTGTACTTGGACTGCCCGAAGGTTCCCCAAGTATTTTGCAATACTAGCAATGCCCCTGGCCTGCAGGATGTTCATTTCAGCAGCATACACTTTTTCCTAATTTTCTGTTTAAGTTGGCTTCACGATGGACTTACCACTGTCTTCAGGAGAGGAAAAAAATCAGTTTGAACAAATGCGTGGATCCTAATGCAGAGAGTAAAGCAAAGACCACCTTTTTCACACATAAGAATGACACTACAGACTAGATAGTATTTAACAAATTTTACTACAATTAAGTTTGCGAAGAAAAATAAAAAAAATGATTTGCATATATATTGATCTTCTTGGTGCAACTTAAAATGGCTTAGCATGCCCACCTTGGCACCCTGACCTTAAGATGCCGAAGCTAAAAAATACCTACTTTGTGACTTGGCAAATGAAACAGTATCAAGATTCCACCATTCAAAGCCTGGATGACTTCAGCAGCCTGAGAAAACAACACGCCACATCCTGTCCATCCATGTCAAGAGGTAGAAGTTCCTTTCCACCAGTAAGTCATTGTCTTTGGTAAGTTTTGCAGAGTGATCCATCCCCAACCCAATTGGCCTTTTATCTCTCTTAGGAAGGAGATGTCTGCTTGTGATGTAGTGGCCTCCAAAACTGGCTACAGTAGACTCGTATAAACTATAGGAAGGAGATGAATGAGGAGTCCCTCAAGACTGGCTTTGATGGGCCGGTATCTCTATTATGAATGGGATTCCACTTGGGTTGAAGCTTCCTTCCAAACTGACTCTACTGGTGAGCTAATATCTCTACTAGTTATGAGATGTCTGCTTGTGATAAGGAGTCTTTCAAAACTGGCTCTGGTGGGCTGTTGTCTTTATTAGGAATGGATTGTCCACTGGTGATGAGGATTCCACAAAAACCTGATCTGGTGGGCTGGTATCCATCTCTTAAGAGGGAAATGTCCGATTATGACGAGAAGTCCTCCAGATCTGGCTCTGATGGGCCGGTATCTCTATTATGAATGGGATTCCACTTGGGTTGAAGCTTCCTTCCAAACTGACTCTACTGGTGAGCTAGTATCTCTACTAGTTATGAGATGTCTGCTTGTGATAAGGAGTCTTTCAAAACTGGCTCTGGTGGGCTGGTATCTTTATTAGGAATGGGTTGTCCACTGGTGATGAGGATTCCACCAAAACCTGCTCTGGTGGGCTGGTATCCATCTCTTAAGAGTGAAATGTCCGATTGTGACGAGAAGTCCTCCAAATCTGGCTCTGATGGGCCGGTATCTCTATTATGAATGGGATTCCACTTGGGTTGAAGCTTCCTTCCAAACTGACTCTACTGGTGAGCTAGTATCTCTACTAGTTATGAGATGTCTACTTGTGATAAGGAGTCTTTCAAAACTGGCTCTGGTGGGCTGGTATCTTTATTAGGAATGGATTGTCCACTGGTGATGAGAATTCCACCAAAACCTGATCTGGTGGGCTGGTATCTCCATCAGAAATGAGATTTTGTTTGTGATAAAGAATCCCCAATAGGCAGGATCAAAATGGGAGTCTTGGTGTCTTACATCTGTGGTTATCGCATGGTTAGGAAATGTATATTTTGGTACAAATGTTATATAAATTGAAGATTGGGGGTGTATGAATCTAGAGTGTGTTGTAGGACCATCATAGAGTAGTTTTAAAAGATGGAGGCTGTTACCGGAGATGAAGATTTTCCAACATGATACTAAATAGGGTTTCTTATTTTCTAGATGTTCAGTGTGTGCATCTGTAGTCATGACACGAGAAGACCAGTTCACATCATGAGACTTCAACCTCTGCTTAGTCACGCCTTGGAGTGGCTGCCACTCTCCTTTTGGAATAAATAATGGAATCCTGCAGCAGAGAGAAGCACAATTCCTGTCATTATATTGTATAATTGTATCGTTTTATGTGTAACACTGATGCCGCGTACACACGATCGGACTATCCAGCGGACTTGGTCCGGCGGACCAGAGTCCGCCAGACAATCCGCTCGTGTGTGCGGACAATCCGGTCGTCTGTGTGCTAGTCCGCCGGACTTTCGAAATGAACGGACTTGCCCACACACGGAGTAAAGTCCGTTCATTTTGAACGTGACTCCAGGTAGACGGGACTAGCGAAGGAAGTCAATGTCTCCTCCTCCATCGGCGAGATTGACACCTTGCTAGCCCCGTCACCTGGTATGGATATAAAGGGGAATCCGTACGCCAAAAAAACAGCGTGGGGGTCCCCCCAAAATCCATATCAGACCCTTATCCGAGCGCACAACCCGTCCGGTCAGGAAAGGGGGTGGGGACGAGCGTGCGTGCTCGGATAAGGGTCTGGTATGGACTTGGGGGGGACCCCCACGCCGTTTTTTTGGCGTAGGGATTCCCCTTTAAATCTATAGTTATGGATATAAAGGGGAATCCGTACGCCAAAAAAACAGCGTGGGGGTCCCCCCAAGAACCATATCAGACCCTTATCCGAGCACGCAGCCCGGGCCGGTCAGGAAAGGGGGTGGGGACGAGCGTGCATGCTCGGATAAGGGTCTGGTATGGACTTGGGGGGGACCCCCACGCCGTTTTTTCGGCGTAGGGATTCCCCTTTAAATCCATACCAGGTGACGGGGCTAGCAAGGTGTCAATCTCGCCGATCGAGGCGGGGGCAGCATTGACTTCCTTCGCTAGTCCCGTCTACCTGGAGTCACGTTCAAAATGAACGGACTTTACTCTGTGTGTGGCAAGTCCGTTCATTTCAAAAGTCCACCGGACCTAGTCTGCCGGAAAAGTCCGGGCGTGTGTGAGCAAGTCCGCTCGTTCGCAAAGTCCGGCTGACCTCTGCTGGAAAGTCCGGCGGATTGTCCGCCGGACTAAGTCCATCGGACTAAGTATGCCGGATAGTCCGATCGTGTGTACGCGGCATGAGAGGCTCATCCAATACAATGGTAATAGAGAATGAACAAGCCATGAACACTTTGTTAGTATCTCTGTGTATGATGAGTCCCCTTACTAAACTTGACAGCAGATGCATGCTAATGTTGAAGGCAGTACACTTAGGGAGTACAGAAAAAAAAATGACGTTTTTAAAGACGGAGACTAGGCACCCCCCCCCCAAGATCCAAGATCTTGCACCACTGCCTGAGACTCTCAAATAGATAATAGAGGTCTCAGCATCCCATTGTGGGAAGTATGGACAAGATGTGGCTAAACTCTGACCTTCACAAAGTTATTCACTGGGGGTCCACAAGGTTCCCGGGCTGCATTGGATCCAAATTTTCAGAAGATGACAAAATTGGCCCAGATACTGATTCTTCTGGCGTGCTGTAACCAATTGGTAATATATTCTGGCTAGAACTAAAATTGACTGGATTCAAGAAGATTTAATCTGCTACCATCTTACAAATTTAGGTCTGGAGTCTCATTCAAAGGGTGGAGATTGTGCAATAGGTTGCTAGCTAAGAGGAACTCTTAATAGTCCACTTGGATATCTTGTCTTTATGTCAGGAAGGGCATGCCATCAGGCAAAATGGATTTAAGAGAGACCTTCCTCATCACATCAGGTTCCTCTACCAGGTATGTAACACTTTATTTTAAAGCGTTGGTCCCTACTCATGGAGCTCAGATTGTGACTGGGCTATCAGGCACTTGTCTTAGTCTACCATATAATAATGGACTTATAGACTTAATAGTGTGTGACATATTATAAATGTAAGCTATTTTAAGTTGTTATTTGGATAATCCGAGTAAGAGCAAAAGCACAAATCAATATTAGAATTGGCAACTGTTTGTTGGCCATTCACTTTGTGACCTCCAGTCAGTAAGGGTCACCAGGGAAGCCCATGCTCTGGAAGGGAGTAAAGATGGGCAGCAGACCCCTGTTCTGTAAAAGGTAAGATGGAAGGAATGGGACCTTTTTTTCCAGAAAGGAGAATGTAGGAGGGCATTGGACCCATTCTTGGACTGGAGTGTGTGTGAGAGTTAGAGACCCATGTTCTGGAAGGGAGTTCAGATGGGCAGGAGATCCGTGTTCTGTAAAAGGGAAGATGGAAGGAATGGGGCCTTTTTTTCCAGAAGGGAGAATGTAGGAGGGCATTGGACCCATCTTGGACTGGAGCGAGTGAGAGTTAGAGACCCATGTTCTGGAAGGGAGTTCAGATGGGCAGGAGACCCGTGTTCTGTAAAAGGTAAGATGGAAGGAATGGGACCTTTTTTTTCCAGAGGGGAGAATGTAGGAGGGCATTAGACCCATTCTTGGACTTGAGTGTGTGAGAGTTAGAGACCCATGTTCTGGAAGGGAGTTCAGATGGGCAGGAGACCCGTGTTCTTTAAGAGGGAAGAGGGAATGGGACCTTTTTTCTAGAAGGGAGACTGTAGAAGGGCACGAAAACCCATCTTGGACTGGGCTGTGTATGAGAAGGAGACCTGTTCTGGAAGATAGGGCAGATGACAGTAAATCCATGTCTGGAAGAGACAATGGAAGGGCATGGCTTTCTGGGTGGGATCATCAGAGAGCATAAAACATGCATTTTGAAAGGTAGGGCAGTTTAACAGGGAACCAATGTTCTGGAAGGGACAGTGGGAGGGCGGCAGAACCATGTTCTGGATGGAGGTGTGGGATGGCAGAAGACGCATGTCATGGAGGGTAGGTTGAATGGTCAGAAAAACTGTGTCCTGGAAGGAAGGGTGAATGGGCAGGAGAAGAGAACCATGCCCTGGAACATAGTATAGCAGGAGATCTGTTTTATGAAAGAAACATTGGGAGGGCAAGGGAACCACCATTTGGAAGGAAGAGTGAGAGGGCAGAAGATCCATTTTCTCAATGGTACAGCGGGAGGACGGGGCACCAGTGTTCTAGAGGGTGACGTGAATATGCTAGAGAGCCATGTTATTGAAAGTAGGGTGGATGGGAAGGAGACCCATATCCTGGAAGGGACAATGTGAGAAAAGTAGATCCCCGTTCAGGAAGGTAGGAAAAATTGGCAGGAGATCCAGGTCTAGAAAGGAACAGTGGGAGGACAAGTGGCCCATGCGTAGTTAGGGACAGTGAGAGGGCCAGAGACCCCGTGTTCAGAGAGCTGGAAACAGTGTCCAGGAAGGGTCAGTGGAAGAGCAGGGGAACAATGCTCAAAAAGGGACCTGTGGTAAGGAAGGTAGTGTCGTTGAACTCTCTACCTGTGAGTGAAATAGTAACACACAGAGATCATTGGCTATATACTGTATGTCAGCATTGTTCATTTTGTGACATAAAAAGTATAGCCCTGCCTTAGTGTCCACAACAACCCAGCTGAACCTTTTGTCTATATTAATGGGTGAGGTATGGTAAAGTCAATTTACCTTCAAATATCCGGCATGAATAGGCAAAAAAATGGTGGGCTGAAGTCCGTCCCACACTGCAGGCTGTGTTTACTCCTCCCTCTCCCACCCGCTCCAGCTGCCGACACCTCATTCCCAATGGCTAAGGAGGCAGCAGAGACGCAGAGCAACTGTAGCCTGTGTTTTTTTTACAGACACTGCATGGTTGGCAACCTTGGTGATTAGGGTGTGCCCAGGCACACCCAGTACACCCCCTGCACACACCTATATCTCAGCTACATATACCTGACCTATTGTACAATGATTTTTCAGTACGTTCCTATGGAGCTTTACTGCATCCATGACCATTTCAATATACATGGCATGCAATAAAAAGGAGGCCAGAGGAATAAAATTCTCATACACATATACTGGTATTTGCCCCCTGCACCTGATGCAGTATATGGAACCGTGATGTAAAGAGAAGAATGGAGGTGTTCTTACCAGAAAGAAGCAGGAGGCCAGAATCACAGCTTTCATCGTCACCTCCATGTCCATCGGAAATGTGACCGTGTACTGGTTCCCCTCACTTTTTATCATCCCCACCACATGCTGCTCATCCCGAGATTTCACCTTAGGGGAAAAAGTGCCACAGAGATATCAGAGACAGAAACCCCAGGAGATATGGAGAAAAATACAGAAAATAAGAACCATGAGAAACACAACCATCTTGGTAGACAACAATAAATGTTACTCCTTATCCTTAAATTCCAATGTTTTATGCACTGTCCGGAGTTGAATAGATACAATAGGGAAGGAGATGGCAGTGGATAGAGGTGATGACAGTTGAGTACACTAGATACATAAGGGAAGGAGATGGCAGTGCATGGAGGTGATGACAGTTGGGTACACTAGATACAATAGGGAAGGAGATGGCAGTGGATGTTGAGGATGACAGTTGGGTACACTAGATACAATAGGGAAGGAGATGGCAGTGGATGGAGGTGATGACAGTTGGGTACACTAGAAGATACAATAGGGAAGGAGGTGGCAGTGGATCAAAGTGATGAAAGTTGGGTACACTAAATACAATAGGAATGGAGATGGCAGTGGATGGAGGTGATGACAGTTTGATACACTAGATACAATAGGGAAGGAGATGACAGTTGATGGAGGTGATGACAGTTGGGTACACTAGATACAATAGTGAAGGAGATGGCAGTGGACAAAGGTGCCGACAGTTAGGTACACTAGATACAATAAGGAAGGGGTTGGCAGTGGATGGAGGTGATGACAGTTGGGTACACTAGATACAATAGGGAAGGGGATTGCAGTGGATGGTGGTGATGACAGTTGGGTTGACTAGATACTCTATGGAAGGAGATGACAGTGGATGGAGGTGATGACAGTTGGGTACACTAGATACAATAGGGAAGGAGATGGCAGTGGATGGAGGTGATGACAGTTGGGTACACTAGATACTATAGGGAAGGAGATGATAGTGGATGGAGGTGATGACAGTTGGGTACACAAGATACAATAGGGAAAGAGATGACAGTGGATGGCGGTGATGACAGTTGGATACACTAGATACAATATTGAAGGAGATAGCAGTGGACGAAGGTGCCGGCAGTTGGGTACACTAGATACAATAAGGAAGGGGTTGGCAGTGGATGGAGGTGATGACAGTTGGGTACACTAGATACAATAGGGAAGGGGATGGCAGTTGATGAAGGTGATGACAGTTGGGTACACTAGATACAATAGGGAAGGAGATGGCAGTGGATGGAGGTGATGACAGTTGGGTACACTAGATACAATAGTGAAGGAGATGGCAGTGGACGAAGGTGCCGACAGTTAGGTACACTAGATACAATAAGGAAGGGGTTGGCAGTTGATGGAGGTGATGACAGTTGGGTACACTAGATACAATAGGGAAGGGGATGGCAGTTGATGAAGGTGATGACAGTTGGGTACACTAGATACAATAGGGAAGGGGATGGCAGTGGATGGTGGTGATGACAGTTAGGTTGACTAGATAATATAGGGAAGGAGATGACAGTGGATGGAGGTGATGACAGTTGGGTACACTAGATACTATAGGGAAGGAGATGGCAGAGGATGGAGGTGATGACAGTTGGGTTGACTAGATACTATAGGGAAGGAGATGACAGTGGATGGAGGTGATGACAGTTGGGTACAGTAGATACAATAGGGAAGGAGATGGCAATGGATGGAGGTGATGACAGTTGGGTACACTAGATACTATAGGGAAGGAGATGACAGTGGATGGAGGTGATGACAGTTGGGTACACTAGATACAATAGGGAAGGAGATGGCAGTGGATGGTGGTGATGACAGTTGGGTACACTAGATACAATAGGGAAGGGGATGGCAGTTGATGAAGGTGATGACAGTTGGGTACACTAGATACTATAGGGAAGGAGATGACAGTGGATGGAGGTGATGACAGTTGGGTACACAAGATACAATAGGGAAAGAGATGACAGTGGATGGCGGTGATGACAGTTGGATACACTAGATACAATATTGAAGGAGATAGCAGTGGACGAAGGTGCCGGCAGTTGGGTACACTAGATACAATAAGGAAGGGGTTGGCAGTGGATGGAGGTGATGACAGTTGGGTACACTAGATACAATAGGGAAGGGGATGGCAGTTGATGAAGGTGATGACAGTTGGGTACACTAGATACAATAGGGAAGGAGATGGCAGTGGATGGAGGTGATGACAGTTGGGTACACTAGATACAATAGTGAAGGAGATGGCAGTGGACGAAGGTGCCGACAGTTAGGTACACTAGATACAATAAGGAAGGGGTTGGCAGTTGATGGAGGTGATGACAGTTGGGTACACTAGATACAATAGGGAAGGGGATGGCAGTTGATGAAGGTGATGACAGTTGGGTACACTAGATACAATAGGGAAGGGGATGGCAGTGGATGGTGGTGATGACAGTTAGGTTGACTAGATAATATAGGGAAGGAGATGACAGTGGATGGAGGTGATGACAGTTGGGTACACTAGATACTATAGGGAAGGAGATGGCAGAGGATGGAGGTGATGACAGTTGGGTTGACTAGATACTATAGGGAAGGAGATGACAGTGGATGGAGGTGATGACAGTTGGGTACACTAGATACTATAGGGAAGGAGATGACAGTGGATGGAGGTGATGACAGTTGGGTACACTAGATACAATAGGGAAGGAGATGGCAGTGGATGGTGGTGATGACAGTTGGGTACACTAGATACAATAGGGAAGGGGATGGCAGTTGATGAAGGTGATGACAGTTGGGTACACTAGATACAATAGGGAAGGAGATGGCAGTGGATGGAGGTGATGACAGTTGGGTACACTAGATACAATAGTGAAGGAGATGGCAGTGGACGAAGGTGCCGACAGTTAGGTACACTAGATACAATAAGGAAGGGGTTGGCAATTGATGGAGGTGATGACAGTTGGGTACACTAGATACAATAGGAATGGAGATGGCAGTGGATGGAGGTGATGACAGTTGGGTACACTAGATACAATTGTGAAGGAGATGGCAGTGGATGAAGGTGCCGCCAGTTGGGTACACTAGATACAATTGTGAAGGAGATGGCAGTGGATGAAGGTGCCGCCAGTTGGGTACACTAGATACAATAAGGAAGGGGTTGGCAGTGGATGGAGGTGATGACAGTTGGGTACACTAGATACAATAGGGACGGAGATGGCGGTGAATGGAGGTAATATCAGTTGGGTACACTAGATACAATAGGGAAGGGAGATGTGAAGGTTGTATAGGTGGAAATGGGACTTTGAAAAAGTTCTAAATATTGGAAATGATTAGCCTAGTCAAGGATAGCACCTAGCAAGAGGTAGATAGAATGATTTTACAATTAACAGTCAAAGAGATTTCAGGAAGTGGTTTGGAATCGGTAGTCTATTATTTTTGCCACGGTTATCATTGAGGTAACAGTTTCCTCCAGCCATGAACACAAAAGCCAACAACTGAAATGTTAAAAATTAGATAAAAAGACTGGAGGCACCAAGCTTACCCTCATTATTATTGGTCTCATATCATTGCATACCATTTCAGGGGTAACAGGGATAATTCTTTGTTGGGTGGGCTACAATACCTTAAAAAAAATTCAGCAATACCCTATATTGGTCTAAATCCAATCCATGAGCTCCAGCCTGCCTCTCCAGGAACAGCCGCATGGACTGGACTCTATGCTCGTTAGAGTTTCCCTTTATTAAATACCTCAAAGGTTACGTTCCCGAAGATGCTGGTCTGGAAGCTGGGGCCCAGGATCAGCAAAACCACCTTCTTGGACGGGTTCATGATAGACACGTGGGTGACAAAGGCTTTCAAGTGCAAAGTGACCAATCCAATAAGCCCATATGATGGGACAATTACCTCCATCTAGAACAGACACAAGTATTAGAACATGACCGCTTACTCTGGAAAATAATGGCCTTTGCCCCGATTATACCTTTTACAAGCTAGAAGTTGGTGACATGTTTAAATCCTTTGCTGGGACGCTTTGTATATAATGTGAGTATCATGGGTGGCAGTTTATGGGTGCCACAGTATGGCGGGCTTCTAGATTCGGGATAAGCCCTCCACCTGCAGATCCTCACAACTACCAGGCCAGGGTTGTGGGGAAGAGACCCTTGTCCTCATTAACCTGGGTACAATGAACCCCCCCCCCCCCCATGTTGAGGGCATGTTGCCTGTTATGGTTCAGGAGGAGAGTAGAACGCTGATCCCCCTTTTTCACGGCTGTCAAGCTGCATGCAGAGATAAGGGTCTTGTATGGATTTTTGGGAGGGACCTCAAGATTGTTTTTTCCTTGATTTTTTAGTAGGGTTCCCCATGATATAACAAACTGGCAAAGAATGCGGGGGGAGGTTTTTTTTTTTTTTTTTTTGCATGGAGGATCCCTTTTAAAATGAATTCCCACCCTAAACGGTCTGGTATAAATTATAGGGGACCCCCATTCCTTTTTAGCTCCCTGGGCCCTATTGCTTACATAGCTGGGGAACCTTAAGCTCATCCCTATTGGCGAGTGACTGTTTGGGGGGGAAAGTAACACAGGAACCTTCCAATGCTATCCTGCCTTGAAACAGGACAGTGGTGATGACTGAGAGGCCACTAGAACCTCAGTTGTCGGGAAGCCCCATTTTATGTCTTTGGGGTCTATTGATAAAAAAAAATCACAAATGACCCCCACATTTGGCCTAATTGGCTCATTTCCTATGATCACCAGCTTATCTCGTGGCCATAATGCAGTATTCTCCTGATTGAAGTATTTCAGGAAAATACAACAATATAGCCACTAGATGGAGCTGAAGATCATAATAAATAAACATATCAGGGAAAATACAGGATTATTCGTAAACAGCTGAGCGATTTATTTTTTTGTTACAAAAATAGACTCAGCCAGTATAGTCCTGAGAGAGAGGGAATCCGAAGGCCAGAAAGACATGCAGAGGATCATAGACTGTGTTCTATGTAGGAAACTTAGGGTATCCTGTGCTCCCCTCTTCCTGTACTTCATGCACATGCAGGGGCGGACTGACCATTCGGCCACTCGGGCACTTCCCCAGGGCCCCGGGCCACTAGGGGGCCCCATCAGGGTTGCCAGCCTCAGTAAAACCAGGGACAGTATGTAAAAATCTGTGTTTTTTTTTACATCGGTTTCTGAAATATCCCTTACCGACATCCTTTTGGTCTAAAAAATCCAGAGATTATAGCTGCCCCACCTCTCCAGTACCTTCTCAGCCAATAGAAACATGTCTGTGTATACTGTGTGTACATGTATGTGTATACTGTGTGTGTGTATACTGTGTGGCCCCATAATCTCTGATTGCCTGGGGGCCCCATAATCTGTAGACATGTGCAATTCGTTTCATTTTTTTATGTTTTTCGTTTTTTTTCGTTATTTTTGTTCGTTCGTTTTCGTACGAATGAACGAATCATTCGAATCGTACGAATCCGAATAACGAATCGTTTGAATCGTTCGAATCGTACGAATCCGATTAACGAATCATTCGACTCGAACGAATCCGAAAAACAACGAAAATCCGCAAAAAACGAATTAGAAACAACGAATGTACTAATGAAGAAAATCCGAAAAACGAAAACGAACGAAAAAATTTGTACATTCGTAACTTTTTTTTTTTTGTTGAATTGGTAATTTTCCGTGTCCCTTACAATGGTGCTGCTAAACGTGCTTCGAATGGATTGAACCAAAAAATTCGTACATTCGTAACTTTTTTTTTCGATTCGTAACTTTTATTTTTTCGATTCGTAACTTTTTTTTTTTTTTTTTTCGATTCGTAATTTTCCGTGTCTCTATTGAACAAAAAAATTCGTACATTCGTAACTTTTTTTTCGATTCGTAACTTTTTTTTCAATTCGTAACTTTTTTTTTTTTCGATTCGTAAATTATTAAAATTTTATAATAGCATACACATTACATAAAATTATGAATTATGCTCCGTACATTTGTAACTTTTTTTTTTTGTGTTGAATTGGTAATTTTCCGTGTCCCTTACAATGGTGCTGCTAAACGTGCTTCGAATGGATTGAAAAAAAAAATTCGTACATTCGTAACTTTTTTTTTCGATTCGTAACTTTTATTATTTCGATTCGTAACTTTTTTTTTTTTTTTTTTTTTTTTTTTTTCGATTTGTAATTTTCCGTGTCTATTGAACAAAAAAATTCGTACATTCGTAACTTTTTTTTTTTCGATTCGTAACTTTTTTTTCAATTCGTAACTTTTTTTTTTTTCGATTCGTAAATTATTAAAATTTTATAATAGCATACACATTACATAAAATTATGAATTATGCTCCGTACATTTGTAACTTTTTTTTTTTTTTTTTGTTGAATTGGTAATTTTCCGTGTCCCTTACAATGGTGCTGCTAAACGTGCTTCGAATGGATTGAAAAAAAAAATTCGTACATTCGTAACTTTTTTTTCGATTCGTAACTTTTATTATTTCGATTCGTAACTTTTTTTTTTTTTTTTTTTTTCGATTTGTAATTTTCCGTGTCTATTGAACAAAAAAATTCGTACATTCGTAACTTTTTTTTTTCGATTCGTAACTTTTTTTTTTCGATTCGTAACTTTTTTTTTTATTTATTTTTTTTTTTTACGATTTGTAATTTTCCGTGTCTATTGAACAAAAAAATTCGTACATTCGTAACTTTTTTTTTCGATTCGTAACTTTTTTTTATTTTTTTCGATTTGTAATTTTCCGTGTCTATTGAACAAAAAAATTCGTACATTCGTAACTTTTTTTTTTTCGTAACTTTTTTTTTTTTTTCGATTCGTAACTTTTTTTTTTTTCGATTCGTAACTTTTTTTTTTTTTTTCGATTTGTAATTTTCTGTGTCTATTGAACAAAAAAAATTTGTACATTCGTAACTTTTTTTTCGATTCGTAACTTTTTTTTTTTCGATTCGTAACTTTTTTTTCGATTCGTAAATTATTAAAATGTAATAATAGCATACACATTACATAAAATTATGAATTATGCTCCGATTACGAATCTACGAATGTTACGAATGTACGAATAAATACGAATGCGTCCGAAAATGAAACTAACGAAAAAACGAATCAACGAAAAAATAACTCTTACGAATGTACGAATCGTTACGAATACGAACACCGACGACTTACGAATGTACGAATGTTACGAATACGAACACCGACGACTTACGAATGTTACGAATGTACGAATAAATACGAATGCGTCCGAAAATTAAACTAACGAAAAAAGGAATCAACGAAAAAATAACTCTTACGAATGTACGAATCGTTACGAATCAACGGAAACGAAAAAAACGAAACGAAAAAAAACGATTTTTTTTCGGAAACGAAAAAAAAACGAAACGAAAATAAACTAATTTTTTTGTTGTGCACATGTCTAATAATCTCCTATTGCCCGGGGGCCCCATGAGTTGTCAGTCCGCCCCTGTGCACATGTAATATTTCCCCCCCCCACGAGCCACTTCCCCTGACTTCTCTGCCAAGAGCAATGGCCTTCAACCCCGTTACCAATTGCCAAGGTGCTAGGTGTTATCCTGGACTCTGAAATCTCCTTTTGGCCTCACATCCAATCACTTTCCAAAGCTTGCCTCCTCAACCTCCGCAACATCTCGTAGATACGCACCCTTCCTAACCAATGACGTCACAAAGTTTCTAATTCACTCCCTGGTTATCTCTCACCTCAACTACTGCAACTCCCTCCTCATTGGCTTACCCTTACAAAGCTTCCCCTTCAGTCCATCATGAATGCTGCTGCCAGACTCCTCCACCTTACCAACCGCTCAGTGCCCACCACCCCTCTCTGCCAATCCCTCCACTGGCTTCCACTCACCCAACAAACTAAATTCAAAACGCTAACAATAACTTACTAAGCCATCCACAACTTGGCCCCCAGCTACATCACTAAGGTAGTCTCAAAATACCAACTAAATTGTCCTCTTTGTTCCTCCCAAAACCTCCGGGTCTCTAGTTCCCTCGCCATCGCCTCCCATACTCGCCTCCTGGACTTTTCCAGAGCCTTTCCCATCCGCTGGAACTTTCTACCCCAATCAGTCCGACGATCTCCTACTCTGTCCACTTTTAGGCGATCCCTGAAAAACCTTCCCACCCCCTACTTTTATTTTCTCCATCAGCCCACAGTTATGAACTTTTGTATGACTTGACCCTCAATCTTAGATTGTAAGCTCTAAGGAGAAGGGCCCTCTGATTCCTTCTGTATTGAATGTTATTGTAACTGTACTGTCTGCCCTCATGTTGTAATGTGCTGAGAAGGAGAAAAAGAAGGAGAAGGAGGAGAAGAAGGAGAAGGCAAAGGAGGAGAACGAGAAGAAGGAGGAGAACGAGAAGAAGGAGGAGAACGGGAAGAAGGAGGAGAACGAGAAGAAGGAGGAGAAGAAGGAGGAGAAGAAGGAGGAGAACGATAAGAAGGAGGAGAACAGGAAGAAGGATGAGAACGAGAAGAAGGAGGAGAAGAAGGAGGAGAACGATAAGAAGGAGGAGAACGGGAAGAAGGAGGAGAACGGGAAGAAGGAGGAGAAGAAGGAGGAGAAGAAGGAGGAGAACGATAAGAAGGAGGAGAACGGGAAGAAGGAGGAGAACGGGAAGAAGGAGGAGAACGGGAAGAAGGAGGAGAACGAGAAGAAGGAGGAGAAGAAGGAGGAGAACGAGAAGAAGGAAGAGAACGGGAAGAAGGAGGAGAACAAGAAGAAGGAGGAGAATGGGAAGAAGGAGGAGAAGGAGAAGAAGGAGGAGAAGGAGGAGAACGGGAAGAAGGAGGAGAACGAGAAGGAGGAGGAGAAGAAGGAGGAGAACGAGAAGAAGGAGGAGAAGGAGAAGAAGGAGGAGAAGGAGGAGAACGGGAAGAAGGAGGAGAACGAGAAGGAGGAGGAGAAGAAGGAGGAGAACGGGAAGAAGGAGGAGAACGGGAAGAAGGAGGAGAAGAAGGAGGAGAAGAAGGAGGAGGAGAAGGAGGAGGAGGAGAAGGAGGAGGAGGAGAAGGCGAAGAACAAGAAAAAGGAGGAGAAGAAGGAGGAGAAGGAGGAGGAGGAGGAGGAGGAGGAGGAGGAGGGAGAAGAAGAAGAAGAAGAAGAAGAAGGAGGAGGAGGAGGAGGAGTAGTAGTAGTAGAAGGAGAAGGCGAAGAACGGAAAGAAGGAGGAGAAGAAGAAGGAGGAGAATGAGAAAAAGGAGGAGGAGGAGGAGAAGGAGGAGGAGGAGCAGGAGGAGGAGGAGGAGGAGCAGGAGGAGGAGGAGGAGGAGTAGGAGGAGGAGTAGAAGAAGGATGAGGAGAAGAACGAGGAGGAGTAGGAGAAGGAGAAGGCAAAGAATGAAAAGCAGATACACTCCCTGGGATGAATGTTCCTGGGACCAAATTCATTTACTTAGAACATTGACAATGTAGCTATTGGAGTACAATAAATAATATAAAATCTACCAACCAGGTGAGAACAGCGACATGCGCGGTTCTCCACCACCTCCATGACATCCTGACCCGCATTGTCTTGGATCTTCAGATTGTAGATGGGCCCGCAGCACTCCACTATCTGAGTGGCCTGATACATCCGCTGGCCCATCTGATCCAGAACTTCAAAGCTCCGCCCCCGGCCTTGTGACGTCGTAACTACGGGAAAAAAGAAAAGGACATTGTGAGGAAATACGAAGAAGATTATGTGACTTCATTATAACACAATTCAAAAAAAATGATATATAAAGTCCTGTTTTCAGGACCCCATGCCTCCAGAAGCCATCAGCCATTTAAGGGATCATAATACCGTTGCATGGGCTTCCTGATCATGTGATTCTTGTGCTTGGCCATCCTAGTGATCCTGTGATCAGAAGCGTGTCCCATAGGCTTACAATCATCACGTTCCAAGCATGAAAGCATAGAATAAAGACCACCGCCATGCTGCTCCATATACACACATGACCGCAGTTAAGGAGGTAATTACGATTATCTCGGTTATAGTTTCTCCTCATTCCCATCTCAGAATGTTGGGAGGTATGGACCACCTCATGCCCATGCACATGGGTGATGTCATCCACCGCCAGCCAATGAAGAGGCACCAAAGACCAGCACTCATTAGAAGATGCTGACGCCGCTGCAGGACCATTGCACAGGTAAGTACTGAGACTTTAGTTTTGACATGTTTGGTATCTATTTACTTGATGCAACCTCATCTTTTATATATGAACCAAAAAAAGTATTATCTGCTTGTGTGCACTAAAATTCATTTTAGTGTCTTGAAAATCTGCCTTTGATAAACATCTGCACCAATATCGTGTGACATAAAAAAAAAATAGCAACTGCCACCGTTTTATTCTCCAGGGCCTCTGCTTTCAGCAAATATACCATTGTTTTGGGGTTTGAAGTCATTTCCTAGCAAAAAAAAAAAAAGTGTTTCAAGCTGAACTCAACTCATAGGGGCCCCGGGCAATAGGAGATTATGGGGCCACACAGTATACACACACACAGTATACGTACACACAGTATACACAGACATGTTTCTATTGGCTGAGAAGGTACTGGAGAGGTGGGGCAGCTATAATCTCGGGATTTTTAGACCAAAAGGATGTCGGTAAGGGATATTTCAGAAACAGATGTCCCTGGTTTTACTGAGGCTGGCAACCCTGATGGGGCCCCCTAGTGGCCCGGGGCCCTCGGGAAGTGCCCGAGTGGCAGAATGATCAGTCCGCCCCTGGGCTCGGGTCTTTCAGATTCCCCCAACTGACAGTTGAAATGTAAAAAAAAATATGCCTAATTAACGATTGTTAACCATTTGCTTACCGGCCACTTAACCCCCCCCCCCCGCCCCCTCTCTGGCCCAGACCAATTTTCAGCTTCCAGCACAATTGCGCAGTCATACAACGCTGTACCCAAATTACATTTTATCATTTTTTTCCCGCAAATAGAGTTTTCTTTTGGTGGTATTTAATCACAGCTGGGGTTTTTATTTTTTGCTAAACAAACAAAAAAAAGACAGAAATTTCAGAAAAAAAAACAAAAAAAAAAACATGTTTCATAATTTGTTATAAAATTTGGAAATCGGGTAATTTTTCTCCTTCATTGATATTCACTGATGAGGCTGCACTGATGGGCACTGATAAGCACAGATAAGGCAGCACTGATGAGACGGCACTGATGAGACGCCGCTGATGGGTGGAACTGATGGGTGGCACTGATGAGTGGCTTTGATGAGTGGCACTGATGGGCACTGATAAGCACAGATAAGGCAACACCGATAGACACTGATGGGCACTGATAAGACGGCACTGATGGGCACTGATGAGACGCCGCTGATGGGTGGCACTGATGAGTGGCTTTGATGAGTGGCACTGATGGGCACTGATAAGCACAGATAAGGCAACACCGATAGACACTGATGGGCACTGATAAGACGGCACTGATGGGCACTGATGAGACGCCGCTGATGGGTGGCACTGATGAGTGGCTTTGATGAGTGGCACTGATGGGCACTGATAAGCACAGATAAGGCAACACCGATAGACACTGATGGGCACTGATAAGACGGCACTGATGGGCACTGATGAGACGCCGCTGATGGGTGGCACTGATGGGTGGCACTGATGAGTGGCTTTGATGAGTGGCACTGATAGGTGGCACTGATGGGCGGTATTGCTAGGCAACACTGGTGATGAGGCACTGATTGGTGACATTTATAGGCGGCACTGTGGGCACCTATCTCATAGACTTGCTGATCACAGAGCGCACTGCAGGGGGCGCGCAGGCCGCTCGAGCACGGGAGGACGTCTATAGACGCCCTCCCGGCAAAGTAGGTATTTTTTCCCCACCATTCTCTGTAATCCCGAGAGATGATTGTGTGTGAAAATCCCCGAAATACTCAGACCAGCCCGTCTGCCACCAACAACCATCCCACGTTCAAAGTCACCTCCATCCCCTTACTTCCCTATTCTGATGCTCGGCTTTGAACTTCATCGAGTTGTCTTCACCACGTCTAGATGCCTAAATGCATGGAGTTGCTGCCGTGTGATTGGCTGATTAGATAATTTGTGTTACCAAGTATATGAACAGATGTACCTAATAAAGTGTTACATTTGGTGTGTTTCTCTAATAAAGCAGTTCCTCCAGTGCCGGGACAAGGTCATCTAGCACCCTAGGAACATAAATTCTCTTTGCAAGCCAAAATTCTCCCCAAATAAAAATTTCCCCTCTTCGAGTACTCCTGCCAGCTTGTAGGTAGGCACTCTCTATGCAGCCCCTCCCCCCCCCCCCCCCCACCTCAAATGATACCACAGCGCCCAGGGCAGCCGCCCCCTCCTGCCCACCCACTTATCCCGACCCTGAGTTCTTCTTCTGGTTTGCTCCAAAAACTGTTGCCGATTTTTTTTTTTGGGGGGGGGGGGGGGGGGGTTAGCTACAACTATATTCACTGGCCTTGTGTTCCAGAGCTTGGGAAGCAGATTTTTGTCGGAGATACCCCGGGGGGGGGAGGGGTGTCCAGGATCCGTCACACCCTGTACAGCAGTTTTCAGACTGGGAGAGGAAGAAGAAGGAGCCAATTGATGAACATGCTGATAGGAGGAGAGAGAGCAAAGTGACTGTACGGTACCCGGCAGGATATTATGTTTGTTTTGCCAGCAATATCAGATTTGACCACAAGATGGAGCCTCTGGTAAACGTACTGTTTTTTTTTTTTTGTGGAAGCTGTTCACCTTTAACAAAATTTCCCATCATTCTTCAGTCTGAGGAAAGGGAAACAGGTGCATCCTGGGAACTCAGACTCCCATCTTAGAGACTGAAAGGAAGGAACCAGCTATCAGAGCACGTGTTGGACTAAAAACCGCTGAGAATTACTTATTGCCATCTACAGCCTCGCTTATTCATTGTATTTTCTGTATGTTGCATATACTGATTATATGTACACGTGTCTGTTTTTTTCCTGATAGTTTCACCCCCCACCCTGTTTTTGTTAACCACTTGCCAACCGTCTAACGCAGATGTACTGTGGCAGGTCGGCTCTATTGTGCGAAATCATGTACCTGTACTAGGGCTGCCACCTTTTCTTAAAGCCAAACCTGTAGCACACGCAACATTTTTTTTTTTTTTTTTAGTATGCAAAACAAATGAAAAACAAAGGTGGCAACCATAGGTGTCCCCATCAGAGTCCCCCTTATATCAGGTGTCCACATCAGAGTCCCTCTTATATCAGGTGCCCCATCAGAGTTCCCCTTATATCTAGTGTGCTCATCAGAGTACCCCTTATATCCAGTATCCTCATCAGAGTGCCCCCTTATATCTAGTGTCATCAGAGTCCCCCTTATATCTAGTGTGCTCATCAGAGTGCCCCTTATATCTAGTACCCTCATCAGAGTGCCCCTTATATCTAGTATCCTCATCAGAGTGCCCCCTTATATCCAGTATCCTCATCAGAGTGCCTCCTTATATCTAGTGTCATCAGAGTCCCCCTTATATCTGGTGCCCCCATCAGAGTCCCCCTTATATCTGGTGCCCCCATCAGAGTCCCCCTTATATCTGGTGCCCCCATCAGAGTCCCCCTTATATCTGGTGCCCCCATCAGAGTTCCCCTTATATCTGGTGCCCCCATCAGAGTTCCCCTTATATCTAGTGTGCTCATCAGAGTGCCCCCTTATATCTAGTATCCTCATCAGAGTCCCCCTTATATCTGGTGCCCCCATCAGAGTCCCCCTTATTTCTGGTGCCCCCATCAGAGTCCCCCTTATATCTGGTGCCCCCATCAGAGTCCCCCTTATATCTGGTGCCCCCATCAGAGTCCCCCTTATATCTGGTGCCCCCATCAGAGTCCCCCTTATATCTGGTGCCCCCATCAGAGTCCCCCTTATATCTGGTGCCCCATCAGAGTCCCCTTATATCTGGTGCCCCCATCAGAGTTCCCCTTATATCTAGTGTGCTCATCAGAGTTCCCCTTATATCTAGTATCCTCATCAGAGTGCCTCCTTATATCTAGTTTCATCAGAGTCCCCCTTATATCTGGTGCTCCCATCAGAGTCCCCCTTATTTCTGGTGCTCCCATCAGAGTCCCCCTTATATCTGGTGCTCCCATCAGAGTCCCCCTTATTTCTGGTGCTCCCATCAGAGTCCCCTTATATCTGGTGCCCCCATCAGAGTCCCCTTATATCTGGTGCCCCCATCAGAGTTCCCCTTATATCTAGTGTGCTCATCAGAGTGCCCCCTTATATCTAGTATCCTCATCAGAGTGCCTCCTTATATCTAGTTTCATCAGAGTCCCCCTTATATCTGGTGCTCCCATCAGAGTCCCCCTTATTTCTGGTGCTCCCATCAGAGTCCCCCTTATATCTGGTGCTCCCATCAGAGTCCCCCTTATTTCTGGTGCTCCCATCAGAGTCCCCCTTATATCTGGTGCCCCCATCAGAGTCCCCCTTACATCTGGTGCCCCCATCTGAGTTTCCCCACACGTCACAGTCCCCTGTTACATCAGGTACCCCCAGGTGTCCCTCTATGCATCAAAGTTGCCCCCTCCCCCTTTCCCCCTGTACTCACAGATCAATAACTGAAAACAATGCAGCTCCCCCTTCCCATCTATCTCCATTCTTCACTCCCCTGCAGTGCCATGCTGACACTGAGCTGTGCCGGCTCTCTATCGCCCCCTGCAGTCTGGAGGTTGGAGAATACCCCAATTCCTCTCTCCAGCTATCTTAGGGACCCACATGCTGGTTTGAATAATGTGTCCGGTTTTCAGGCAGAGTGAAAACCAGACACATGATTCAAAACCCGGACTGTCCGGGTGAATCCCGGACAGGTGGCAACCCTAACCTGTACGTCATTTCGTGCAATATCCACTGAGGGGGGAGGGGTGTGTGTGCCACCAGGGGCGTGATCGCACGCTGATTGAACACAGGGGATGCCAATCAGTGGGTCCAGTGGAACCCGATGTCTCCGCCGTCCACCCGCGATCGTTCCCCGGAGAGGCAGAACGTAGATCTACCTATGTACACAAGGCAGATCGCCATTCTGACAGGGGAGAAGATGGAGATCTTGTGTTCATGCTAAACAGGAACAGCGATCTCTGTCTTCATCTAGTCAGTCCAAACCCCCCCCCCCACACACACAGTTAGCAATCACTGCCTAGGGACACGCTTAACCCTTTGATTACCCCTAGATGTGTAACCCCTTCCCTGCCAGTGTCATTAGTACAGTGACAGTGCATATTTTTTAGCACTGATCACCGGTCCCGCTATAAGTCTCTGATCGACGTCATTACTAGTAAAAAAATAAAAATAAATAAAAATTCCATAAAAAATATCCAAAAAAAAGTTTGTAGACGTGATAACTTTTGCATGCACCAATCAATAGACGTTTATTGGGATTTTTTTTTTTTTACCAAAAATATGCAGCTGAATACATATCGGTCTAAACTGATGAAAAAGTTCGACTTTTTTTATTTTTTTTACATTTTTTCATTGGATATATATATATATATAAGTCCCCCTTACATCTGGTGTCCCCCATCAGAGTCCCCCTTACATCTGGTGCCCCCGTCAGAGTCCCCCTTACATCTGGTGCCCCCGTCAGAGTCCCCCTTACATCTGGTGCCCCCATCAGAGTCCCCCTTACATCTGGTGCCCCCATCAGAGTCCCCCTTACATCTGGTGCCCCCATCAGAGTCCCCCTTACATCTGGTGCCCCCATCAGAGTCCCCCTTACATCTGGTGCCCCCATCAGAGTCCCCCTTACATCTGGTGCCCCCATCAGAGTCCCCCTTACATCTGGTGCCCCCATCAGAGTCCCCCTTACATCTGGTGCCCCCATCAGAGTCCCCCTTACATCTGGTGCCCCCATCAGAGTCCCCCCCCTTACATCTGGTGCCCCCATCAGAGTCCCCCTTACATCTGGTGCCCCCATCTGAGTTTCCCCACACATCACAGTCCCCTGTTACATCAGTTATTATCAGTCCCCTGTTATTTTCTGCTATATATATATAATATATATATAGCAGAAAATAAAAAATACAGTTTTTCTTTTTGTCAAAATTGAAGAAATTCAATTTTTTTTTTCATTTTTTTTTTTTATTGGATGTTTTATAGCAGAAAGTAAAAAATATAGTTTTTCTTCTTCAAAATTGTCGCTCTTTTTTTTTTTTTTTTGTTTATAACGCAAAAAAAAAAAAAAAACGCAGAGATGATCAAATACCACCAAAAGAAAGCTCTATTTGTGGAGTTCAGCTTTAGTGTCCGATCATTGTCGGCAAAATCCACCTTTGTGTTTGCTTTACAGAGGCGAGGGATCGGCGCACACACCAATACAAACAAGACAGGAGCTTTGGCGAGGCCGGCGGGGTTGATAGGAATGTCATCGGGTTCCAAAGGTACACAAAAAATATTGAATGACTTTGGGGTGTGGCCGGGGGATTTGAATAGGATTTTGTATAAACAAAGAAAAAAAAAAAAAGAAAAGAAAAGATAACAACGCACCTTATTCTAAACACACGACGGCAAATTATGGGTGGAGTTTAACCACTTGCTTACTGCGCACTTAAACACCCTTCCTGCCCAGACCAATTTTCAGCTTTCAGCGCTCTCGCACTTTCAGTGACAATTGCGCGGTCATGCAATGCTGTAACCAGATGAATTTTTTATCATTTTGTTCGCACAAATAGAGCTTTAGTTTGGTGGTATTTATTCGCGACTCCGTTTTTTATTTTTTGCGATATAAGCGAAAAAATTGCGGAAATTTTGAAAAAAAACAATATTTTCTCCTTTCTTTCTTAAAACAAATCCAATAAAATCAAATTTTGTCATAAATTTAAGCCAAAATGTATTCTGCTACATGTTTTTTGTAAAAAAAAATTCCGTTAAGTGTATAATAATTGGTTCGCGTGATCACGGACATATGTACGCAAATGATCATGTACAGATGTGTGCAGGTGATCACGGACATATGTGTGCAGATAATCATTGGCACATGTTATTTTACTGGGACATATGTGGGGGACATGTGTTTTTATTATTTGAAGACATGTGTGTTTTGGGGACATGTGTGTTTTGGGGACATGTGTGTTTTGGGGACATGTGTGTTTTACTGTGGGGACACTACACTGGTGATCAGTGAGTAAAAATCTGTAAAAAAAAACAGCTAATACTCACTGATCACCAGCCGGCTGCAGCGATCCGCTCTCCTCTCCTCACCGACGACTTCTGTGTGAGGAGAGGAGAGCCGATTGCCTAGCAACCGGCTGTTTTGTTTACATCACATGACGGCTGTGATTCGTCACGGCCATCATGTGATCAGGAGGGCCAATCACCGAGCCCTCCTGCCGATCCGGGATGCGCCGTGTCCGGGTGACACGGCCGCATCGGGATCGCGCCGCTGCGCGGGCACGCGCGCGCGCGATCCCTCTACTTCTGAAGGACGTTCCGGAACGTCCGATCAGAAGTAGACGGCTCCCACCCGGCCGTATATGTACAGTGGCCGGGTGGGAAGTGGTTAAATAAATACACAGACAAGAAAAATGTAAAAGGAATAAAATGAAAGAATAAAAAAAATTCTAAATAATAACCAACTAACTAACAAATTTGTAAATTAAAAAATTTGAAAATTAAAAAATTCGAAAATTCGAAAATTCGAAAATTAGAAAATTCAAAAATTAAAAAAATTAAAAAATTAGAAAATTAAAAAATTAGAAAATTAAAACATTTAAAAATTAAAAAATTAAAAAATTTAGAAAATTAAAAAAATAGAAAATGAGAAAATTAGAAATATATACAGTGCCTTGCGAAAGTATTCGGCCCCCTTGAACTTTTCAACCTTTTGCCACATTTCAGGCTTCAAACATAAAGATATAAAATTTTCATTTTTTGTGAAGAATCACCAACAAGTGGGACACAATTGTGAAGTGGAACAAAATCTATTGGATATTTTAAACTTTTTTAGCAAATAAAAAACTGAAAAGTGGTGCGTGCAAAATTATTCGGCCCCTTTACTTTCAGTGCAGCAAACTGACTCCAGAAGTTCAGCGAGGATCTCTGAATGATCCAATGTTGTCCTAAATGACTGATGGTGATAAATAGAATCCACCTGTGTGTAATCAAGTCTCTGTATAAATGCACCTGCTCTGTGATCGTCTCAGGGTTCTGTTGAAAGCGCAGAGAGCATCATGAAGACCAAGGAACACACCAGGCAGGTCCGTAATACTGTTGTGGAGAAGTTTAAAGCCGGATTTGGATACAAAAAGATTTCCCAAGCTTTAAACATCCCAAGGAGCACTGTGCAAGCGATCATTTTGAAATGGAAGGGGTATCAGACCACTGCAAATCTACCAAGACCTGGCTGTCCCTCTAAACTTTCAGCTCAGACAAGGAGAAGACTGATCAGAGATGCAGCCAAGAGGCCCATGATCACTCTGGATGAACTGCAGAGAACTACAGCTGAGGTGGGAGAGTCTGTCCATAGGACAACAATCAGTCGTACACTGCACAAATCTGGCCTTTATGGAAGAGTGGCAAGAAGAAAGCCATTTCTCAAAGATATCCATAAAAAGTCTCGTCTAAAGTTTGCCACAAGCCACCTGGGAGACACACCAAACATGTGGAAGAAGGTGCTCTGCTCCGATGAAACCAAAATCTAACTTTTTGGCCACAATGCAAAACGATATGTTTGGCGTAAAAGCAACACAGCTCATCACCCTCAACACACCATCCCCACTGTCAAACATGGTGGTGGCAGCATCATGGTTTGGGCCTGCTTTTCTTCAGCAGGGACAGGGAAGATGGTTAAAATTGAGGGGAAGATGGATGCATCCAAATCATTGTTGTAAGTAACGCGATTAAAGTAAACGGCGTTACGTAACGCCGTTACTTTAAAGGGTAACGAGTAATCTAACTGATTACTCTTCCCCTTGCGGTAACGCCGTTCCCATTACTGGGGCGGCGTTACCGCAATTACTCGCCGCGATCCGCGGAGCCGTCCGCGGCCTCGGCCTTAGGAAAGGCCGCGGCTTCGGCCTAGCTCCGGAGCGGCGGCCATCTTGGTGCACCCGTCGGCCGTTTACAATGTGATTGCTCCGTCAAATGACGGAGCGATCACTTGTAAACAAACCGGCGTCAAGATGACGCCGGTTCCTCTCTCCCCTCTGTGTACAGATCTGTACAGTGGAGGGGAGAGTTCGGATGCCAGCACATACCCTGCCAATACTCTGCAATACCAGCCAATACCCTGACAACACCCTGCAATACCCAGGTAATACTCTGCAATACTCTGCCAATACTCTGCCAATACTCTGCAACACCCTGCCAATACTCTGCAACACCCTGCCATACCCAGCCATACCCAGCCATACTCTGCCATAATCTGCAATACCCCGTAATACCCATCCATACTCTGCCATACCCAGCCATACTCTGCAATACCCCGTAATACCTAGCTATACTCTGCAATACTCTGCCATACCCAGCCATACTCTGCAATACCCCGTAATACCCAGCCATACTCTGCAATACTCTGTAATACCCAGCCATACTCTGCGATACTCTGTAATACCCAGCCATACTCTGCAATACTCTGTAATACCCAGCCATACTCTGCGATACTTGGTAATACCCAGCCATACTCTGCAATACACGGTAATACCCAGCCATACTCTGCAATACTCGGTAATACCCAGCCAATACTCTGCGATACCCAGCCAATACTCTGCAATACCCTGCCAATACTCTGCAACACCCTGCCAATACTCTGCAACACCCTGCCAATACTCTGCAACACCCTGCCAATACTCTGCGATACCCAGCCAATACTCTGCAACACCCTGCCAATACTCTGCAACACCCAGCCAATACTCTGCCATACCCAGCCATACTCTGCAATACTCGGTAATACCCAGCCATACTCTGCAATACACGGTAATACCCAGCCATACTCGGCGATACCCAGCCGTACCCAGCCATGCTCAGCCATACTCAGCCATACTCAGCCAATATTACAGTTGAGGAGATGACGTGGATATTACAGTGGGGGAGATTGTGGATATTACAGTGGGGGCTTTATGGTGGTGGAATTTTTACAGGTTTTTGCAAATTCAATTATTATTTGCTGATCCGAAAAATGATCCGATCCGTGACTCTGATCCAAGCAACGATCCGATCCGTGAGTTTGGGGGGACAGATGTACAGAGGGGGAACAGATATATGTGTGTGGGGGGGGACAGACGTGTAGTGGGGTACAGAGGGGGAACAGATATACGTGTGTGGGGGGGACAGATGTGTAGTGGGGTACAGAGGGGAAACAGATATATGTGTTGGGGGGGAACAGACGTGCAGGGGGGTGCAGAGGGGAAATAGACGTGCAGGGGGGAACGCGCCCCTTGCTTACAGTAATACTAGACCCGCCCCTAAGAATATAAAAAAAAAAATCACAGTTACTTTTCTGAGTAACTAATTACTTTTCCAATGTAGTAACTGAGTTACTAACTCAATTACTTTTTTGGGAGAAGTAATTTGTAATGTAACTAATTACTTTTTTAAAGTAAGATGACCAACACTGATCCAAATACAGGACCATTCTGCATGAAAACCTGTTGGAGTCTGCAAAAGACCTGAAACTGGGACGGAGATTTATCTTCCAACAAGACAATGATCCCAAACATACAGCAAAATCTACAAAGGAATGGTTCACAAATAAACGTATCCAGGTGTTAGAATGGCCAAGTCAAAGTCCAGACCTGAATCCAATCGAGAATCTGTGGAAAGAGCTGAAAACTGCTGTTCTCCATCCAACCTCACTGAGCTCGAGCTGTTTTGCAAGGAAGAATGGGCCAGAATTTCAGTCTCTCGATGTGCAAAACTGATAGAGACATACCCCAAGCGACTTGCAGCTGTAATCGCAGCAAAAGGTGGCTCTACAAAGTATTAACGCAAGGGGGCCAATTAATTTTGCACGCCCCACTTTTCATTTTTTTATTAGTTAAAAAAGTTTCAAAAATCCAATAGATTTCGTTCCACTTCACAATTGTGTCCCACTTGTTGGTGATTCTTCACACAAAAATAAAAGTTTATATCTTTATGTTTGAAGCCTGAAATGTGGCAAAAGGTTGAAAAGTTCAAGGGGGCCGAATACTTTCGCAAGGCACTGTATATATATATATATATATATATATATATATATATATATATATACGTGATAGCCGTGTGGGTGGGCTATGGGCAGATATGTTAGGTTGGTGGATGATGCCCCGGGGTAGTGACCTCCAAGCTTTGTATTGTTCCACTGTGCCCGGATACCGAGCTAAGAAGGTAGGCACAAGAGATAGGCGGTGGGTGGAACTGGGACTGGTAGGCAAAAGATCACTTCATTTTACTAAGTCTGCTTACTTATTGAGGAAGGGATGACTGATTACAGCATAGCCAATGGGGCTGAACATACAGGGGGGTGTTTATAGGACCAGACACCTTGCCGTACAAAAACCAAGTGCGGGTCTCCAGTCCCCCGGACAGGAAACCCATGGCTGAGAGTCTCTGAAGACAGACTTTCTAGAAGGCGAAGATAAGAAGATTTTTGTAAGCAGATTTTTACTACAAGTACTCTCCGAATATAAAAAACAATGTCTGCCTGGAGATGAGCTCTGCAATGGCCCTCATGGAAAGAAGAGGAAGCTGGTTTTCAGAAAAGTAAGAAAGTTTAGGAAAAGTTCAAGGGCAATTCTACATTATTATCTTTGCCTTTTGTCCATTATGATTGCTGATGGAAAAGAGAAATTGGTGGGATTCTTACATTTCTCTTGCATGGAGATCTGGTTCATCTGAAAAGACAAGAGAAGAGTTACTATTCCATTCTTCTAGAGGGCGACCAAAGACAGGACACAGGAACGGGAGGACGATGAAAGGAACAAAGTACTGAGAGAACATAGAGATTACATTGGATGAAAGATGGAAACTACGGGAATAACAAATAGGAGAGGCAGAAGAAGAAGGTTAGTAGAAAATACAGGAGAAAACGGATCAAGCCCTGGATGATGTGGAAGTGTCCCTGGACGATGGTGACAGGACCGGTGGACGAGGGAAGGTGTATTTCTACAAGAATGCTGTCGTACGCATCTTGAAATTCCACAAAAAGAAAATTTTATTCCAGTCAGACTAGCATCACCTCGGATTGGAGTATGTAGTCCAAGCTTAGAATGTTCCTCTGCCAGTTGGCTCCATCCCAGGTGGTCTCGTCAAGGTGTGCAGGAACACCTGTGAGAACTTTTTATCAAGCCTTTCTTTCTAGACAGAGGTGGGCCCATTTTATAGAGGTCCAGGGCTTTTTTTTCAGGGGGAACTTGGTGGAACTGAACCACCTCTGGCTCAGACCCTTTGGTGCCTGCTCTCCGCAATCACTTGTAAACACAGAAGTCTGGTTTCTGTGTTTACAGGTGACGGCTCTGCACTCTGTATGTAATGCAATCCTGGTATTTAATGCCCCTTTAAGACCCTCCTACTGTTTTCGTGAAATTTGACTGAACACACCCACTATTTGATGTGATTTGGAGGGTGTGTGTAGGGGGAGGGGTTTTGTGGGGCCGTGGTTAAGTTCCACGGCCCCTGTAGAGGTCTATTAGTGAGACCAAAGAGAGAGACAACTGAGGGCCATTGAAGTAAAATGGAGCAAAGAGAGACAACTGAGGAACAAAGAGGGACCTTGGAGGAACAAAAAGTAAAACTCGGGGAACACAGAGAGGAATCTGAGGAACAAAGAAGGATAATTGAGGAGCAAAGGGGGGAAAACTGAGTAACAAAAAGAGAAAACTGGGGAAAAAAGAGGTAAAACTGGAACTGTTTGTCTCCCGTAGACTTCAGTGGGGTTCACCATTCGGGTTAGGGGGGTGTTCTGCCCATCTCTACTGAAGAACAAAGAGGGACAACTGAGGAAAAAAGAGGCACAGCTTAGGAACATAGAAGGGCAACTGAGGAACAAAGAGGCACAGCTTAGGAACATAGAAGGACAACTAAAGAACAAAGAGGGAAAGTTAAGGAACAAGGTATGAAAACTGAGGAACAAGGAGTTATAACTAAGGAACAAATATGGACATCTGAGTAACAAAGAAGGACAACTATGAGCTGCTGAGTGATGTGGCCCACCTGTCACCCTGCCTGTCACTTCGCCTCTCAGACACTCCAAGACAAACAGTGCATCTGCTTTGTTTTTGTATTTTATTGAGGGGATTGAACTTGGGATGCCCAGTGAAATTAGCATAAATACTTGGGACAGATTATATACACTCCGGTATATACACTTCTCTCTTCCTCCAGCACAACTCTTGCTTGAGCTTCAATGCAGAGCTAGCACCGCGTGGTTAGGCCTGACTTAGCGAGGCCTTAGCAACTGCCTCTTACAGGCAGGGACCGCGGACCCCTTTAGTGTAGCAATAGAAAGTTCAGCTGGGCTGACCCTGGGTATTTATGCCAATCCAAATTGGGGATTGGTCAGGGCTCCCTAAAACACCCCAGGCAGCTTCACCTCTCCTCTCCTCCTCCTCTCCTTCTAGATCCTTTTAGAAAGAAGAGGGAGGTCTCGGTGATGCTGCCTGTGATTCACCATCTGCTACCCTGAGCCACTCCCAGCCCAAAATCACAACAGGCCTAAATGTATCTACTATGCAAAAAAATCCTACCTCTAGCACCTAACCTACCTAGTGGGTGCTACATAAGGAACAAAGAAGGACAACTGAGGAACAGAAAAGGGGGGTACTAAATAAGTAACCAAAGGACAACTGAGGAACAAAGAGGGACAACTAAGGAACAAGGTATGACAACTGAGGAACAAAGAGGGACAGCTAAGGAACAAATATGGAGAACTGAGGAACAATGAAGGACAACTGAGGAACAAAGAAGGACAACTGAGGAACAAAGAAGGACAACTGAGGAACAAAGAAGGACAACTGAGGAACAAAGACGGACAACTGAGGAACAAAGAAGGACAACTGAGGAACAAAGAAGGACAACTGAGGAACAAAGAAGGACAACTGAGGAACAAAGAAGGACAACTGAGGAACAAAGATGGACAACTGAGGAACAAAGATGGACAACTGAGGAACAAAGATGGACAACTGAGGAACAAAGAGAGACAGCTAAGGAACAAAGAGAGACAGCTAAGGAACAAATATGGACAACTGAGGAACAACAAAAGACAACTGAGGAACAAAGAGGGACAGCTAAGGAACAAATATGAACAACTGAGGAACAACGAAGGACAACTAAGGAACAATGCATGACAACTGAGGAACAAATATGGACGAGAACCAAAGAGGGAAAACTGGGAAAAATTTGGAAAAACTGGAAAACAAAGAGAGACAACTTAGGAACTTAGAGGGGAAACTGTTGAACAAAGATGGAAACCTGAGGAAGAAAGAAGGGAAATTAAGTACAACTGAGGAAAAAATGAACAAAGAGGGACAGCTAAGGAACAAATATGGACAACTGAGGAACAACGAAGGACAACTGAGGAACAAAGAGGGACAACTGAGGAACAAAGAGGGACAACTGAGGAACAAAGAGGGACAACTGAGGAACAAAGAGGGACAACTGAGGAACAAAGAGGGACAACTGAGGAACAAAGGAGGACAACTGAGGAACAAAGGAGGACAACTGAGGAACAAAGGAGGACAACTGAGGAACAAAGGAGGACAACTGAGGAACAACGAAGGACAACTGGGAAAAATTTGGAAAAACTGGAAAACAAAGAGAGACAACTTAGGAACATACAGGGGAAACTGAGGAACAAAGATGGAAACCTGAGGAAGAAAGAAGGTAAATGAAGTACAACTGAGGAAAAACTTAACAAAGAGGGACAACTGAGGAACAAAAAGGCAAAACTGAGGAACAAAAAGGGAAAACTGCAGAAGAGGGATAACTGAGGAAGAAAGCGGGAAAATGCAAGAGCAAAGAAAGAGAACGAAAGAACAAAGAGGTACTACTGAGGAACAAAGACGGACAACTGAGGAACATAGAGGAACAAGTGAGGAACAAAGAGGGACTGAGGAGTGATGAGTTTGGTTTCAAAATTACCACTTGGAAGCTATATACCCAGGGGCGGCACCAGCATAAGGCCACTTAGGTGACCACCTCAGGGTGCCAGGATAGAGGGAGGGTTGCAAAACGCACCTTCCCCTGGGTAGACCAAAATCCTCACCCTGCCTGGTGAGTGTCTCTATAGCCTGTCACCTTCCTGTGTATTATTGCAGTGCTGGGTATACTAAAAGGCACCCCTCTGCTCACTCCTTCGGCAGCACATATGACTGAACAGAGACCGTTCTCACCAGTGATAGCTAACTCCTGGGTACAGTCCAAGACTTCACAGGGGGTGTTTCTATGGTGGACAGGGCAGTAGCCCCCCCCCCCCACACCTGTTTATCCACCCTCACAATTGGAGCTAGTGATTGGAGGGGGGCTGCCAGGTATTCGCTGGAAGGGGGGGGCAGGAGAGCGTTGCTGTGGGTGGCAGGTAGTGTCAAGAACCAGGCTTCCTGCACGCCACTTTCAAATCACTCCTCTGCCCGCCGCTGTGTACCCTGACCAGTGCCATATTCCTCACCAGACAGGGACAGACTCTCCACTGCCCGCTGTGTAAGTGGCCGGTGTGTACCCTCAGCTGTGACTTTTACGTTGTCCATAATGTACCAAAACATTTTCGCTCATGCTTACTAGAAAGGATGGTAAATGTAAAAGGAAAAGCTGTTGCCAGGGTCAATGTGAACGGAAGCTTCAGAAGCTTTCAACACCCATGTAGAAAAGACAGAAAACAAAGATCACGTGACCTCTACAGCTAAATAAAACGTATCCTTACTATAAGGCTGCATTCACACCTGAGCGTTTTGTCGCCTGAAGCCTGAAGCTACAAAACGCTAGAGGGGAAAAAATACATTATTCTCTATGGAGATGGTTCACATCTCCACTCCAAAACGCCTGAAGCCCTACGCCTGAAGCTCGAACAAGTTCCGGACCCTTTTTTGTCGCGCGAATCTGGCAGATTTGGGCGTTTTTATTCTTTTTACATTGGTGACCTTTTGCTCTGCACAAAATTCGCGGCAAATCGCGGTAAAAAAACGCTGCGAATCGCGGTAAAAAATGCAGCAAAAAACGCCGCAATTCGCGCGATTTTCTGCCTGAAAAGCTACGCTCAGGTGTGAATGCAGCCTAAGGCTGCTTTCACACTGGGGCGGTTTGCAGGCGTTATTGCGCTAAGAATAGCGCCTGCAAACCGACCCGAAACAGCTGTTGCTGTTCCTTCAGTGTGAAAGCCCGAGGGCTTTCACACTGAAGCGATGTGCTTGCAGGACGCTCAAAAATGTCCTGCAAGCCGCATCTTTGGCTCACTATAGGAGCGGTATATTTACCGCTCCTATAGCGCCCGGTCCCATTGAAAACAATGGGGGAGCGCGCCGAACCTGCCCGCAAAACGCCGCTGCAGCGGCGGTTTGTGGGCGGTATTGACCCTTTTTCGGCCGCTCGCGTGGGGTAAAACCACCCCGGTAGCGGCCGAAATGCGCCGCTAAAACGCCGGTAAAGCGGCGCTAAATATAGCGCCGATTTACCGCCAGCACCCCCACCGCTCCAGTGTGAAAGCAGCCTAAGAGAAAGCTACACCACCAAAGATAAGACCATATATGGTGTAATAAATGTTGTACACTTTATTGGATTACAAAAGTTTATATCTCAAGGAGCATATGATAATATAAATGAGCCACTAACACAAGACTAAAGACAAGGGTGGACTGGTCAAAAGTGAGAATTGAGTGGCAGCTCATATGTTTCTTATGCATTACCAAGATTAAACCCCCTCCATCCACCGGTCCGGAAATGAAACCAGATAATTCATTGTCAATCTCAGGCTGAAATGACCCGGGTCATAGTACATCGGGGGCATCTACACTACACACCATAAAGTAACTGTAGATCAAAAGAATATATAGCAATGAAGATATAAAAAGATATGTACACTCCCCGGGCCACTTTATTAGGTACACCTGTTCATATACTTAGTAACACAAATTGCTAATCAGCCAATCACACAGCAGCAACTCAATGCGTTTAGGCATCTAGGACTGGTGAAGACCACTTGCTGAAGTTCAAACCGGGCATCAGAATGGTTGTTGGTGGCAGACGGGCTGGTCTGGGTATTTTTGGGATTTTCACACACAACTATCTCTCGGGTTTACAGAGAGTGGTGGAAAGAAAGAGGAAAATATCCAGTGAGCGGCAGTTGTGTGGAGGAAAATGCCTTGTTGATGTCGGAGGTCAGAGGAGAATGAGCAGACTGGTTCCAGATGATAGAAAGGCAACAGTAACTCAAATAAACACTCGTTACACCCAAGGTATACAGAATACCATCTCTGAACGCACAACACATCCAACTTTGAAGCAGATAGGCTGCAGCAGCAGAAGACCACACCGGGTGCCACTCCCATTAGCCAAGAACAGGAAACTGATGCCACGTTTTTCCTATCGGAATTCCGACGGAATTTCGCTCAAACTGTCTTGCCTACACACGGTCACACCAAATTCCGACCGTCAATAACACCACAAAATACAACACGTTCGACGGCACGATAAAAGGGAAGTTTAATGCTTCCGAGCATGCGTCAAATTGTTTCCGAGCATGCGTCGGAATTTTGCGTGTCGGAATTGCATACACGCGATCGGAAAATCCGATTGAAAGGTTCTCCGTCTGAAAAATTAAGAACAGGTTCTCAATCCAAAGTCCGTCGGAAATGCCGACAGAAAAAGACCGATGGGCATACACACGGTCGAAAAATCCAATTTAAAGCTCCCATCAGACTGTTTCCATCGGAAATTCCGACCGCGTGTACACGTTATGAGGCTACAATTGGCACAGGATCACCAAAATTGGACAATAGAGGTTTGGAAAAACATTGCCTGGTCTGATGAGTCTGGATTTCAGCTCCGACATTCAGATGGTCGGGTCAGAATTTGGCGGCCTGGATCTATCCTGCCTTGTATCACCGGTTCAGGCTGGTGGTGGTGGTGTAATGTTGTGGAGGGTATTTTCTTGGCACATCTTCTGATGGCTCCTTCCAGCAGGATATGCACCATGTCACAAA
Source organism: Lithobates sylvaticus (assembly GCA_028564925.1). NCBI lineage: Eukaryota > Metazoa > Chordata > Amphibia > Anura > Ranidae > Lithobates > Lithobates sylvaticus. The sequence goes on from CM053029.1 coordinate 15,872,352, forward strand.
GCTCCAATCATCTCACCACTGGACAATGAGGTACAGTTTTTCTCCATTGTTTTGGCTCATTTCTTGAAACAGAAATGACATTCTCAAAACAACATGGACAAATCTCCAAACCACTTGGCAATTGTTCACAACTGAATTGAATTTCTCATTCATTTCTTCAAATTGCAAATGTCTCAGTACATGTCTCAATGTCTCAGTACATCTTTCAAATGATTAAGTACAAGTAGCCGACATTTAGCACAATTTCCAAGTAAATATATCTTGTTGATCTAAACTGATTGTCAATTCTCAGTCTAATGGTCGTTCACTCCAAAACGTGTCAGCGTCATTTCATTGTTTAAGTCATCACATGCACAATAGTCTGTTCAATTGTCAAAATTATTCAGGAACATAATACCATGAATACCATATATGAATCTCTTGGAATATTTGATAAAATGATTACAGCAATTGACAGTCAGGTGCAACTAGAACTTGACTAACGAAGGAGGAGTTGGAGTTGGTCTCAGATGACCGATCAAACAGTATGTTTAGTTACCTGACAGGTGCTGTCCATGATTGTGAATGCTGCCAAACATGTATATATATAGCTTGACCATGCAGGACCAGTACAATTTCTGAACATGGAGGCACCTAACCAAGTAAATGAACAAGGGCAACTGCCTGCTCGAGGAAGAGGAGGAAGAGGAGGAGGAGTAATGCCCCGTACACAAGGTCGGAAATCCCGACCACAAAATCCGTCAGATTTTTTCCGACGGATTTTGTCCGACGCTGGTGTTGCATACACACAGTCCGACGAAGTTGTCGGAAAATACGATCATTCTGAACGTGGTGACGTTCGTTGCGTACAACAAAACTACGTAGAGGCTAGTAGCCAATAGCTTTGGTTTGGTAATTTGATCTGAGCATGCGTGGCACTTTGTCCGTCGGAATTACCTACACACGGTCGGAAAAAGTCTGATCGGATTTTGTTGTCGGAAAATTTGAGATCCTGCTCTCAAATTTTTTCCGGCGAAAATTACACACGATCGGATTTTCCGACAACATAATCCGATTGGACTTTTTCCATTGGAATAACATACGGGGCATAACATTTCAGTAAGTCTACTCGTTGATAATTTTTTCCCTCCCCTTTCTGTCAAATACCCCCTGTAGTACCTCTGCATAGGGTACATGTACCCCAGGTTTGGAACCACTGGAATACTGGCCAGTAGTATATTGAACTTGTGTAGAACATAGAACATTCCTATGTAACTGTCTGTAACTGCAGTGTATGACTCTTCTGTATGACTGATTTGATGTTTTCTTGTTTTACTCTATTGCAGAGAATAATGGCATTGGAAGGAAACGAGACCTCTCACATACTCGTGTATGTGGATGAGGCTGGCTTCAACCTGGCCAAGGGCCGAAGACGTGGCCGTAATTTTATTGGCCACGGTGGATGTCCCAGGTCAGCGAGGGGGCAATATAACTATGTGTGCTGCCATTTCTGAGAATGGTGTGGCCACTCACATCCCCAGTCTTGGCCCATACAATACACAGGAGCTCCTCATCTTCTTGGACCTCCTTCATTTGGATTTGATCCCTGAAAATGAGAGAGGTCTCATAGGGCGTCACCTACCACGATATATAATTGTATGGGACAATGTGAATTTCCATCGTGGCCCGCTTATCAGGGCCTGGTTCACTGCTCATCCAAGGATGGATATGATGTTCCTACCACCTTACTCTCCTTTCCTCAATCCTATTGAGGAGTTTTTCTCCGCTTGGAGGTGGAGAGTGTATGAGCATCGGGCTCAAGATCAGAGGTCCCTGCTCCATGCAATGGACGCTGCCTGTGAGGATTATACAGGAGATCAGTGTAGGGGATGGTTGCGACATGCACGTCGTTTCTTCCCTCGTTGCATCGCAAGGGAGGATATACGCTGCGATGTTGACGAGAATCTGTGGCCAGACAGCAGCGTGTGGATGGGCAGGAGGGTGAGGACGGTGGCCAGTGAAGAGATGTTACAGTAGTTGTGAAACTCAAGCTTTATTTACAGCATTGTAGGCTAAATTTAATTTTCCTTGTTTTTTGTTTGTGTGTTTATATTTCTGTATATTATGCTGTATACATTTTCTTTTTACTCTGATGTATGGAAGTAAAGTAATTTTTCCATGGCAGTATGAGTGCAATGTGTGATGTCAAACCTTGAAGGCTACTATTACCCTAAAATCTTTTCTTTTTTTTCAGTTTTATACACAATTGTATTCAGTTAGCTAGACCAAAACTGTACAGTAACCATTGTCAATGAAGGACTGGGCTAAGACTGAAAGGTGGACATGAGGGATATTTCAATGGTCCTCTGCCATACAGACAAAACATCTAAACATTTTGACTTGCAGTGCTTACACAATGCCAAAGGGATGAAGCATTTTGGGGGCACTGACTATTTTAATGAGAAAGAAATTTATTTTTGACACATGAATGAACTGTTTTGGGAAAGATATGAGCTTTTGAAGGTGAACCATGGTGTTGTGCCGAACCATCCAGGTTATTTTGGCAAAAGCACCAAGAGAGTTGAGAACGTCTGGTCTGTTTCAAGAAATGAGCCAAAGCAATTGAGAAGAATCTTTGCCATTTTGGGTGCACTGACTCTTTATATGGGAAAGGAATATGGTTTTGAAGCATGAGTGAACAGTTTTGGGAGAGATATGAGCTTTTGCACGTGAGTTATAGTGTTGTGCTGAACTGTAAGACTGTTTAGCCAAATGATCTTAGAGTTTTGAGAATGTAATTTCTGTTTCAAGAAATGAGCCAAACCAATAGAGAAAAACTGTAATAAGAACTGGCCAACATCTTTGAAAATGGAGGACCATTGACTGGGCTATTTCATATCTTTGTTTTATTAGGGCTAGGCAACACCTGTTACCCACAATCACCATGAACTGGGCAATACTCGCATCTGGGGGCACCAGGAACTGGACAACACATAGCTCCTTTGCTATAAGGGACTGGGTGATATATAATCCTGGGTAACACCTCTGGACCATAAAGACTGGACCACCAGAGACTGGTCGGTATTATCTACCTTATGTACCACAAACTGCACATCAGAGGATTTCATCATGATTTAACCAGTTGTGGACACTGGACATATAACAACCTTCATGGATGTACAGTGCCTTATTATGCCCCTTAAGAGGGCTTGAGGTAAAGGCTTATTAACATACTTGGCCAGGGTGGATTTCTTATGGGAGATGTTGATCAGTGTTGGGTAGGGCTCATTCTGGTCAATGGCCCATTGACCTGAGTGAGCCTTTCTATGCACGTTCATTTACCTCGTAAGAAGTCTACTCTGGTCCATTACAGGGCCTTGAAAAAGTATTCACACCCCTTGACATTTTACATATTTTGTCATGTTACAACCAAAAACGTAAATATATTTTATTGGGCTAGACCAGGGGTCTCCAAATTACGGCCCTCCAGTTGTTCGGTAACTACAATTCCCATCATGCCTAATCATGTCTGTGAATGTCAGAGTTGTATAATGCCTCATGGGGATGTGTAGTTCCGCAACAGCTGGAGGGCTGTAGTTTGGAGATCCCTGGGCTAGACCAACGCAAAGTGGCACATAATTGTGAAATGGAAGGAAAATTCTAAATGGTTTCAATTTTTTCTTTTTACAAATACATATATGAAAAGTGTGGGGGGCATTTGTATTCAGCCCCCTCTACTCTGATACTCCTAACTAAAATCTAGTGGAACCAATTGCCTTCATAAGTCACTTAATTAGTAAATAGAGTCCACCTGTGTGTAATTTCTTTTCAATATTTTTATTGAGTTTATATCATACAAAGATACATGGTAATAACAATTTCTAGTGAGGCAGTACAATTGATAGAACAGAATATACATACGTGTATAGTAACAAAAACAACTAAGACTGACTGCTAGTTAAAGCCAGTGTAAAGTAACCCTGCCCTAGATAGGGTTTTTTTTTTTTCTTTTCAATATTTTTTATTGAGTTTATATTCCTGTGTGTAATTTAATTTCAGTATAAATACAGCTGTTCTGTGTTCTTTGTTAGAGAACCTTAGTGAACAAACAGAATCATGAAGGCGAAGGAACACACCAGACAGGTCAGGGATAAAGTTGTGGAGAAGTATAAAGTAGGGTTAGGTTATAATAATATATCCCAAGCTTTGGACATCTCACAGAGCTCTGTTCAATCCATCATCGGAAAATGGAAAGAGTATGGCACAACTGCAAACCTACCAAGATATGGCCGTCCACCTAAACTGACCGGCTGGGCAAGGAGAGCATTCATCAGAGAAGAGCCAAGGGGTCCATGGTAGCTCTGGAGGAGCTGCAGAGATCCACAGCTCAGGGGGGAGAATCTGTCCACAGGACAACTATTAGTCGTGCTCTCCACAAATCTGGCCATTAGGATGGAGATGTGATCAATGTGCTGATTAATACAATAATCAAAAAGTAATAATAATAAGAAAACAACTTTCGGTGAATGTTGAGCGATGTGATCAATGTCCTGATCAATTCAATAATCAATAGGTAATAATAAGAATTATAAAATCTCTGTGAATGTAGAGAGAGATGTGGTCAATGTCCTGATCAATACAATTAATAAGATATAAGAATAAAATATGTTTTCATTGAATGTGGACAGAGATGTGACCAATGTTCTGATCAATTCAATAATCAATAAGTAATAAGAAGAAGAATAAACTCTCGGTGAATGTAGAGAGATATGTTATCAATGTCCTGATCAATACAACAATTAATAAGTAATAAGAATAAAATACGTTTTCATTGAATGTGGACAGAGATGTGACCAATGCTCTGATCAATTCAATAATCAATAAGTAATAAGAAGGATAAACTCTCGGTGAATGTAGAGAGATATGTTATCAATGTCCTGATCAATACAACAATTAATAAGTAATAAGAATAAAATACGTTTTCATTGAATGTGGACAGAGATGTGACCAATGCTCTGATCAATTCAATAATCAATAAGTAATATTAAGAAGGATAAACTCTCGGTGAATGTAGAGAGATGTGATCAATGTCATGATCAATTCAATAATCAATAAGTAATAAGAAGAAGAATAAACTCTCGGTGAATGTAGAGAGATGTGATCAATGTCATGATCAATTCAATAATCAATAAGTAATAAGAAGACGAATAAACTCTCGGTGAATGTTGAGAGAGATGTGGTCAATGTCCGGATCAATACAACAATTAATAAGTTATAAGAATAAAATAAAGTTGTCATTGAATGTGGACAGAGATGTGACCAGTGTCAATAAATGATAATAAGAAGAATAAACTATTGGTGAATGTAGAGAGAAATGTGATCAATGTCCTGATCAATACAACAATTAATAAGTAATAATAAGAATAAGTTCTCAGTGAATGTGGACAGAGATGTGACCAATGTCCTAATCAATTCAATAAGTAATAATAAGAAGAATAAACTCTCGGAGAATGTTGAAAAAAGATGTGATCAATGTCCTGATCAATCAAATAAGTTTTCATTGAATGTGGACAGAGATGTGACCAATGTTCTAATCAATTGAAAAATCAATAAGTAATAATAATGCCGCGTACACACGACTGGACTTTTCGGCAGACTAGGTCCGAAGGGATTAGTCCGTCGGACAATCCGATGGTGTGTGGGCAAATCCGAACGTTTTTCTGGAAAAAAAAAATCAGAAATAGAACATGTTTCAAATTTATCTGACGGACTCAATTCCGATGGACTCAAAATCGGGAAAAACATTCGTCTGTGTGCTGGTCCGACGGACCAAATAGGACGCGAGGGAAGCTATTGGCTACTGGCTATTGAACTTCCCTGTTTAGTCCCATCTTACGTCATCACACTCAATACGAACGGACTTCGTACAGAAAGTCAGTCGGAACTCCACGGAAAGTCCGTCAGGAAGACAGTCGGACCTAGTCTGCCGGAAAGTCCGGTCGTGTGTACGCGGCATTAGAAGAATAAGCTCTTGGTGAATGTAGAGATGTGACCAATGTTCTGATCAATTCATTAATCAATAAGTAATAAGAATAAACTCTCAGTGACTGTAGAGAGAGACGTGGTCAATGTCCTGATCAATACAATAAGTAATAAGAATAAAAGGACTTACATGGTAGAAGATCCGAGTGTGAGGTATAAATCTCGAGGGAACTGATCAACGTCTAGAGAAGGTGGAAGTCAATTTCTACACGGGAATAGATCAGAGGAGGAGGAGGAGATCAGAGGGTGAGGAGGAGGAGATCAGAGGGTGAGGAGGAGGAGATCATAGGATGAGGAGGAGGAGGACATCAGAGGATGAGAAGGAGGACATCATAGGATGAGGAGGAGGAGATCAGAGGGTGAGGAGGAGGAGATCATAGGATGAGGAGGAGGAGGACATCAGAGGATGAGGAGGAGGAGATCAGAGGATGAGGAGGAGGACATCAGAGGAGGAGGAGGAGGAGATCAGAGGATGAGGAGGAGGACATCAGAGGATGAGGAGGAGGACATCAGAGGATGAGGAGTAGGACATCAGAGGATGAGGAGGAGGAGATCAGAGGATGAGGAGGAGGACTTTAGAGGAGGACATCATAGGATGAGGAGGAGGACATTATAGGATGAGGAGGAGGACATCAGAGGATGAGGAGTAGGACATCAGAGGATGAGGAGTAGGACATCAGAGGATGAGGAGTAGGACATCAGAGGATGAGGAGGAGGACATCAGAGGATGAGGAGGAGGACATCAGAGGACGAGGAGGAGGACATCAGAGGATGAGGAGGACATCAGAGGATGAGGAGGAGGAGGAGGACATCAGAGGATGAGGAGGAGGACATCAGAGGATGAGGAGGAGGACATCAGAGGATGAGGAGGACATCAGAGGATGAGGAGGAGGAGGAGGAGGACATCAGTGGATGAGGAGGAGGACATCAGAGGATGAGGAGGAGGAGGAGGAGGACATCAGTGGATGAGGAGGAGGACATCAGAGGATGAGGAGGAGGACATCAGATGATGAGGAGGACATCATAGGATGAGGAGGAGGACATCAGAGGAGGAGAAGATCATAAGGTGAGGAGTCCCAGGCAAAGGCGAGGATCGTACAATAGCTGGGACTTCCCGGGCCGGGCAGAGGAGTTTAGAGGACGGAGAACAGAACTTTCCCAACAACGTAGTTGCCCGACATTTACAGAAAAGGTTTCCTTGGATGCCAGTTGTTCGGCAAGCCACTGCAGGCAGAGAATGTACTTTAATTAGGGGCGGGGCATTCATTTAAAATGGGCGCGGTTCTACAACAGGTATAACATTAACCCATTTTATAACTGAGCAGTAAGATATTGTACCCACGGGAAGGTCCTCGATGGTGATAAGGACAGGCACAAAGCCAGGAAGGTAAGGTGACACCTGTGGTATCAGCTGGTCGGGTCGAAGGTTTCTGTAGTAAAACAAGTCCGGGGACATGGTTCATCTGAATCAGTTGCTCGTGCGCCTCCTGTTTTTTAGTGACGCAAGTCCCCCTGGAGTGCCGATTGTTGGGATTGTGAAAGGTCTGCAGCTCCCAGGAGGAAGGGAGGAAAATAACCGATCGCTGCAGCCCTTCTACTCACACGATGAGCTTTAATGATTGTGTCACGCGGGAGAGTCCGACACACAGAAAACTCGCACTCATACTACAATAAAACTCTTCCATTACATTCACCTCGAAGAAGAATGTCAGCAGTCCGTCACCACGTAGCAACCAGTAATTGCCTTTGCAATGCCATAAATGCTTTGGTCAGATGCAGTGGCGGCTGGTGCTCAAAATTTTTTGGGGGGGGCGCAAACAAGCTGAAAAATTCTGAAAAAAAAACATCAATTGCAGCCTCACTGTGCCATCAATTGCAGCCTCACTGTGCCCATCAATTGCAGCCTCACTGTGCCCATCAATTGCAGCCTCACTGTGCCCATCAATTGCAGCCACTGTGCCCATCAATTGCAGCCACTGTGCCCATCAAACGCAGCCACTATGCCATCAAAAGCAGCCACTGTGCCCATCAAGCGCAGCCACTGTGCCCATCAATTGCTGCCACTGTGCCCATCAATTGCTGCCACTTTGCCCATCAATTGCTGCCACTGTGCCATCAAATGCAGTCATTGAGCCATCAAATGCAGCCACTGTGCCCATCAATTGCAGCCACTGTGCCATCAAAACGCAGCCACTGTGCCATCAAACGCAGTCATTGAGCCATCAAATGCAGCCACTGTGCCCATCAATTGCAGCCACTGTGCCCATCAAACACAGCCACTGTGCCATCAAATTCAGCCACTGTGCCATCAAACGCAGTTATTGAGACATCAAATGCAGCCACTGTGCCCATCAATTGCAGCCACTGTGCCATCAAACGCAGCCACTGTGCCATCAATTGCAGCCACTGTGCCCATCAATTGCAGCCACTGTGCCATCAAACGCAGCCACTGTGCCATCAAATGCAGCCACTGTGCCCCTCAAATGCAGCCACTGTGCCATCAAACGCAGTCATTGAGCCATCAAATGCAGCCACTGTGCCCATCAATTGCAGCCACTGTGCCATCAAACGCAGCCACTGTGCCATCAAATGCAGCCACTGTGCCCATCAAATGCAGCCACTGTGCCCATCAATTGCAGCCACTGTGCCATCAAACGCAGTCATTGAGCCATCAAATGCAGCCATTGTGCCCATCAAATGCAGCCACTGTGCCATCAAACGCAGTCATTGAGCCATCAAATGCAGCCATTGTGCCCATCAAACGCAGCCACTGTGCCATCAAACGCAGCCACTGTGCCATCAAATGCAGCCACTGTGCCATTAAATGCAGCCACTGTGCCATCAAAAACGCAGCCACTGTGCCATCAAATGCAGCCACTGTGCCATCAAATGCAGCCACTGTGCCATCAAATGCAGCCACCGTGCCATCAAACGCAGCCACTGTGCCATCAAATGTAGCCACTGTACCATCAAACACATTCACTGTGCCATCAAATGCAGCCACTGTGCCATCAAATGCAGCCACTGTGCCATCAAACGCAGCCACTGTGCCATCAAACGCAGCCACTGTGCCATCAAATGCAGCCACTGTGCCATCAAATGCAGCCACTGTGCCATCAAACGCAGCCACTGTGCCATCAAACGTAGCCACTGTACCATCAAACACATTCACTGTGCCATCAAATGCAGCCACTGTGTCCATTAAAGGGTCCCGAAATGACATTGCTGCAGATGGACACAGTTGAACGACTTTGGGGCCCCATATCTTGGGGCCACTTGGTGCTAGGAACCCCAAATGTGGTTTGCAAACCCAGTGGAACGAGTACTACAACATATCCAACGATGAGGTTCCTAGCACCAAGTGGCCCCGAGATACGGTTTGGAAAATGTCATTCTCTGCTGCAGAAAAGTGCTTGACATTTTCCGAACCAAATTTGGGGCCCCCGTCGGTGTGTCCCTCTGCAGCCTCTGTGTCCCTCTGCAGTGTCGGTGTCCCTCTGCAGCCTCTGTGTCCCTCTGCAGAGTCGGTGTCCTTCTGCAGCCTCGGTGTCCCTCTGCAGCGTTGGTGTCCCTCTGGAGCCTCTGTGTCCCTCTGCAGTGTCAGTGTCCCTCTGCAGCCTCGGTGTCCCTCTGCAGCGTCGGTGTCCCTCTGCAGCGTCGGTGTCCTCTGCAGCGTCGGTGTCCCTCTGCAGCCTCTGTGTCCCTCTGCAGCCTCGGTGTCCCTCTGCAGCCTCGGTGTCCCTCTGCAGCCTCTGTGTCCCTCTGCAGAGTCGGTGTCCCTCTGCAGAGTCGGTGTCCCTCTGCAGAGTCGGTGTCCCTCTGCAGCCTCTGTGTCCCTCTGCAGCCTCTGTGTCCCTCTGCAGAGTCGGTGTCCCTCTGCAGCCTCTGTGTCCCTCTGCAGAGTCGGTGTCCCTCTGCAGCCTCTGTGTCCCTCTGCAGCCTCTGTGTCCCTCTGCAGAGTCGGTGTCCCTCTGCAGCCTCTGTGTCCCTCTGCAGAGTCGGTGTCCCTCTGCAGCCTCTGTGTCCCTCTGCAGAGTCGGTGTCCCTCTGCAGCCTCTGTGTCCCTCTGCAGCCTCTGTGTCCCTCTGCAGCCTCTGTGTCCCTCTGCAGAGTCGGTGTTCCTCTGCAGCCTCTGTGTCCCTCTGCAGCCTCTGTGTCCCTCTGCAGCCTCTGTGTCCCTCTGCAGCCTCTGTGTCCCTCTGCAGCCTCTGTGTCCCTCTGCAGCCTCTGTGTCCCTCGCATTTGCACCGATCAGCGTGTAAAAAGATACGGCGGCCATTCTAGTATTCAAAAGCTGTGCTGGGGCCCCATAATCTGTAGACATGTGCAATTCGTTTCATTTTTTTATGTTTTTCGTTTTTTTTCGTTATTTTTGTTCGTTCGTTTTCGTACGAATGAACGAATCATTCGAATCGTACGAATCCGATTAACGAATCATTCGAATCGAACGAATCCGAAAAACAACGAAAATCCGAAAAAAACTAATTAGAAACAACGAATGTACTAATGAAGAAAATCCGAAAAACTAAAACGAACGAAAAAAATTTGTACATTCGTAACTTTTTTTTTTTAGTTGAATTGGTAATTTTCCGTGTCCCTTACAATGGTGCTGCTTAACGTGCTTCGAATGGATTGAACAAAAAAAATTCGTACATTCGTAACTTTTTTTTCGAGTCGTAACTTTTATTTTTTCGATTCGTAACTTTTTTTTTTTTTTTTTTTCCGATTTGTAATTTTCCGTGTCTGTTGAACAAAAAAATTCGTACATTCGTAACTTTTTTTTCGATTCGTAACTTTTTTTTTTTCGATTCGTAACTTTTTTTTTTTTTTTTTTTTTTTCGATTTGTAATTTTCCGTGTCTATTGAACAAAAAAAATTCGTACATTCGTAACTTTTTTTTTTTCGATTCGTAACTTTTTTGATTTGTAATTTTCCGTGTCTGTTGAACAAAAAAATTCGTACATTCGTAACTTTTTTTTTTTCGATTCGTAACTTTTTTTTTTTTTTTTTTTTCGATTCGTAACTTTTTTTTTTTTTTTTTTTTTTTCGATTTGTAATTTTCCGTGTCTATTGAACAAAAAAAAATTCGTACATTCGTAACTTTTTTTTTTTTTTTCGATTTGTTTATTTTTTTTTTTTCGATTCGTAACTTTTTTTTCGATTCGTAAATTATTAAAATATAATAATAGCATACACATTACATAAAATTATGAATTATGCTCCGATTACGAATCTACGAATGTTACGAATGTACGAATAAATACGAATGCGTCCGAAAATGAAACTAACGAAAAAACGAATCAACGAAAAAATAACTCTTACGAATGTACGAATCGTTACGAATACGAACACCGACGACTTACGAATGTACGAATGTTACGAATACGAACACCGACGACTTACGAATGTTACGAATGTACGAATAAATACGAATGCGTCCGAAAATTAAACTAACGAAAAAAGGAATCAACGAAAAAAATAACTCTTACGAATGTACGAATCGTTACGAATCAACGGAAACGAAAAAAACGAAACGAAAAAAAACGATTTTTTTTCGGAAACGAAAAAAAACGAAACGAAAATAAACTAATTTTTTTGTTGTGCACATGTCTAATAATCTCCTATTGCCCGGGGGCCCCATGAGTTGTCAGTCCGCCCCTGTGCACATGTAATATTTCCCCCCCCCACGAGCCACTTCCCCTGACTTCTCTGCCAAGAGCAATGGCCTTCAACCCCGTTACCAATTGCCAAGGTGCTAGGTGTTATCCTGGGCTCTGAAATCTCCTTTTGGCCTCACATCCAATCACTTTCCAAAGCTTGCCGCCTCAACCTCCGCAACATCTCGTAGATACGCCCCCTTCCTAACCAATGACATCACAAAGTTTCTAATTCACTCCCTGGTTATCTCTCACCTCAACTACTGCAACTTCCTCCTCATTGGCTTACCCTTACAAAGGCTATTTCCCCTTCAGTCCATCATGAATGCTGCTGCCAGACTCCTCCACCTTACCAACCGCTCAGTGTCCACCACCCCTCTCTGCCAATCCCTCCACTGGCTTCCACTCACCCCACAAACTAAATTCAAAATGAAGGATAAAAAGAAGGAGAAGGAGGAGAAGAAGGAGAAGGAAAGGAGGAGAAGAGAAGAAGGAAAGAGAACGAGAAGAGAAAAAAAGGAAAGGAGAACGAGAAAGAAGGAAGAGGAGAACAAGAAGAAGTAGGAGAAGAAGGAAGAAGAGAAAAAGAAGGAGAAGAAGGAGGAGAAGGAGAAGGCAAAGGAGGAGAACGGGAAGAAGGAGGAGAAGGAAGGGAGGAGAAGAGAAGAAGAAAGAAGAACAAGAAGAAGGAGGAGAAGAAGGAGAAGAACGAGAAGAAGGAGGAGAACGGGAAGAAGGAGGAGAAGGAGAAGAACGAGAAGAAGGAGGAGAACGAGAAGAAGGAAGAGAACGGGAAGAAGGAGGAGAACAAGAAGAAGGAGGAGAACGGGAAGAAGGAGGAGAACGAGAAGAAGGAGGAGAAGAAGAGGGAAGAAGGAGGAGAAGAAAGAAGGAGGAGAAGGAGAATGAGGAGAAGGAAAGAAAGGAGAAGAAGGAGGAGAAGAAGGAAGACGGAAGAAGGAGAAGAAGAAGAAGGAGAACGAGAAGAAGGAGGAGAAGAAGGAGGAGAACGAGAAGAAGAAGGAGGAGAACGAGGAGAAGAAGAAGGAGAAGGGAAGAAGGAGGAGAAGGAGGAGGAGAAGGAGGAAGGAGGAGAAGGAGGAGAAGGGAAGAAGGAAGGAGAAGGGAAGAAGGAGGAGAAGGAGAAGGAGGAGGAGAACGAGAAGGAGGAGGAGAAGAAGGAGGAGAATGAGAAGAAGGAGGAGAATGAGAAGAAGGAGGAGAATGAGAAGAAGGAGGAGAACGAGAAGAAGGAGGAGAAGGAGAAGAAGGAGGAGAACGAGAAGAAGGAGGAGAACGAGAAGGAGGAGGAGAAGAAGGAGGAGAACGAGAAGAAGGAGGAGGCGAAGAAGAAGAAGGAGGAGGAAGAGAAGAAGGAGGAGGAGGAGGAGGAGGAGGAGAAGGAGGAGAACGAGAAGAAGGAGGAGGCGAAGAACAAGAAGGAGGAGGAGGAGGAGGAGGAGGAGGAGAAGGAGGAGGAGGAGAGGAGGAGGAGGAGGAGGAGAAGGAGGAGGAGAAGGAGGAGGAGGAGGAAGGAGGAGGAAGAAGAAGGAAGGAGAAGAAGAAGGAGGAGAACGAGAAGAAGGAGGAGGCGAAGAAGAAGAAGGAGGAGGAGGAGGAGGAGGAGGAGGAGGAGGAGAAGGAGAAGAAGAAGGAGGAGGAGGAGGAGAAGGAGGAGGAGAAGGAGGAAGAGGAGAAGGAGGAGAACGAGAAGAAGGAGGAGGCGAAGAACAAGAAGGAGGAGGAGGAGGAGGAGGAGGAGGAGAAGGAGGAGGAGGAGGAGGAGAAGGAGGAGGAGGAAAGGAGGAGGAGGAGAAGAAGAGGAGGAGGAGGAGGAGGAGGAGGAAGAAGGAGGAGGAAGAAGGAGGAGGAGGAGGAGGAGAAGAAGAAGAAGAAGAAGAAGAAGAAGAAGAAGAACGGAAAGAAGGAGGAGAAGGAGGAGGAGTAGAAGAAGAAGAAGAAGAAGAAGAAGAAGAAGAACGGAAAGAAGGAGGAGAAGGAGGAGTAGGAGGAGGAGTAGAAGAAGGATGAGGAGAAGAACGAGGAGGAGTAGGAGAAGGAGAAGGCAAAGAATGAAAAGAAGATACACTCCCTGGGATGAATGTTCCTGGGACCAAATTCATTGACTTAGAACATTGACAATGTAGCTATTGGAGTACAATAAATAATATAAAATCTACCAACCAGGTGAGAACAGCGACATGCGCGGTTCTCCACCACCTCCATGACATCCTGACCCGCATTGTCTTGGATCTTCAGATTGTAGATGGGCCCGCAGCACTCCACTATCTGAGTGGCCTGATACATCCGCTGGCCCATCTGATCCAGAACTTCAAAGCTCCGCCCCCGGCCTTGTGACGTCGTAACTACGGGAAAAAAGAAAAGGACATTGTGAGGAAATACGAAGAAGATTATGTGACTTCATTAAACACAATAAAAAAAAAATGATATATAAAGTCCTGTTTTCAGGACCCCATGCCTCCAGAAGCCATCAGCCCTTTAAGGGATCATAATACCGTCATAACATCATAGTGATCATGTGATCGGAAGCGTGTCCTATAGGCTTACAATCATCACGTTCCAAGCATGAAAGCATAGAATAAGGAACCAGCTATCAGAGCACGTGTTGGACTAAAAACGGGTGAGAATTACTTATTGCCATCTACAGCCTCGCTTATTCATTGTATTTTCTGTATGTTGCATATACTGATTATATGTACACGTGTCTGTTTTTTTCCTGATAGTTTCACCCCCACCCTGTTTTTGTTAACCACTTGCCAACCGTCTAACGCAGATGTACTGCGGCAGGTCGGCAATGGCGTCCCTAGGGGGGGGCCAGAGGGGGCCCTGACACCCCCAAAATGATGCTGTGCCCCACCATGTGCCCCCCCAAAAAAACACCAAAAGAAATTTTTTATTTTTTTTTACAAAAAGGCAATGTCTTTTTGTTTGCATCCGTAGCGGATGCGCCACATCTTACTCAGGCTGCCGCTGGAGTAACACAGTCTCTATTGAGAGGGGGAGTATTCTTCTAGCCTGGACGCGTGGGTAAGAGTAATCACTGAACTGCATTATCTCCATCCCTTCTCTCCCCCATCTGTCGCTCCCCCTCTCCTGTTCTTTCAAGACCTTCACAACTTACATTCACTTTCAGTTAGGCAGGTAATAGACTATGCAAATTTCTTTCCTGCATCCACAGAGTGCAGGAAAGAAACTTGCATGATTCCCCCATTAACACAGACAGTGGTGACAAGGGGAATATCCTTCCTGCCCAGCAATTGTATTCTCCCAACAAACAGTCATTATCACTAGTGGCTATAGCAACCACTAGTGATAATCATAAGAGTATCTGTCAGGCTGGTTGTTCCCAATTTGATCGATCAACTTGGTACATTCAGCCTGCTCATTAATGGTTCAAACCTCAACCAGCTGAGATTTAAACTGCCTATGGCTGGTCTTAGCACTTAGGCAGCCCATACATTGATCACTTTTTTCATTTAACTAGTAGGTTGCATGAAAAAAAAAGAAATGATCCAATTCTCCCATCTACACATTATAGGTGGATGGGGGAATCCTTGCAGTGTGGACCAGTGGTGGAACTACCAGGGTTGCTGTCCCGGCTATTCACAGCGCTGGTCTCTGTCTCCATGGCAGCAGTGGCACATTGGAACCCAGTGCTGGTTACTTTATGGGGCTAATGTACAGGAGAGCCAGCACAATGTGTTGTTAGAGATGGGCAGGGCATGTTCAAAATCCCACATGCCCGAGCCTGCCAGGAAGCCCACACTGCACGGCACTAAGCACAGGCAGTGAGACATTTCCCGGTCCGCAGCTGCACAGATCAGGAATGTCTCACTGCCTGTGATTAGCCGTGTGCAGTGTCGGCTTTCTGGCGGGATCGGGCATGTGGGGTTTCAAACACACCCGAGCCCATCTCTAATGGTTGTAGAGTAGACAGTTGACCTCCCTGCAGGTTGCTTAGCAGCAGTGCAGCCTTCTCTGACATGCTGATCGTGACGCAATCCAGGTGATGCTCCTAGTTAAATCCTAGTGTTAAATATCATAGTGATTTTATTGATCAAAGCCCACACCTTACAGGCATAGAACCCACACCTTACAGGCATAGAGCCCACACCTTACAGGCACAGAGCCCACACCTTACAGGCATGGAGCCCACACCTTACAGGCATAGAGCCCACACCTTACAGGCATTGAGCCCACACCTTACAGGCATAGAGCCCACACCTTACAGGCATAGAGCCCACACCTTACAGGCATTGAGCCCACACCTTACAGGCATAGAGCCCACACCTTACAGGCATTGAGCCCACACCTTACAGGCATTGAGCCCACACCTTACAGGCATAGAGCCCACACCTTACAGGCATAGAGCCCACACCTTACAGGCATAGAGCCCACACCTTACAGGCATAGAGCCCACACCTTACAGACATAGAGCCCACACCTTACAGGCATAGAGCACACACCTTACAGGCGTGGAGCCCACACCTTACAGGCGTAGAGCCCACACCTTACAGGCATAGAGCCCACACCTTACAGGCATAGAACCCACACCTTACAGGCATGGAGCCCACACCTTACAGGCATAGAGCCCACACCTTACAGGCATAGAACCCACACCTTACAGGCATAGAGCCCACACCTTACAGGCATAGAGCCCACACCTTACAGGCATAGAGCCCACACCTTAGAGGCATAGAACCCACACCTTACAGGCATAGAGCCCACACCTTACAGGTATAGAGCCCACACCTTACAGGCATAGAGCCCACACCTTACAGGTATAGAGCCCACACCTTACAGGCATAGAGCCCACACCTTACAGGCATAGAGCCCACACCTTACAGGCATAGAGCCCACACCTTACAGGCATAGAGCCCACACCTTACAGGCATAGAGCCCACACCTTACAGATATAGAGCCCACACCGTACAGTTATAGAGCCCACACCTTACAGGCATAGAGCCCACACCTTACAGACATAGAGCCCACACCTTACAGGCATAGAGCCCACACCTTACAGGCGTGGAGCCCACACCTTACAGGCATAGAGCCCACACCTTACAGACATAGAGCCCACACCTTACAGGCATAGAGCACACACCTTACAGGCGTGGAGCCCACACCTTACAGGCATAGAGCCCACACCTTACAGGCATAGAGCCCACACCTTACAGGCATAGAACCCACACCTTACAGGCATGGAGCCCACACCTTACAGGCATAGAGCCCACACCTTACAGGCATAGAACCCACACCTTACAGGCATAGAGCCCACACCTTACAGGCATAGAGCCCACACCTTACAGGCATAGAGCCCACACCTTACAGGCATAGAACCCACACCTTACAGGCATAGAGCCCACACCTTACAGGTATAGAGCCCACACCTTACAGGCATAGAGCCCACACCTTACAGGTATAGAGCCCACACCTTACAGGCATAGAGCCCACACCTTACAGGCATAGAGCCCACACCTTACAGGCATAGAGCCCACACCTTACAGGCATAGAGCCCACACCTTACAGGCATAGAGCCCACACCTTACAGATATAGAGCCCACACCGTACAGTTATAGAGCCCACACCTTACAGGCATAGAGCCCACACCTTACAGACATAGAGCCCACACCTTACAGGCATAGAGCCCACACCTTACAGGCGTGGAGCCCACACCTTACAGGCATAGAGCCCACACCTTACAGGCATAGAGCCCACACCTTACAGGCATAGAACCCACACCTTACAGGCATGGAGCCCACACCTTACAGGCATAGAGCCCACACCTTACAGGCATAGAACCCACACCTTACAGGCATAGAGCCCACACCTTACAGGCATAGAGCCCACACCTTACAGGCATGGAGCCCACACCTTACAGGCATAGAGCCCACACCTTACAGGTATAGAGCCCACACCTTACAGGCATAGAGCCCACACCTTACAGGCATAGAGCCCACACCTTACAGGCATAGAGCCCACACCTTACAGGCATAGAGCCCACACCTTACAGGCATAGAACCCACACCTTACAGGCATAGAGCCCACACCTTACAGGCATAGAGCCCACACCTTACAGGTATAGAGCCCACACCTTACAGGCATAGAGCCCACACCTTACAGGTATAGAGCCCACACCTTACAGGCATAGAGCCCACACCTTACAGGCATAGAGCCCACACCTTACAGTCATAGAGCCCACACCTTACAGTCATGGAGCCCACACCTTACAGGCATAGAGCCCACACCTTACAGTCATGGAGCCCACACCTTACAGACATAGAGCCCACACCTTACAGACATAGAGCCCACAGCTTACAGACATAGAGCCCACACCTTACAGGCATAGAGCCCACACCTTACAGGCATAGAGCCCACACCTTACAGACATAGAGCCCACAGCTTACAGACATAGAGCCCACACCTTACAGACATAGAGCCCACACCTTACAGGCATAGAGCCCACACCTTACAGACATAGAGCCCACAGCTTACAGACATAGAGCCCACACCTTACAGACATAGAGCCCACACCTTACAGACATAGAGCCCACAGCTTACAGGCATAGAGCCCACACCTTACAGGCATAGAGCCCACACCTTACAGACATAGAGCCCACACCTTACAGGCATAGAGCCCACACCTTACAGGCATAGAGCCCACACCTTACAGACATAGAGCCCACACCTTACAGGTATAGAGCCCACACCTTACAGACATAGAGCCCACACCTTACAGGTATAGAGCCCACACCTTACAGTCATAGAGCCCACACCTTACAGGCATAGAGCCCACACCTTACAGGTATAGAGCCCACACCTTACAGGCATAGAGCCCACACCTTACAGGTATAGAGCCCACACCTTACAGGCATAGAGCCCACACCTTACAGGCATAGAGCCCACACCTTACAGTCATGGAGCCCACACCTTACAGACATAGAGCCCACACCTTACAGACATAGAGCCCACACCTTACAGACATAGAGCCCACACCTTACAGGCATAGAGCCCACACCTTACAGGCATAGAGCCCACACCTTACAGACATAGAGCCCACAGCTTACAGACATAGAGCCCACACCTTACAGACATAGAGCCCACACCTTACAGGCATAGAGCCCACACCTTACAGACATAGAGCCCACAGCTTACAGACATAGAGCCCACACCTTACAGACATAGAGCCCACACCTTACAGACATAGAGCCCACAGCTTACAGGCATAGAGCCCACACCTTACAGGCATAGAACCCACACCTTACAGACATAGAGCCCACACCTTACAGGCATAGAGCCCACACCTTACAGGCATAGAGCCCACACCTTACAGACATAGAGCCCACACCTTACAGGTATAGAGCCCACACCTTACAGACATAGAGCCCACACCTTACAGGTATAGAGCCCACACCTTACAGTCATAGAGCCCACACCTTACAGGCATAGAGCCCACACCTTACAGGTATAGAGCCCACACCTTACAGGCATAGAGCCCACACCTTACAGGTATAGAGCCCACACCTTACAGGCATAGAGCCCACACCTTACAGGCATAGAGCCCACACCTTACAGTCATGGAGCCCACACCTTACAGACATAGAGCCCACACCTTACAGACATAGAGCCCACAGCTTACAGACATAGAGCCCACACCTTACAGGCATAGAGCCCACACCTTACAGGCATAGAGCCCACACCTTACAGACATAGAGCCCACAGCTTACAGACATAGAGCCCACACCTTACAGACATAGAGCCCACACCTTACAGGCATAGAGCCCACACCTTACAGACATAGAGCCCACAGCTTACAGACATAGAGCCCACACCTTACAGACATAGAGCCCACACCTTACAGACATAGAGCCCACAGCTTACAGGCATAGAGCCCACACTTTACAGGCATAGAGCCCACACCTTACAGACATAGAGCCCACACCTTACAGGCATAGAGCCCACACCTTACAGGCATAGAGCCCACATGGCTGCTGAACATACGGTAGATGTGGTTGTACTCTTGATGCTAATAAATACTGTGTTTATTAGATCTGACTGGGAGCATCACCTGGATCACATCCCGATCAGCATGTCAACAGAGAAGGTTATACAGCATAACTGCTGCTAGGTGACCAGCTGGGGGCTCGGCTCTCTACAACCAATAGTGCCAGCCTTCCCCTGCATGCACCCATAATGTCACCAGCCCTAGGTCCTAATAGACTGCTGCCACTGCCAAGGAGACAGATGCCAGACCAGCGCTGTCAATAGCAGGGGCAGGACAGCAAGAGGAGGCTGGGGAACCCCACAGTGGCAGAACACCAAGGCCCGGTGGCAAGACAACCTTTGCAACCCTGATAGTTCTCCCACTGCTTTGGACCCTTATATTTTCTTCGTATGCTGGTGACATATATCCCTTGTTTTCTGCCACCCTGGGGATCGTAGTAAAATTGCATTTTATAGTTGCCCCCCTACTTTTTTCCCTGTCCCCCCATGTGCCCCCCCTAAATATGAAAGCTGGAGACGCCACTGCAGGTCGGCTCTATTGTTGCGAAATCATGTACCTGTACTAGGGCTGCAACCTTTTCTTAAAGCCAAACCTGAACACTTTTGAGCACACGCAACAATTTTTTTTTTTTTTAGTATGCAAAACAAATGAAAAACAAAGGTGGCAACCATAGGTGTCCCCATCAGAGTCCCCCTTATATCTAGTGTCCACATCAGAGTCTCTCTTATATCTAGTATCCTCATCAGAGTCCCCCTTATATCTAGTATCCTCATCAGAGTGCCCCCTTATATCCAGTATCCTCATCAGAGTGCCTTCTTATATCTAGTGTCATCAGAGTCCCTCTTATATCTGGTGCTCCCATCAGAGTCCCCCTTATATCTGGTGCCCCCATCAGAGTCCCCCTTATATCTGGTGCCCCCATCAGAGTCCCCTTATATCTGGTGCCCCCATCAGAGTTCCCCTTATATCTAGTATCCTCATCAGAGTCCCCCTTATATCCAGTATCCTCATCAGAGTGCCTCCTTATATCTAGTGTCATCAGAGTCCCCCTTATATCTGGTGCTCCAATCAGAGTCCCCCTTATATCTGGTGCCCCCATCAGAGTCCCCCTTATATCTGGTGCCCCCATCAGAGTCCCCCTTATATCTGGTGCTCCCATCAGAGTCCCCTTATATCTGGTGCCCCATCAGAGTCCCCCTTATATCTGGTGCCCCCCATCAGAGTTCCCTTATATCTGGTGCTCCCATCAGAGTCCCCTTATATCTGGTGCCCCCATCAGAGTTCCCCTTATATCTGGTGCCCCATCAGAGTCCCCCTTATATCTGGTGCCCCCATCAGAGTTCCCCTTATATCTGGTGCCCCCATCAGAGTTCCCCTTATATCTAGTGTGCTCATCAGAGTCCCCCTTATATCCAGTATCCTCATCAGAGTCCCCCTTATATCCAGTATCCTCATCAGAGTGCCTTCTTATATCTAGTGTCATCAGAGTCCCTCTTATATCTGGTGCTCCCATCAGAGTCCCCCTTATATCTGGTGCCCCCATCAGAGTCCCCCTTATATCTGGTGCCCCCATCAGAGTCCCCCTTATATCTGGTGCCCCCATCAGAGTCCCCCTTATATCTGGTGCCCCATCAGAGTCCCCCTTACATCTGGTGCCCCCATCAGAGTCCCCCTTATATCTAGTATCCTCATCAGAGTGCCCCTTATATCCAGTATCCTCATCAGAGTGCCTCCTTATATCTAGTGTCATCAGAGTCCCCCTTATATCTGGTGCTCCCGTCAGAGTCCCCCTTACATCTGGTGTCCCCATCAGAGTCCCCCTTACATCTGGTGCCCCCATCAGAGTCCCCCTTACATCTGGTGCCCCCATCAGAGTCCCCCTTACATCTGGTGCCCCCATCAGAGTCCCCCTTACATCTGGTGCCCCCATCAGAGTCCCCCTTACATCTGGTGCCCCCATCAGAGTCCCCCTTACATCTGGTGCCCCCATCAGAGTCCCCCTTACATCTGGTGCCCCCATCAGAGTCCCCCTTACATCTGGTGCCCCCATCAGAGTCCCCCTTACATCTGGTGCCCCCATCAGAGTCCCCCTTACATCTGGTGCCCCCATCAGAGTCCCCCTTACATCTGGTGCCCCCATCAGAGTCCCCCTTACATCTGGTGCCCCCATCAGAGTCCCCCTTACATCTGGTGCCCCCATCTGAGTTTTCCCCACACATCACAGTCCCCTGTTACATCAGTTATTATCAGTCCCCTGTTATTTTCTGCTATATATATATAATATATATATATAGCAGAAAATAAAAAAATACAGTTTTTCTTTTTGTCAAAATTGAAGAAATTCTATTTTTTTTTCGATTTTTTTATTTATTGGATGTTTTATAGCAGAAAGTAAAAAATATAGTTTTTCTTCTTCAAAATTGTCGCTCTTTTTTTTTTTTTTGTTTATAGCGCAAAAAAATATAAAAACCGCAGAGATGATCAAATACCACCAAAAGAAAGCTCTATTTGTGGAGTTCAGCTTTAGTGTCCGATCATTGTCGGCAAAATCCACCTTTGTATTTGCTTTACAGAGGCGAGGGATCGGCGCACACACCAATACAAACAAGACAGGAGCTTTGGCGAGGCCGGCGGGGTTGATAGGAATGTCATCGGGTTCCAAAGGTACACAAAAAATATTGAATGACTTTGGGGTGTGGCCGGGGGATTTGAATAGGATTTTGTATAAACAAAGAAAAAAAAAAAAAAAAAAGAAAAGATAACAACGCACCTTATTGATGGCAAATTATGGGTGGAGTTTAACCACTTGCTTACTGTGCACTTAAACACCCTTCCTGCCCAGACCAATTTTCATCTTTCAGCGCTCTCGCACTTTCAGTGACAATTGCGCGGTCATGCTACGCTGTAACCGAATTAATTTTTTATCATTTTGTCCGCACAAATAGAGCTTTAGTTTGGTGGTATTTATTCGCGACTCCGTTTTTTATTTTTTGCGATATAAGCGAAAACATAGCGGAAATTTTGAAAAAAAACAATATTTTCTCCTTTCTTTTTTAAAAGAAATCCAATAAAATCTAATTTTGTCATAAATTTAAGCCAAAATGTATTCTGCTACATGTTTTTTGTAAAAAAAAAAAATCCGTTAAGTGTATAATAATTGGTTCGCGTGATCACGGACATATGTACGCAAATGATCATGTACATATGTGTGCAGGTGATCACGGACATATGTGTGCAGATAATCATTGGCACATGTTATTTTACTGGGACATATGTGGGGGACATGTGTTTTTACTATTTGGGGACATGTGTGTTTTGGGGACATGTGTGTTTTACTGTAGGGACATGTGTGTTTTACTGTAGGGACATGTGTGTTTTACTGTAGGGACATGTGTGTTTTGGGGACATGTGTGTTTTACTGTAGGGACATGTGTGTTTTACTGTAGGGACATGTGTGTTTTGGGGACATGTGTGTTTTACTGTAGGGACATGTGTGTCTTACTGTAGGGACATGTGTGTTTTGGGGACATGTGTGTTTTACTGTAGGGACATGTGTGTTTTACTGTAGGGACATGTGTGTTTTACTGTAGGGACATGTGTGTTTTACTGTGGGGACATGTGTGTTTTACTGTGGGGACATGTGTGTTTTACTGTGGGGACATGTGTGTTTTACTGTGGGGACATGTGTGTTTTACTGTGGGGACATGTGTGTTTTACTGTAGGGACATGTGTGTTTTACTGTGGGGACATGTGTGTTTTACTGTGGGGACATGTGTGTTTTACTGTGGGGACATGTGTGTTTTACTGTGGGGACATGTGTGTTTTACTGTAGGGACATGTGTTGTTTACTGTGGGGACATGTGTGTTTTACTGTGGGGACATGTGTGTTTTACTGTAGGGACATGTGTGTTTTACTGTGGGGACATGTGTGTTTTACTGTGGGGACATGTGTGTGTTTTACTGTAGGGACATGTGTGTTTTACTGTGGGGACATGTGTGTTTTACTGTAGGGACATGTGTGTTTTACTGTGGGGACATGTGTGTTTTACTGTAGGGACATGTGTGTTTTACTGTAGGGACATGTGTGTTTTACTGTAGGGACATGTGTGTTTTACTGTGGGGACATGTGTGTTTTACTGTAGGGACATGTGTGTTTTACTGTAGGGACATGTGTGTTTTACTGTGGGGACACTACACTGGTGATCAGTGAGTAAAAAGCTGTAAAAAAACAGCTAATACTCACTGATCACCAGCCGGCTGCAGCGATCCTCTCTCCTCTCCTCACCAACGACTTCCGTGTGAGGAGAGGAGAGCCGATTGCCTAGCAACCGGCTGTTTGCTTACATCACATGACGGCTGTGATTCGACACGGCCGTCATGTGATCAGGAGGGCCAATCACAGAGCCCTCCTGCCGATCCGAGATGCGCCGTGTCCGGGTGACACGGCCGCATCGGGATCGCGCCGCTGCGCGGGCACGCGCGCGCGCGTGATCCCTCTACTTCTGAAGGACGTTCCGGAACGTCCGATCCGAAGTAGACGGCTCCCACCCGGCCGTATGTGTACATTGGCCGGGTGGGAAGTAGTTAAATAAATACACAGACAAGAAAAATGTAAAAGGAATAAAATGACAAAATAAAGTTGAAGCCAAACTCCCGGAAGATAAACCACTTGCCCTCCAGAAGATTTACCCGCCCATCATGACCAGGCCATTTTTTTGCAATACGGCAATGTGTTATAGCCGGAAAAAACGTTGTTTTCGTTTCATTCTTTTTTTTTTAGAAAATTTGAAAATTGGTAATATTCAAAAATCCGAAAATAAGAAAGAAAATCCAAAATTCGAAAGATAGAAAATTCTAAATAATAACCAACTAACTAACTAATAATAACCACTTCAGCCCCGGACCATTTTGCTGGCTTAAGACCAGAGCACTTTTTGCGATTCGGCACTGCGTCGCTTTAACTGACAATTGCGCGGTCGTGCGACGTGGCTCCCAAATAAAATTGGCGTCCTTTTTTTCCCCACAAATAGAGCTTTTTTTTGGTGGTATTTGATCACCCCTGCGGTTTTTATTTTTTGGGCTATAAACAAAAAAGGGCGACAAAAAAAATGCAATATTTTTTTGTTTTTTGCTATAATAAATATCCCCAAAAAATATATAAAAATTTTTTTTTTTTCCTCAGTTTAGGCCGATACGTATTCTTCTACATATATTTGGTAAAAAAAATCACAATTAGCGATTATTGATTGGTTTGCACAAAAGTTATAGCGTTTACAAAATAGGGGATAGTTTTATAGTATTTTTATTAATATTTTTAAAAAAGCATTTTTATTAATATTTTTTTTTTTACTAGTAATGGCGGCGATCGGCGATTTTTATTGTGACTGCGACATTATGGCGGACACATCTGACATTTTTGACACATTTTTGGGACCATTGTCCTTTATACAGCAATCAGTGCTATTTAAATGCATTGATTCCTGTGTAAATGACACTGGCAGTAAAGGAGTTAACCACTAGGGGGCGGGGAGGGGTTAAGTGTGACGCGTGTGTGTTTTTTTTACTGTAGGAGGCGTGGCTTGGCGTTCAACATCACTGATCGTCTTTTCCGATGACAGGAAACTGACGATTAGTGACAGTGTCACTAGGAAGCGCGGGGAGAGGTTTGTTTACACATACCTCGCGCCGTTCTTCAACTCTGTGACCCGATCGCGGGACACCAGCGGCGATCAGGTCCGCGGGTCCCGTGGCCTCGGTCACGGAGCTTGCGACCCACGGCTGGGCACTTAATGAGCAACGTACCTGTACGTTGATGTGCCCAGACGCGCCATTCTGCCAACGTAAATGTGCAGGAGGCGGTCCTTAAGCGGATAACTAACAAATCGTAATTTCGAAAATTTGAAAGATCAAAAATTCTAAATAATAACCAGCTAACAAATAATAACTAACAAATTCTAAAATTAGAAAATTAGAAAATTAGAAAATTCGAAAATAAGAAAGAAAATCTAAAAATTTGAAAGATCAAAAATTCTAAATAATAACCAACTAACTAACAAATTTGTAAATTAGAACATAAGAAAATTTGTATATTCATACATACACATATATATATATTCATATATACCTGATATCCATGTGGGTGGGCTATGGGCAGATATGTTAGTTTGGTGGATGATGCCCCGGGGTAGTGACCTCCAAGCTTTGTATTGTTAGACTGTGCCCGGATACCGAGCTAAGAAGGTAGGCACAAGAGATAGGCGGTGGGTGGAACTGGGACTGGTAGGCAAAAGATCACTTCATTTTACTAAGTCTGCCTACTTATTGAGGAAGGGATGACTGATTACAGCATAGCCAATGGGGCTGAACCTACAGGGGGTGTTTATAGGACCAGACACCTTGCCGTACAAAAACCAAGTGCGGGTCTCCAGTCCCCCGGACAGGAAATTTATGGCTGAGAGTCTCTGAAGACAGACTTTCTAGAATTCGAAGATTAGAAGATTTTTACTACATGCCTGGAGATGAGCTCTGCAATGGCCCTCATGGAAAGAAGAGGAAGCTGGTTTTCAGAAAAGTAAGAAAATTTAGGAAAAGTTCAAGGGCAATTCTACATTATCTTTGCCTTTTGTCCATTATGATTGCTGATGGAAAAGAGAAATTGGTGGGATTCTTACATTTCTCTTGCATGGAGATCTGGTTCATCTGAAAAGACAAGAGAAGAGTTACTATTCCATTCTTCTAGAGGGCGACCAAAGACAGGACACAGGAACGGGAGGACGATGAAAGGAACAAAGTACTGAGAGAACATAGAGATTACATTGGATGAAAGATGGAAACTACGGGAATAACAAATAGGAGAGGCAGATGAAGAAGGTTAGTAGAAAATACAGGAGAAAACGGATCAAGCCCTGGATGATGTGGAATTGTCCCTGGACGATGGTGACAAGACCGGTGGACGAGGGAAGGTGTATTTCTACAAGAATGCTGTCGTACGCCATGGGCGTCCGCAGGTAGGGGCAAGGGGGGTCAAGTGCCCCCCCCTGGAATCAGGGATCTCTATCGAGGTGCCGCACCCGGGTGCCACCCACCAGTGGGGTGACACCATTAAGGTGCTGTCAAGTGTAGTGTGACTTTGGGCTCTTTTCCCTGCTCAGTCCAGCAGAGAACTTGGCGGTGCTGTGATGGAAGAATGGCGAGCTGCGGGCTATCAGAGGTTTCCCCCGCTCGCCCCACCCATTCTTCTGTCAGGGAGAAGAGACGGCGGCTCTCACCAGGTTCCCCACCCAGCTTCCTGCCCTGCTCCGTTCCTTCCCTATTGGCCATAACTGAGGGCCAATCAAAGGTGACTAGGAGAGGCAAGCTTCATGGGACAGGTAGTCCCAAAAGATTGGCGGCTCCATTTTACACAGGGAGGAGGGTACAGCTCGATCAAGAGAGAGATTGAGAGACTGCGGCCTGGAAAGAAGCTGAGGGAGAGAGTGCTACAGGACGAGGAGTGTGCTGGGCGGAAGCCAGAGAGAGAGCGTGCCAGGGCCACAAAAGAGAGTCATGCTGTCCAGCACCACCAGAGAGAGGGCCACGCTGCCCAGCACCACCAGAGAGAGAAAGACTGAGCCACTACCAGGGTACAGACATGCTACACTACTGACCAGTGTCGCCCTCGGGGAACCCAGAGTGATCGATCGTCCAGCCGGAGTGATCACTGCTGTAGTTTCGCTGGGTCTGGTAAGAGAGCCTGTTGGCCATTACCCATTACTTATCCTAGGGACTGTAATACGTCTGCAGACTCTGACCATAATAATGTGATAATGACATTGTCGAAAAGGGGCGGTGCATGGGTGACCCTAAAATTATGCCCCCCCCCCTGAAAAAAGTTCTGCGGACGCCCATGTCGTACGCATCTTGAAATTCCACAAAAAGAAAATTTTATTCCAGTCAGACTAGCATCACCTCGGATTGGAGTATGTAGTCCAAGCTTAGAATGTTCCTCTGCCAGTTGGCTCCATCCCAGGTGGTCTCGTCAAGGTGTGCAGAAACACCTGTGAGAACTTTTTATCAAGCCTTTCTTTCTAGACAGAGGTGGGCCCATTTTATAGAGGTCCAGGTTTTTTTTTTTTTCAGGGGGAACTTGGTGGCACTGAGTTCCGCCACCTCTGGCTCAGACCCTTTGGTGCCTGCTCTCCGCAATCACTTGTAAACACAGAAGTCTGGTTTCTGTGTTTACAAGTGACAGCTCTGCACTCTGTATGTAATGCAATCCTGGTATTTAAGGCCCCTTTAAGACCCTCCCACTGTTTTCGTGAAATTTGACTGAACACACCCAATATTTGATGTGATTTGGAGGGTGTGTGTAGGGGGAGGGGTTCCGTGGGGTCGTGGTTAAGTTCCACGGCCCCTGTAGAGGAATATTGGTGAGACCAAAGAGAGAGACAGCTGAGGAACAAAGACGGAAAACTGAGGGCCATTGAAGTAAAATGGAGCAAAGAGAGACAACTGAGGAACAAAGAGGGACCTTGGAGGAACAAAAAGTAAAACTCAGGGGAACACAGAGAGTAATCTGAGGAACAAAGAAGGATAATTGAGGAGCAAAGGGGGGAAAACTGAGTAACAAAGAGAGAAAACTGGGAAAAAAAAAGAGGTAAAACCGGAACTGTTTGGCTCCCGTAGACTTCAGTGGGGTTCACCATTCGGGTTAGAACATTTCCCCTGTTCGGGAGTTCCGCTGCGAACCGAACAGGGGGGTGTTCTGCCCATCTCTACTGAAGAACAAAGAGGCACAGCTTAGCAACATAGAAGGACAACTGAGGAACAAAGAGGGACAGCTTAGGATCATAGAAGGACAACTGAGGAACAAAGAGGGACAGCTTAGGATCATAGAAGGACAACTGAGGAACAAAGAGGGGCAGCTTAGCAACATAGGACAGCTGAGGAACAAAGAGGGACAGCTTAGGAACATAGAAGGACAACTGAGGAACAAAGAGGGGCAGCTTAGCAACATAGGACAGCTGAGGAACAAAGAGGGACAGCTTAGGAACATAGAAGGACAACTGAGGAGCAAAGAGGGACAGCTTAGGAACATAGTAGGACAACTGAGGAACAAAGAGCGACAGCTTAGCAACATAGGACAGCTGAGGAACAAAGAGGGACAGCTTAGGAACATAGAAGGACAACTGAGGAACAAAAAGGGACAGCTTAGGAACATAGAAGGACAACTGAGGAACAAAGAGCGACAGCTTAGCAACATAGGACAGCTGAGGAACAAAGAGGGACAGCTTAGGAACATAGAAGGACAACTGAGGAACAAAAAGGGACAGCTTAGGAACATAGAAGGACAACTGAGGAACAAAGAGGGACAGCTTAGGAACATAGAAGGACAACTGAGGAACAAAGAGGGACAGCTTAGGGACATAGAAGGACAACTGAGGAACAAAGAGGGACAGCTTAGGAACATAGGACAACTGAAGAACAAAGAGGCACAGTTTAGGAATATAGAAGGACAACTGAGGAACAAAGAGGCACAGCTTAGGAACATAGAAGGACAACTGAAGAACAAAGAGGCACAGCTTAGGAACATAGAAGGACAACTGAAGAACAAAGAGGCACAGCTTAGGAACATAGAAGGACAACTGAGGAACAAAGAGGCACAGCTTAGGAACATAGAAGGACAACTGAGGAACAAAGAGGGACAGCTTAGGAACATAGAAGGACAACTTAGGCACAGCTTAGGAACATAGGACAACTGAGGAACAAAGGGGGACAGTTAAGGAACAAGGTATGAAAACTGAGGAACAAAGAGTGATAACCAAGGAACAAATATGGACAACTGAGTAACAAAGAAGGACAACCAGGGGCTGCTGAGTGATGTGGCCCACCTGTCACCCTGCCCAGCCCGGCATTCACCTCTCAGACACTCCAAGACAATAAACAGTCTATCTGCTTTGTTTTTGTATTTTATTGAGGGGATTGAACTTGGGATGCCCAGTGAAATTAGCATAAATACTTGGGACAACTCCGGTATATACACTTCTCTCTTCCTCCAGCACAACTCTTGCTGCAGACTATCACTCCTCAGCTCCTCCAGCACAACTCTTGCTTGAGCTTCAATGCAGAGCTAGCACCGCGTGGTTAGGCCTGACTCAGCCAGGCCTTAGCAACTGCCTCTTACAGGCAGGGACCGCGGACCCCTTTAGTGTAGCAATAGAAAGTTCAGCTGGGCTGACCCTGTGTATTTAAGGAGGCCTGCCCTATGCCAATCCAAATTGGGGATTGGTCAGGGCTCCCTAAAACACCCCAGGCAGCTCCACCTCTCCTCTCCTCCGTCTAGATCATTTTAGAAAGAAGAGGGAGGTCTCAGAGACGCTGTCTGTGATTCACCAGCTGCTACCCTGAGCCACTCCCAGCCCAAAATCACAACAGTCCTAAATGTATCTACTATGCAAAAAAATCCTACCTCTAGCATCTGACCTACCTAGAGGGTGCTACATAAGGAACAAAGAAGGACAACTGAGGAACAAAGAGGGACAACTGAGGAACAAATAAGGACAACTGAGGAACAAAGAGGGACAGCTAAGAAACAAATATGGACAACTGAGGAACAACGAAGGACAACTAAGGAACAATGCATGACAACTGAGGAACAAAGAGGGACAACTAAGGAACAAATATGGACGAGAACCAAAGAGGGAAAACTGGGAAAAACTGGAAAACAAAGAGAGACAACTTAGGAACTTAGAGGGGAAACTGTTGAACAAAGATGGAAACCTGAGGAAGAAAGAAGGGAAATTAAGTACAACTGAGGAAAAAATGAACAAAGAGGGACAACTGAGGAACAAAGAGGGACAGCTAAGGAACAAATATGGACAACTGAGGAACAACGAAGGACAACTAAGGAACAAATATGGACAACTGAGGAACAAAGAGGGACAACTGAGGAGCAAAGAGGGACAACTGAGGAGCAAAGAGGGACAACTGAGGAGCAAAGAGGGACAACTGAGGAGCAAAGAGGGACAACTGGGGAACAAAGGAGGACAACTGAGGAACACAGGAGGACAACTGAGGAACACAGGAGGACAACTGAGGAACACAGGAGGACAACTGAGGAACACAGGAGGACAACTGAGGAACAAATATAGACATCTGAGGAACAACGAAGAACAACTGAGAACCAAAGAGGGAAAACTGGGAAAAATTTGGAAAAACTGGAAAAAAAAGAGAGACATTTTAGGAACATACAGGGGAAACTGAGGAACAAAGATGGAAACCTGAGGAAGAAAGAAGGGAAATGAAGTACAACTAAGGAAAAACTTAACAAAGAGGGACAACAGAGGAACAAAAAGGGAAAACTGCAGAAGAGGGATAACTGAGGAAGAAAGCGGGAAAATGCAAGAGAAAAGAGAGAACGAAAGAACAAAGAGGTACTACTGAGGAACAAAGACGGACAACTGAGGAACATAGAGGAACAAGTAAGGAACAAAGAGGGACTGAGAAGTGATGAGTTTGGTTTCAAAATTACCACTTGGAAGCTATATACCCAGGGGCGGCACCAGCATAAGGCCACTTAGGTGACCACCTCAGGGTGCCAGGATAGAGGGAGGGGTGCAAAACGCACCTTCCCTTGGGTAGACCAAAATCCTCACCCTGCCTGGTGAGTGCCTCTATAGCCTGTCTCCTTCCTGTGTATTATTGCATTGCTGGGTATACTGAAAGGTACCCCCTCTGCTCACTCATTCGGCAACACATATGACTGAACAGAGACCGCTGTCACCAGTGATAGCTAACTCCTGGGTACAGTTCAAGACTTTACAGGGGGTGTTTCTATGGTGGACCGAGCAGTAGCCTTCCCCCCACACCTGTTTATCCAGTCTCACAAGTGGAGCTAGTGATTGGAGGGGGGGCTGCCAGGTATTCCCTGGAAGTGCCAGGGCAGGAGAGCGTTGCTGTGGGTGGCAGGTAGTGCCAAGAACCAGGCTTCCTGCATGCCACTTTCAAATCACTCCTCTGCCTGCCGCTGTGTACCCTGACCAGTGCCATATTCCTCACCAGACACCGGGAGGGAGACTCTCCACTTACACTGCTGTGTAAGTGGCCGATGTGTACCCTCAGCTGTGACTTTTACGTTGTCCATAATGTACCAAAACATTTTCGCTCATGCTTACTAGAAAGGATGGTAAATGTAAAAGGAAAAGCTGTTGCCAGGGTCAATGTGAACGGAAGCTTCAGAAGCTTTCAACACCCATGTAGAAAAGACAGAAAACACAGATCACGTGACCTCTACAGCTAAATAAAACGTATCCTTACTATAAGGCTGCATTCACACCTGAGCGTTTTGTAGCTTGAAGCCTGAAGCTACAAAACGCTAGAGGGGAATAAATACATTATTCTCTATGGAGATGGTTCACATCTCCACTCCAAAACGCCTGAAGCCCTACGCCTGAAGCTCAAACAAGTTCCGGACCCTTTTTTGTTGCGCGAATCGGGCAGATTTGGGCGTTTTTATTCTTTTTACATTTGTGACCTTTTGCTCTGCACAAAATTCGCGGCAAATCGTGGTAAAAAACGCTGCGAATCGCGGTAAAAAACGCAGCAAAAAGCGCCGCAATTTGCGCGATTTTCTGCCTGAAAAGCTACGCTCAGGTGTGAATGCAGCCTAAAGCCCCATACACACGCGCGGATTATCCGAGGACCAGGTCCGTCGGACTTTGTCTGATGTTGGTGTTGCGTACACACGGTCAGACAAAGTTGTCGGAAAATCCGATCATTCTGAACGTGGTGACGTTTGTTGCCTACGACGGGACTACGTAGAGGCTAGTAGCCAATAGCTTTGGTCTTGTAATGTGATCTGAGCATGCGTAGCACTTTGTCCGGTCGGACAACCGTACACACGATCGGATTTGGTGTGATCAGACCGTGTTGTCGGCAAATCTTTCCAGCAGGAGATAAGACTTTGTCCGTCGGAAAATCCGACGTACACTGTCCGATGGTGCATACACACGGTCTGATTTTTCAACAACATTGTCCGATCGGACAGAATCCATGAAAAAGTCCGACCGTGTGTATGGGGCTTTAGGCTGCTTTCACACTGGGGCGGTTTGCAGGCGTTATTGCGCTAAGAATAGCGCTTGCAAACCGACCCGAAACAGCTGTTGCTGTTCCTTCAGTGTGAAAGCCCGAGGGCTTTCACACTGAAGCGGTGCGCTTGCAGGACGCTCAAAAATGTCCTGCAAGCCGCATCTTTGGCTCACTATAGGAGCGGTAAATATACCATTGAAAACAATGGGGGAGCGCGCCGAACCTGCCCGCAAAACGCCGCTGCAGCGACGGTTTGTGGGCGGTTTGTGGGCGGTATTGACCCTTTTTCAGCCGCTCGCGTGGGGTAAAACCACCCCGCTAGCGGCCGAAATGCGCCGCTAAAACGCCGGTGAAGCGGCGCTAAATATAGCGCCGCTTTACCGCCAGCACCCCCACCGCTCCAGTGTAAAAGCAGCCTAAGAGAAAGCTACACCACCAAAGATAAGACCATATATGGTGTAATAAATGTTGTACACTTTATTGGATTACAAAAGTTTATATCTCAAGGAGCATATGATAATATAAATGAGCCACTAACACAAGACTAAAGACAAGGGTGGACTGGTCAAAAGTGAGAATTGAGTGGCAGCTCATATGTTTCTTATGCATTACCAAGATTAAACCCACCCACCAACCCATCCACCGGTCCGGAAATGAAAACAGATAATTCATTGTCAATCTCAGGCTGAAATGACCCGGGTCATAGTACATCGGGGGCATCTACACTACACACCATAAAGTAACTGTAGATCAAAAGAATATATAGCAATGAAGATATAAAAAGATATGTATACTCACCGGGCCACTTTATTAGGTACACCTGTTCATATACTTAGTAACACAAATTGCTAATCAGCCAATCACACAGCAGCAACTCAATGCGTTTAGGCATCTAGGACTGGTGAAGACCACTTGCTGAAGTTCAAACCGGGCATCAGAATGGGGGAAGAAAGGGGATTTCAGCGACTTAGATTTTGGGATGGTTGTTGGTGGCAGACGGGCTGGTCTGGGTATTTTTGGGATTTTCACACACAACCATCTCTCGGGGTTTACAGAGAGTGGTGGAAAGAAAGAGGAAAATATCCAGTGAGCGGCAGTTGTGTGGAGGAAAATGCCTTGTTGATGTCGGAGGTCAGAGGAGAATGAGCAGACTGGTTCCAGATGATAGAAAGGCAACAGTAACTCAAATAACCACTCGTCACACCCAAGGTATACAGAATACCATCTCTGAACGCACAACACATCCAACTTTGAAGCAGATGGGCTGCAGCAGGAGAACACCACACCGGGTGCCACTCCCATTAGCCAAGAACAGGAAACTGATGCCGCGTTTTCCCGTCGGAATTCCGACGGAATTTCGCTCAAACTGTCTTGCCTACACACGGTCACACCAAATTCCGACCGTCAATAACACCACGACATACAACGCGTTCGACGGCACTATAAAAGGGAAGTTTAATGCTTCCGAGCATGTGTCAAATTGTTTCCGAGCATGCGTCTGAATTTTGCGTGTCGGAATTGCATACACGCGATCGGAAAATCCGATTGAAAGGTTTTCCATCTGAAAAATTAAGAACAGGTTCTCAATCCAAAGTCCGTCGGGAATGCCGACAGAAAAAGACCGTTGGGCATACACACGGACGGAAAATTCCGATGAAAAGCTCCCATCGGACTGTTTCCATCGGAAATTCCGACCGCGTGTACACGTTATGAGGCTACAATTTGCACAGGATCACCAAAATTGGACAATAGAGGTTTGGAAAAACATTGCCTGGTCTGATGAGTCTGGATTTCAGCTGCGACATTCAGATGGTGGGGTCAGAATTTGGCGCATGGATCCATCCTGCCTTGTATCACCGGTTCAGGCTGGTGGTGGTGGTGTAATGTTGTGGAGGGTATTTTCTTGGCACACTTCGGGCCCCTTAGTACCAATTGAGCATGGTTTTAATGCCACGGCCTACCTGAGTATTGTTGCTGACCATGTCCATCCCTTTATGACTACAGTGTCCCCATCTTCTGATGGCTCCTTCCAGCAGGATAATGCACCATGTCACAAAGCTCCAATCATCTCACCACTGGACAATGGCCTCCACACTCACCACATCTCATCCAATAGAGGACCTTTGGCACGTGGTTAGTGTTGCCACCTCATCCTTTTAAACCCGAACACCTTTGAATTACACGGGTTCTGAGGCTAATTAAATGCAGATAAGGCACCAAGTGAGTTTAATTACCACCTTAATCAGCCACAGAACCTGTGTAATTAATATGTGTTCGGGTTTTAAAGGGATGAGGTGGCAACCATAGATGTGGTGGAAACGGAAAATTGGCATCATGGATGGGCAGCCGACAAATCTGCAGCAACTGCGTGATGTTATCAGGTCACTATGGACCAAAATCTCTGAGGAACGTTTCCAACACCTTGTTGTATCTATGCCACCAAGAATGAAGGTAAAAGGGGGTCCAACCCGCTAATACACATTACAAGGAATGATCTCACCTGTAGCAGTCTTTGGAGTCCTGGAGGGACACCTTTAACCAGCGCACTTTCTCCAGTGTATGACGACATCGGGTAGCTCTCAGGAGGGGCGGTGGTTGTGATGGCTTCATAATTAGGAGGAGGATCCTGGTAGGCTTCTTTCTGCATTGTAACTGTTTCTAACAAAAAATAAATAAAACATATTATAGAAACCACGAATGATGAAAAGCCAAAAAGACTATCTTCCTCGCGGCTCACAGGACCGGTGGAAAGAGGGAATGACCAATACGAATATCTGTGGACACCAGAGACTTGGCAGTGTCTGTGACTGGGCAACACATACATGTTAAAGAAGAAGGAACTGGCCAACATCTTTGAAAATGGAGGACCATTGACTGGGCTATTTCATATCTTTGTTTTATTAGGGCTAGGCAACACCTGTTACCCACAATCACCATGAACTGGGCAATACTCGCATCTGGGGGCACCAGGAACTGGACAACACATAGCTCCTTTGCTATAAGGGACTGGGTGATATATAATCCTGGGTAACACCTCTGGACCATAAAGACTGGACCACCAGAGACTGGTCGGTATTATCTACCTTATGTACCACAAACTGCACATCAGAGGATTTCATCATGATTTAACCAGTTGTGGACACTTGACATATAACAACCTTCATGGATGTACAGTGCCTTATTATGCCCCTTAAGAGGGCTTGAGGTAAAGGCTTATTAACATACTTGGCCAGGGTGGATTTCTTATGGGAGATGTTGATCAGTGTTGAGTAGGGCTCATTCTGGTCAATGGCCCATTGACCTGAGTGAGCCTTTCTATGCACGTTCATTTACCTCGTAAGAAGTCTACTCTGGTCCATTACAGGGCCTTGAAAAAGTATTCACACCCCTTGACATTTTACATATTTTGTCATGTTACAACCAAAAATGTAAATATATTTTATTGGGCTGGACCAGGGGTCTCAGGCCGCGTACACACGAAGGGACAATCCCGCGGGATTATCCTCTGGACTGAAGTCCAGCGGATAATCCCCTCGTGTGTGGGCGCCGGCGGACTTTTTGGCGCCAAAGTCCGGCGGACCAAAGTTTTAAGTTTGGTTTTAAAATTATCCGCTGGACTTGGCAGTCCGGCGGACAATCCCGCCGTTAGTAGGCAAGTCCGCGGGACTTTTGAAATGAACGGACTTGCCGCTCATCGGCAAGTCCGTTCATTTAGCACGTGACTTCAGGTTACGTAGCTAGCGTAGGCAGTAAATGCCGCCGCGCTAGCTCCGTAAGCTGGCATGGATTTAAAGGGACTCCCCACGCCGAAAAACGGCGTGGGGGTTCCCCCCAAATCCATGTCAGACCCTTATCCGAGCACGCAGCCTGGCAGGCCAGGAAAGGGGTGGGGACGAACGAGCGCCCCCCCCCCTCCTGAGCCGTACCAGGCCGCGTGCCCTCAACATGGGGGGTGCCCTGGGGAAAGGGGGGCCGTGCGGCCCCCCCACCCCAAAGCACCTTGTCCCCATGTTGATGAGGACAAGGGCCTCTTCCCGACAACCCTGGCCGTTGGTTGTCGGGGTCTGCGGGCGGGGGCTTATCGGAATCTGAGAGCCCCCTTTTATAAGGGGGCCCTCAGATCCCGGCCCCCCACCCTATGTGAATGAGTATGGGGTACGATGTACCCCTACCCATTCACCTAAGGTGTAAAATGTAAAGTAAAAAAAACACCCACACTTTTGAAAAAATAGTTTATTGCACTGCTCCGGGGGTCTTCTTCCGTCTTGGGGGTCTTCTCGCCGGACTCCCCCGCCATTTACCAAGCTCTTTTACCGAGCGGGGGAAGTCCGGCTACCTTCTTCGTCGTCGCCGCCGTCGTCTGGGGGTCTCGATCCGCCTTCGGGGGTCTTCCGGGGGTCTCTTCTGTTCTTGCGGCGGTCGTCGTCTTCCGCGCCGCCGGCGCCGCCTTCTTCTTCTTGTCCTTCTTCTTGTTCTTCTTCTTCTTCCGATGTTGACCCGATGCTCTCTCTGCCCGGAATGCCTGTGCCGCGCTGCGCTGGGACTTATATAGGGGCATGGGGACAGGGTCACATGCTCATGTCACATGGTGACCCCGCCCCCTTGTGTTGTCACAGTCCCGGAGGATGCTGGGACTGTGACATCGCAAGGGGGCGGGGTCACCATGTGACATGAGCATGTGACCCTGTCCCCATGCCCCTATATAAGTCCCAGCGCAGCGCGGCACAGGCATTCCGGGCAGAGAGAGCATCGGGTCAACATCGGAAGAAGAAGAAGAACAAGAAGAAGGACAAGAAGAAGAAGGCGGCGCCGGCGGCGCGGAAGACGACGACCGCCGCAAGAACAGAAGAGACCCCCGGAAGACCCCGGAAGACCCCCGAAGGCGGATCGAGACCCCCAGACGACGGCGGCGACGACGAAGAAGGTAGCCGGACTTCCCCCGCTCGGTAAAAGAGCTTGGTAAATGGCGGGGGAGTCCGGCGAGAAGACCCCCAAGACGGAAGAAGACCCCCGGAGCAGTGCAATAAACTATTTTTTCAAAAGTGTGGGTGTTTTTTTTACTTTACATTTTACACCTTAGGTGAATGGGTAGGGGTACATCGTACCCCATACTCATTCACATAGGGTGGGGGGCCGGGATCTGAGGGCCCCCTTATAAAAGGGGGCTCTCAGATTCCGATAAGCCCCCGCCCGCAGACCCCGACAACCAACGGCCAGGGTTGTCGGGAAGAGGCCCTTGTCCTCATCAACATGGGGACAAGGTGCTTTGGGGTGGGGGGGCCGCACGGCCCCCCTTTCCCCAGGGCACCCCCCATGTTGAGGGCACGCGGCCTGGTACGGCTCAGGAGGGGCGTTCGTTCTTCCCCACCCCTTTCCTGGCCTGCCAGGCTGCGTGCTCGGATGAGGGTCTGACATGGATTTGGGGGGAACCCCCACGCCGTTTTTTCGGCGTGGGGAGTCCCTTTAAATCCATGCCAGGTCACGGAGCTAGCGCGGCGGCATTTACTGCCTACGCTAGCTACGTAACCTGAAGTTACGTTCTAAATGAACGGACTGCTCCGTGTGTGGGCAAGTCCGTTCATTTTCAAAAGTCCCGCGGACTTTTGGCCGGCGGATTATCCGCCGGAGAAGTCCGTGCGTGTGTGGGCAAGTCCACACCCTCGGAAAGTCCAGCGGACCCAGCTGGAAAGTCCGGCGGGATTGTCCGCTGGACTAAGTCCGCCGGCAAAAGTCCGCACGTGTGTACGCGGCATAGGACAACTATTAGTCGTGCCCTCCACAAATCTGGCCATTAGGATGGAGATGTGATCAATGTGCTGATTAATACAATAATCAAAAAGTAATAATAATAAGAAAACAACTTTCGGTGAATGTTGAGCGATGTGATCAATGTCCTGATCAATTCAATAATCAATAGGTAATAATAAGAATTATAAAATCTCTGTGAATGTAGAGAGAGATGTGGTCAATGTCCTGATCAATACAATTAATAAGCTATAAGAATAAAATATGTTTTCATTGAATGTGGACAGAGATGTGACCAATGTTCTGATCAATTCAATAATCAATAAGTAATAAGAAGAAGAATAAACTCTCGGTGAATGTAGAGAGATATGTTATCAATGTCCTGATCAATACAACAATTAATAAGTAATAAGAATAAAATACATTTTCATTGAATGTGGACAGAGATGTGACCAATGCTCTGATCAATTCAATAATCAATAAGTAATATTAAGAAGGATAAACTCTCGGTGAATGTAGAGAGATGTGATCAATGTCATGATCAATTCAATAATCAATAAGTATTAAGAAGAAGAATAAACTCTCTGTGAATGTTGAGAGAGATGTGATCAATGTTCTGATCAATTCAATAATCAATAAGTAATAAGAAGAAGAAGAAACTCTCGGTGAATGTAGAGAGAAATGTGATCAATGTCCTGATCAATACAACAATTAATAAGTAATAATAAGAATAAACTCTCAGTGAATGTGGACAGAGATGTGACCAATGTCCTAATCAATTCAATAAGTAATAATAAGAAGAATAAACTCTTAGTGAATGTTGAGAAAGATGTGATCAATGTCCTGATCAATAAAATAAGTTTTCATTGAATGTGGACAGAGATGTGACCAATGTTCTAATCAATTGAAAAATCAATAAGTAATAATAATGCCGCGTACACACGACCGGACTTTTCGGCAGACTAGGTCCGAAGGGATTAGTCCGTCGGACAATCCGATCGTGTGTGGGCAAATCCGAACGTTTTTTGTAAAAAAAAAAATCAGAAATAGAACATGTTTCAAATCTATCTGACGGACTCAATTTCGACGGACTCAAATCGGGAAAAACATTCGTCTGTGTGCTGGTCCGACGGACCAAATAGGACGCAAAGGAAGCTATTGGCTACTGGCTATTGAACTTCCTTGTTTAGTCCCGTCTTAAGTCATCTTATGTCATCACATTCAATGGAAAAGTCTGTCGTAACTCCACAGAAAGTCCGTCGGGAAGACCGTCGCACCTAGTCTGCCGGAAAGTCCGGTCGTGTGTACGCGGCATTAGAAGACTAAACTCTTGGTGAATGTAGAGATGTGACCAATGTTCTGATCAATTCGTTAATCAATAAGTAATAAGAAGAAGAATAAACTCTTGGTGAATGTAGAGATGTGACCAATGTTCTGATCAATTCATTAATCAATAAGTAATAAGAAGAAGAATAAACTCTCAGTGAATGTAGAGAGAGATGTGATCAATGTCCTGATCAATACAATAAGAATAAAAGGACTTACATGGTAGAAGATCCGAGTGTGAGGTATAAATCTTGAGGGAACTGATCAACATCTAGAGAAGGTCGAAGTCAATTTCTACACGGGAATAGATCAGAGGAGGAGGAGGAGGAGGAGGAGGAGATCATAGGATGAGGAGGAGGAGATCAGAGTGTTTGGAGGAGGGGATCATAGGATGAGGAGGAGAAGGAGGAGAAGGACATCAGAGGATGAGGAGGACATCAGAGGATGAGGAGGAGGAGATCAGACGATGAGGAGGAGGAGATCAGACGATGAGGAGGAGGACATCAGGGGATGAGGAGGAGGACATCAGAGGATGAGGAGGAGGAGATCAGAGGATGAGGAGAAGGAGAAGGAGGAGAAGGACATCAGAGGATGAGGAGGACATCAGAGGATGAGGAGGAGGAGATCAGACGATGAGGAGGAGGAGATCAGACGATGAGGAGGAGGACATCAGAGGAGGAGGACATCAGAGGATGAGGAGGAGGAGAAGGAGGAGAAGGACATCAGAGGATGAGGAGGACATCAGAGGATGAGGAGGAGGACATCAGACGATGAGGAGGAGGACATCAGAGGATGAGGAGGACATCAGAGGATGAGGAGGAGGAGATCAGAGGATGAGGAGGAGGAGATCAGAGGATGAGGAGGAGGAGATCAGAGGATGAGGAGGAGGAGATCAGAGGATGAGGACATCAGAGGATGAGGAGGAGGAGGAGGACATCAGAGGATGAGGAGGAGGACATCAGAGGTGGAGAAGATCATAAGATGAGGAGTCCCAGGCAAAGGTGAGGATCGTACAATAGCTGGGACTTCCCGGGCCGGGCAGAGGAGATCAGAGGACGGAGAACAGAACTTTCCCAACAATGTAGTTGCCCAACATTTACAGAAAAGGTTTCCTTGGATGCCAGTTGTTCGGCAAGCCACTGCAGGCAAAGAATGTACTTTAATTAGGGGCGGGGCATTCCTTTAAAATGGGCGTGGTTCTACAACAGGTATATCATTAACCTATTTTATAACTGAGCAGTAAGATATTGTACACACGGGAAGGTCCTCGATCGTGATAAGGACAGGCACAAAGCCAGGAAGGTAAGGTGACACCTGTGGTATCAGCTGGTCGGGTCGAAGGTTTCTGTAGTAAAACAAGTCCGGGGACATGGTTCATCTGAATCAGTTGCTCGTGCGCCTCCTGTTTTTTAGTGACGCAAGTCCCCCTGGAGTGCCGATTGTTGGGATTGTGAAAGGTCTGCAGCTCCCAGAGGAAGGGAGGAAAAGGTGTCTGAATACGCAACAACCGATCGCTGCAGCCCTCCTACTCACACGATCAGCTTTAATGATTGTGTCACGCGGGAGAGTCCGACACACAGAAAACTCGCACTCATACTACAATAAAACTCTCCCATTACATTCACCTCGAGGAAGAATGTCAGCAGTCGGTGACGACATAGCAACCAGTAATTGCCCTTGGAATACCATAAATGCTTTGGTCAGATGCAGTGGCGGCTGGCGCTCAAAATGTTTGGGGGGGCGCAAACAAACTAAAAAATTCTGAAAAAAAAACCCCCATCAATTGCAGCCTCATTGTGCCATCAAACGCAGCCACTGTGCCCATTAAACGCTGCCACTGTGCCATCAAACGCAGCCACTGTGCCATCAAACGCAGCCACTGTGCCATCAAACGCAGCCACTGTGCCATCAAACGCTGCCACTGTGCCCATCAAACACTGCCACTGTGCCATCAAACGCAGCCACTGTGCCATCAAACGCTGCCACTGTGCCATCAAACGCAGCCACTGTGCCATCAAACGCTGCCACTGTGCCCACTGTGCCCATCAAACACTGCCACTGTGCCATCAAACGCTGCCACTGTGCCATCAAATGCTGCCACTGTGCCCATCAATTGCAGCCATTGTGCCATCAAATGCAGCCACTGTGCCATCAAACGCTGCCACTGTGCCATCAAACCCAGCCACTGTGACATCAAACGCTGCCACTGTGCCATCAAATGCTGCCACTGTGCCCATCAATTGCAGCCATTGTGCCATCAAACGCAGCCACTGTGCCATCAAACGCAGCCACTGTGCCATCAAATGCTGCCACTGTGCCCATCAATTGCAGCCATTGTGCCATCAAATGCAGCCACTGTGCCATCAAACGCTGCCACTGTGCCATCAAACCCAGCCACTGTGACATCAAACGCTGCCACTGTGCCATCAAATGCTGCCACTGTGCCCATCAATTGCAGCCATTGTGCCATCAAACGCAGCCACTGTGCCATCAAACGCAGCCACTGTGCCATCAAATGCGACCACTGTGCCATCAAACGCAGTCATTGAGCCATCAAACGCAGCCACTGTGCCCATCAATTGCAGCCACTGTGCCATCAAACGCAGCCACTGTGCCATCAAACGCAGATACTGTGCCCATCAAGCGCAGCCACTGTGCCCATCAATTGCTGCCACTGTGCCATCAAACGCAGCCACTGTGCCATCAAACGCAGCCACTGTGCCATCAAATGCTGCCACTGTGCCCATCAAATGCAGCCACTGTGCCATCAAACGCAGTCATTGAGCCATCAAATGCAGCCACTATGCCCATCAATTGCAGCCACTGTGCCATCAAACGCAGCCACTGTGCCATCAAACGCAGCCACTGTGCCCATCAAATGCAGCCACTGTGCCATCAAACGTAGTCATTGAGCCATCAAATGCAGCCACTGTGCCCATCAATTGCTGCCACTGTGCCATCAAACGCAGCCACTGTGGCATCAAACGCAGCCACTGTGCCATCAAATGCTGCCACTGTGCCCATCAAATGCAGCCACTGTGCCATCAAACGCAGTCATTGAGCCATCAAATGCAGCCACTGTGCCCATCAAACGCAGCCACTGTGCCCATCAATTGCAGCCACTGTGCCATCAAACGCAGCCACTGTGCCATCAAACGCAGCCACTGTGCCCATCAAATGCAGCCACTGTGCCATCAAACGCAGTCATTGAGCCATCAAATGCAGCCATTGTGCCCATCAAACACAGCCACTGTGCCCATCAATTGCAGCCATTGTGCCATCAAACGCAGCCACTGTGCCATCAAACACCACCACTGTGCCATCAAACACCACCACTGTGCCATCAAACACCACCACTGTGCCATCAAACACCACCACTGTGCCATCAAATGCAGCCACTGTGCCATCAAATGCAGCCACTGTACCATCAAATGCAGCCACTGTACCATCAAACACATTCTCTGTGCCATCAAATGCAGCCACTGTGTCCATTAAACTCAGCCACTGTGCCCATCAAAGGGTCCCGAAATGACATTGCTGCAGATGGACACAGTTGAACGACTTTGGGGCCCCATATCTTGGGGCCACTTGGTGCTAGGAACCCCAAATGTGGTTTGCAAACCCAGTGGAACGAGTACTACAACATATCCAAAGATGAGGTTCCTAGCACCAAGTGGCCCCGAGATACGATTTGGAAAATGTCATTCTCTGCTGCAGAAAAGTGCTTGACATTTTCCGAACCAAATTTGGGGCCCCCGTCGGTGTGTCCCTCTGCAGCCTCTATGTCCCTCTGCAGTGTCGGTGTCCCTCTGCAGCCTCTGTGTCCCTCTGCAGAGTCGGTGTCCCCCTGCAGCCTCGGTGTCCTTCTGCAGCCTCGGTGTCCCTCTGCAGCCTCGGTGTCCCTCTGCAGCGTCGTTGTCCCTCTGCAGCGTTGGTGTCCCTCTGGAGCCTCTGTGTCCCTCTGCAGCGTCAGTGTCCCTCTGCAGCCTCGGTGTCCCTCTGCAGCGTCGGTGTCCTCTGCAGCCTCGGTGTCCCTCTGCAGCGTCGGTGTCCTCTGCAGCCTCGGTGTCCTTCTGCAGCCTCTGTGTCCCTCTGCAGCCTCTGTGTCCCTCTGCAGCGTCGGTGTCCTCTGCAGCCTCGGTGTCCCTCTGCAGCCTCG
Organism: Lithobates sylvaticus; assembly: GCA_028564925.1. NCBI lineage: Eukaryota > Metazoa > Chordata > Amphibia > Anura > Ranidae > Lithobates > Lithobates sylvaticus. The sequence goes on from CM053029.1 coordinate 15,916,351, forward strand.
GTGTCCCTCTGCAGCCTCTGTGTCCCTCTGCAGCCTCTGTGTCCCTCTGCAGCATCGGTGTCCCTCTGCAGCCTTGGTGTCCCTCTGCAGCCTCGGTGTCCTTCTGCAGCCTCTGTGTCCTTCTGCAGCCTCTGTGTCCCTCTGCAGAGTCGGTGTCCCTCTGCAGCCTCTGTGTCCCTCTGCAGAGTCGGTGTCCCTCTGCAGCCTCTGTGTCCCTCTGCAGCCTCTGTGTCCCTCTGCAGAGTCGGTGTCCCTCTGCAGCCTCTGTGTCCCTCTGTAGCCTCTGTGTCCCTCTGCAGCCTCTGTGTCCCTCTGCAGAGTCGGTGTCCCTCTGCAGAGTCGGTGTCCCTCTGCAGCCTCTGTGTCCCTCTGCAGCCTCTGTGTCCCTCTGCAGAGTCGGTGTCCCTCTGCAGCCTCTGTGTCCTTCTGCAGCCTCTGTGTCCCTCTGCAGCCTCTGTGTCCCTCTGCAGCGTCGGTGTCCCTCTGCAGCGTCGGTGTCCTCTGCAGCCTCGGTGTCCTTCTGCAGCCTCTGTGTCCCTCTGCAGCGTCGGTGTCCCTCTGCAGCCTCGGTATCCTTCTGCAGCCTCTGTGTCCCTCTGCAGCCTCTGTGTCCTCTGCAGCCTCGGTGTCCCTCTGCAGCCTCGGTGTCCTTCTGCAGCCTCTGTGTCCTTCTGCAGCCTCTGTGTCCCTCTGCAGAGTCGGTGTCCCTCTGCAGCCTCTGTGTCCCTCTGCAGCCTCTGTGTCCCTCTGCAGAGTCGGTGTCCCTCTGCAGCCTCTGTGTCCCTCTGCAGCCTCTGTGTCCCTCTGCAGAGTCGGTGTCCCTCTGCAGCCTCTGTGTCCCTCTGCAGCCTCTGTGTCCCTCTGCAGAGTCGGTGTCCCTCTGTGTCCCTCTGCAGCCTCTGTGTCCCTCTGCAGCCTCGGTTTCCTTCTGCAGCCTCTGTGTCCCTCTGCAGCCTCTGTGTCCTCTGCAGCCTCGGTGTCCCTCTGCAGCCTCTGTGTCCCTCTGCAGCCTCTGTGTCCCTCTGCAGAGTCGGTGTCCCTCTGCAGCCTCTGTGTCCTTCTGCAGCCTCTGTGTCCCTCTGCAGAGTCGGTGTCCCTCTGTGTCCCTCTGCAGCCTCTGTGTCCCTCTGCAGCCTCGGTATCCTTCTGCAGCCTCTGTGTCCCTCTGCAGCCTCTGTGTCCTCTGCAGCCTCGGTGTCCCTCTGCAGCCTCTGTGTCCTTCTGCAGCCTCTGTGTCCTTCTGCAGCCTCTGTGTCCTCTGCAGCCTCTGTGTCCTTCTGCAGCCTCTGTGTCCCTCTGCAGAGTCGGTGTCCCTCTGCAGCCTCGGTGTCCTTCTGCAGCCTCTGTGTCCCTCTGCAGAGTCGGTGTCCCTCTGCAGCCTCTGTGTCCCTCTGCAGCCTCTGTGTCCCTCTGCAGCCTCGGTATCCTTCTGCAGCCTCTGTGTCCCTCTGCAGCCTCTGTGTCCTCTGCAGCCTCGGTGTCCCTCTGCAGCCTCTGTGTCCTTCTGCAGCCTCTGTGTCCTTCTGCAGCCTCTGTGTCCCTCTGCAGAGTCGGTGTCCCTCTGCAGCCTCTGTGTCCCTCTGCAGCCTCTGTGTCCCTCTGCAGAGTCGGTGTCCCTCTGTGTCCCTCTGCAGCCTCTGTGTCCCTCTGCAGCCTCGGTGTCCTTCTGCAGCCTCTGTGTCCTTCTGCAGCCTCTGTGTCCCTCTGCAGCCTCTGTGTCCCTCTGCAGCCTCTGTGTCCCTCTGCAGCCTCTGTGCCCCTCTGCAGCCTCTGTGCCCATCGCATTTGCACCGATCAGCGTGTAAAAAGATACGGCGGCCATTCTAGTATTCAAAAGCTGCGCCTCCTCCTTGTCTGTGATAGGCGGAACACTCAATTTCCCAGCAGTCAGTGTTCCGCCTATCACAGACATCCGCTCATCCTCATACCACAGACAAGGATGAGAGGATGTCCGTGATAGGCGGAACACTGACTGCTGGGAAATAGAGTGTTCCGCCTATCACAGACAAGGAGGCGTGGCGTTTGAACACTGCAATGGCCGCCGTCTGTCTGCATGACACACTGATCAGGTAGGCAGATGGTGGCGACTCGAGTATAAGCCGAAGGGGGCACGTATAGCCCAAAAAAAAGGGCTGAAAGTCTCGGTTTATACTCGAGTATATATATGGTATATATTTTTAGCATTTTGCACAGGAATTTAATAATTACCATATTTATCGGCGTATAACACGCACTTTTCCCCCCTTAAAAATCGGGGGAAAGTCGTGGGTGCGTGTTATACGCCGATACCCCCCAAAAAAGTGACAAAAATGGCAAGCGCCGACGAAAAAGACCGAATTGCGGCCGAAAAAAAAACGAAGCGGCGCCGGAAAAGACCGAGCAGACTGTTCGGCTCTGCTCGTAGTCCCGCCTCCCTGCGCTCGCTCCGGAAACAGCAGGGAGGCGGGACCGCGGTCTTTTTCGGCGGCGCACGCGACAGAGCGTCTCGGCGGCGGGAAATTTAAACCGGGACAAGACTGCAAATGACACTGGCAAGCTACAATGACACTGGGCAAGGCTGCAAATGACGCTGGGCAAGGCTGCAATGACGCTGGGCAAGCTGCAATGACACTGGGCAAGCTACAATGAAACTGGGCAAGGCTGCAAATGACGCTGGGCAAGGCTGCAATGACGCTGGGCAAGCTGCAATGACACTGGGCAAGCTACAATGAAACTGGGCAAGGCTGCAAATGACGCTGGGCAAGGCTGCAATGACGCTGGGCAAGCTACAATGACACTGGGCAAGCTACAATGACACTGGGCAAGGCTGCAAATGACGCTGGGCAAGGCTGCAATGACGCTGGGCAAGCTGCAATGACACTGGGCAAGCTACAATGAAACTGGGCAAGCTGCAATGACACTGGGCAAGCTACAATGACACTGGGCAAGCTACAATGACACTGGGCAAGCTGCAATGACACTGGGCAAGCTGCAATGACACTGGGCAAGGCTGCAAATGACAATGGGCAAGCTGCAATGACACTGGGCAAGCTACAATGACACTGGGCAAGCTACAATGACACTGGGCAAGCTGCAATGACACTGGGCAAGCTGCAATGACACTGGGCAAGCTACAATGACACTGGGCAAGCTACAATGACACTGGGCAAGCTACAATGACACTGGGCAAGCTGCAATGACACTGGGCAAGGCTGCAAATGACGCTGGGCAAGGCTGCAATGACGCTGGGCAAGCTGCAATGACACTGGGCAAGGCTGCAATGACACTGGGCAAGCTACAATGAAACTGGGCAAGCTGCAATGACACTGGGCAAGATACAATGACACTGGGCAAGCTGCAATGACACTGGGCAAGCTGCAATGACACTGGGCAAGGCTGCAAATGACAATGGGCAAGCTGCAATGACACTGGGCAAGCTACAATGACACTGGGCAAGCTACAATGACACTGGGCAAGCTGCAATGACACTGGGCAAGCTGCAATGACACTGGGCAAGCTACAATGACACTGGGCAAGCTGCAATGACACTGGGCAAGCTGCAATGACACTGGGCAAGCTGCAATGACACTGGGCAAGCTGCAATGACACTGGGCAAGCTGCAATGACACTGGGCAAGCTGCAAATGACGCTTAAATGTACGTTTTTTTTTTTCCCCTAAACTTCCCTCCTAAAACTTTTTTTTTCCTTAAAATGCCCTCCTAAACTTGGGGTGCGTGTTATACGCCGATAAATACGGTAGTTGCTTTTTGCACAGGAGTTTAGTATATCAATTAGCATATATTGGCACAGTATTGCCCGTTTGCCCAGGTTCGCAGCATTTGATGTGTGACGCGGGATTACTGCTTTTTAGCACAGCAATTTAAAATTGCATTTTCTTCACAGGATTACAGCATCGCTGCATAGGATTATTTGCTTTTTTTTTTGCACAATTTTTTGATATAGCACAGAATTGCTATTTTGCACAATATTTATTTATGATTTCACCATATTTAGTTATTTATAGTTACGCTGATCAATTTTATTTATATTCACATGGCTATTCACTATTGTCACACTGACATCACTCCCAACTGTCCCTGGATTTGGAGGGACTGTCCCTGATTTGGAGTAAGGTCCCTCTGTCCCTCTGTTCCTCTGTTCCTCTGTCCCTCTGTCCCCTGTTCCTCTGTCCCTCTGTCCCTCTGTTCCTCTGTCCCTCTGTCCCTCTGTCCCTCTGTCCCTCTGTTCCTCTGTTCCTCTGTCCCTCTGTTCCTCTGTTCCTCTGTCCCTCTCTTCCTCTGTCTCTCTGTCCCTCTCCCTGTCCCTCTGTCCCTCTGTTCCTCTGTCCCTCTGTCCCTCTGTCCACTGTCCCTCTGTCCCTCTGTTCCTCTGTCCCTCTGTCCCTCTCTCCCTCTGTTCCTCTGTCCCTCTGTCCCTCTGTCCCTCTGTTCCTCTGTCCCTCTGTCCCTCTGTCCCTTTGTTCCTCTGTCCCTCTGTCCCTCTCTTCCTCTGTCCCTCTGTCCCTCTGTCCCTCTGTTCCTCTGTCCCTCTGTTCCTCTGTCCCTCTGTCCCTCTGTCCCTCTCTTCCTCTGTCCCTCTGTCTCTCTGTCCCTCTGTCCCTCTGTCCCTCTGTCCCTCTGTCCCTCTGCCCCTCTGTTCCTCTGTCCCTCTGTCCCTCTGTCTCTCTGTCTCTCTGTCCCTCTGTCTCTCTGTCTCTCTGTCCCTCTGTCCCTCTGTCCCTCTGTACCTCTGTCCCTCTGTTCCTCTGTCTCTCTGTTCCTCTGTCCCTCTGTCCCTCTGTCCCTCTGTCCTCTGTCCCTCTGTTCCTCTGTCCTCTGTCCCTCTGTTCCTCTGTCCCTCTGTCCCTCTGTCCCTCTTTTCCTCTGTCCCTCTGTCCCTCTGTCCCTCTGTTCCTCTGTCCCTCTGTCCCTCTGCCCCTCTGTTCCTCTGTCCCTCTGTCCCTCTGTCTCTCTGTCTCTCTGTCCCTCTGTCTCTCTGTCTCTCTGTCCCTCTGTCCCTCTGTCCCTCTGTACCTCTGTCCCTCTGTTCCTCTGTCTCTCTGTTCCTCTGTCCCTCTGTCCCTCTGTCCCTCTGTCCCTCTGTCCTCTGTCCTCTGTCCTCTCTCTTCCTCTGTCCCTCTGTCCCTCTGTCCCTCTCTTCCTCTGTCCCTCTGTCTCTCTGTCCCTCTGTCTCTCTGTCACTCTGTCCCTCTGTTCCTCTGTCCCTCTGTCCCTCTCTTCCTCTGTCCCTCTGTCCCTCTGTCTCTCTGTCCCTCTGTCCCTCTGTCCCTCTGTCCCTCTGTTCCTCTGTTCCTCTGTCCCTCTGTCCCTCTGTCCCTCTGTCCCTCTGCCCCTCTGTTCCTCTGTCCCTCTGTCCCTCTGTCTCTCTGTCTCTCTGTCCCTCTGTTCCTCTGTCCCTCTGTCCCTCTGTTCCTCTGTTCCTCTGTCCCTCTGTTCCTCTGTCTCTCTGTTCCTCTGTCCCTCTGTCCCTCTGTCCCTCTGTCCCTCTGTTCCTCTGTCCCTCTGTTCCTCTGTCCTCTGTCCCTCTGTTCCTCTGTCCCTCTGTCCCTCTGTCCCTCTCTTCCTCTGTCCCTCTGTCTCTCTGTCCCTCTGTCCCTCTGTCCCTCTGTCTCTCTGTCTCTCTGTCCCTCTGTCCCTCTGTTACTCTGTCCCTCTGTCCCTCTCTTCCTCTGTCCCTCTGTCCCTCTGTCTCTCTGTCCCTCTGTCCCTCTCTGTCCCTCTGTCCCTCTGTTCCTCTGTCCCTCTGTTCCTCTGTCCCTCTGTCCCTTTGTTCCTCTGTTCCTCTGTCTCTCTGTTCCTCTGTCTCTCTGTCCCTCTGTCCCTCTGTCCCTCTGTTCCTCTGTCCCTCTGTCCCTCTGTCCCTCTGTTCCTCTGTTCCTCTGTTCCTCCGTCCCTCTGTTCCTCTGTCCCTCTGTCCCTCTGTTCCTCTGTCCCTCTGTCCCTCTGTTCCTCTGTCCCTCTGTCCCTCTGTCCCTCTGTCCCTCATTCTTCCTCATGTGTCCCTCATTTTGGTCTGATCCTCATAGTTGTATATAAAATGCAATTTTTATTTATCAAAAAGTGTTTCCCGGCGCTAAACCTTTCACCTTATTTCTAAATTGCTGCATTTGTAAGTTCTGAAAGCCAATATAAAGGGATAGAAGTGGTAAAAAAAAGTACTTGTGGGTTTAACCACTTCAATACCGGGGGGGGGGGGGGCACTTATACACCCTCCTGACCAGACCAATTTTCAGCTTTCAGCGCTCTCACACTTTGAATGACAATTGCGCGGTCATGCTACACTGTACCCAAGCAGAATTTTTTATCATTTTGTTCCCACAAATAGAGATTTCTTTTGGTGGTATTTGATAGACATGTGCACAACAAAAAAATGTGTTTATTTTAGTTTCGTTTTTTTCGTTTCCATTGATTCGTAACGATTCGTAAATTCGGAAGTTGTCGGTGTTCGTATTCATAACGATTCGTATTTTCGTAAGTTATTTTTTCGTTGATTCGTTTTTCCGTTAGTTTAATTTTCGTTTATTCGAAATTCGGACGCATTCGTATTTATTCGTAGATTCGTAAATCGGAGCATAATTCATAATTTTATGTAATGTGTATGCTATTATTACATTTTAAGAGACACGGAAAATTACGAATCGAAAAAAAAAAAGTTACAAATGTACGAATTTTTTCGTTCAATCCATTCGAAGCATGTTAAGCAGCGCCATTGTAAGGGAAACGGAAAATTACCAATTCAACAAAAAAAATAAAGTTACGAATATACAAATTTTTTCGTTCAATCCATTCAAAGCACGTTAAGCAGCGCCATTGTAAGAGACACGGAAAATTGCGAATCAAAAAAAAAACAAAAAGTTACGAATGTACGAATTTTTTCGTTCAATCCATTCAAAGCACGTTAAGCAGCGCCATTGTAAGAGACACGGAAAATTGCGAATCAAAAAAAAAAAACAAAAAGTTACGAATGTATGAATTTTTTCGTTCAATCCATTCGAGGCACGTTAAGCAGCGCCATTGTAAGAGACACGGAAAATTGCGAATCGAAAAAAAAAAAAGTTACAAATGTACGCATTTTTTCGTTCAAGCCATTCGAAGCACGTTAGGCAGCGCCATTGTAAGAGACACGGAAAATTACGAATCGAAAAAAAAAAAAGGTACGAATGTGCAAATTTTTTCGTTCAATCCATTTGAAGCACGTTAAGCAGCGCCATTGTAAGAGACACGGAAAATTACGAATCGAAAAAAAAAAAAAAGGTACGAATGTACGAATTTTTTCGTTCAATCCATTTGAAGCACGTTAAGCAACGCCATTGTAAGAGACACGGAAAATTACGAATCGAAAAAAAAAAAAAAAGGTACGAATGTACGATTTTTTTTCGTTCAATCCATTCGAAGCACGTTAGGCAGCGCCATTGTAAGAGACACACGGAAAATTACGAATCGAAAAAAAAAAAAGTTACGAATGTACGAATTTTTTCGTTCAATCCATTCGAAGCACGTTAAGCAGCGCCATTGTAAGAGACACGGAAAATTACCAATTCAACAAAAAAAAAAAGTTACGAATGTACGAATTTTTTTTCGTTCATTTTTATTTTCGTTGTTCCTGTTTTCGTTTTTCGGATTTTCTTCTTTCGTAGTTTCGTTGTTTCTAATTTGTTTTTTTCGGATTTGTTCTATTCGAAACGATTCGTTAAAATTTTTACCGAATCGTTCGTTCATTTGTACGATAACGAATGAACGAAAAAAAAAACGAAAAAAAAAAAAAAAAAAAAACGAAACAAATTGCACATGTCTAGTATTTGATCACCTCTGGGGTTTTTTTTTTTTCTGCTAAACAAATTTAAAAAAAAAGACAGAAAATTTTGAAAAAAAATTTTTTTTTTTGGTTTCTGTTACAAATTTTTGTAAATACGGTAAGTTTTCTCCCTCACTGATAGGCACTGATGAAGTGGCACTGATGATGGGCACTAATACCAGTACTAATGAGATATGTTGGTCCTGAGTAGAGAGAGTTCTCCACTTAGAACAGCCATTATCAAACAGGGTTCCGTGGAACCCTGGGGCTCCTCCAGAGGTTGCTAGGGGTTCCTCCAGAGGTTGCTAGGGGCTCCTCCAGAGGTTGCTAGGGGTTCCTCCAGAGGTTGCTAGGGGTTCCTCCAGAGGTTGCTAGGGGCTCCTCCAGAGGTTGCTAGGGGTTCCTCCAGAGGTTGCTAGGGGTTCCTCCAGAGGTTGCTAGGGGCTCCTCCAGAGGTTGCTAGGGGTTCCTCCAGAGGTTGCTAGGGGCTCCTCCAGAGGTTGCTAGGGGCTCCTCCAGAGGTTGCTAGGGTTCCTCCAGAGGTTGCTAGGGGTTCCTCCAGAGGTTGCTAGGGGTTCCTCCAGAGGTTGCTAGGGGTTCCTTGATCTGTGGCTGAGGAACCACCTATTTGATGGTGCCTACAAAGCAGAAGGTTCAGCACCACTTAGCAAAGCCAAATATCTTTTTAGCTGTCTTTAAGGGTGGAATTCTAAACACCACTTTAAGTGGGACATTCTTCCTATTGACCACCGATATAAGAAGCATTGTTCCCATTGAGCCCTGATCATTTGGTTTTAGTAAGGGGTTCCTCGAGACATGAAAATTATTTTTGGGGGTTCCTCTAGGGTTAAAAGTTTGAGAAAGCCTGACCTAGACATTGGTGGATGGTATGATATATGCTCCTCCATTCAGACCTCCAATCACAACATCTGGCAGAGGAGGACTGGGATGAGGTGTGGTGGGGCATTTGTCCACTAGGCCAGTACTATTGAGGAACGTTGGCTCTGAGTAGAGATAGTTCACCACTTAGACCTCAATTGATGGTATGATATATCCTCCCCGTTCAGACCTGAAATCACAGCATCTGAAAGAGGAGAACTGGGATGGGGGTGTTAATGTGGCATTTGCCCACTAGGCCATCACTAATTAGATATGTTGGTCTTGAGTAGAGAGAGTTCACCATTTAGACATTGATGGAGGGGTAAGATATATCCTCATACAGACCTGAGATCACAGCATCTGAAAGAGGAGTACTGGGAAGGGGGTGGATTGGGGGTGTGAATTGGCGTTTGCCCACTAGGCCAGTACGAATGAGATATGTTGGTCCTGAGTAGAGATAGTTCTCCACTAAGACATAGATGGGTGGTATCATATATGCCCCTCATTCAGATTTACAATCACAGCATCTAGCAGAGGAGGACTGGGATGAGGGGCATTTGCCCACTAGGCCAGTACTAATGAGATATGTTGGACCTGAGTAGAGATAGTTCACCATTTAGACATCAATGGTGGGACTGATATATCCTCCTCATTCAGATCTGAGATCACAGCATCTGAAAGAGGAGAACTGGGATGAGGATGTTGATAAGGCGTTTGCCCACTAGGCCACCACTAATGAGATATGTTGCCCCTGAGTAGAGATAGTTCATCACTTAGACCTCAATGGAGGCTATAATATATCCTCCCCATTCAGAGCTGAGATCACAGCATGTGAAAGAGGAGTACTGTGAATGGGTGAGGGGTGTTGGTGGTGCAAAGGAGTATTTGCCCATTAGGCCAGCACTAATGAAATATGTTGGCCTGAGTAGAGATAGTTCACCATTTAGACATTGATGGAGGGTATGAAATATCCCCTTCATTCAGACCTGAGATTGCAGCATCTGAAAGAGGGGTACTGGGAAGGGGAAATTGGGTTAGGGGTGTGATGGGGCATTTGCCCACTAGGCCAGCACTAATGAGATATGTTGATCCTGAGTAGAGATAGTTCTCCACTTAGACATTGATGGAGGGTATGATATATCCTCCTCATTCAGATCTGAGATCACAGCATCTGAAAAAGGAAGAACTGGGATGAGGATATTAATAGGGTGTTTGCCCACTAGGCCACTACTTATGAGATGTGTTGCCCTTGAGTAGAGATAGTTCACCACTTAGACCTCAATGGAGGGTATAATATATCCTCCTCATTCAGAGCTGAGATCACAGCATCTGAAAGAGGAGTACTGTGAATGGGTGAGGGGTGTTGGTGGTGTAAAGGAGTATTTGCCCATTAGGCCAGCACTAATGAGATATGTTGGTCCTGAGTAGAGATAGTTCACCATTTAGACATTGATGGAGGGTATGATATATCCACTTCATTCAGACCTGAGATTTCAGCATCTGAAAGAGGGGTACTGGGAAGGGGAAATTGGGTTAGGGGTGTGATGGGGCATTTGCCCACTAGGCCAGCAATAATGAAATATGTTGGTCCTGAGTAGAGATATATCACAATTTAGACATTGATGGAAGGTCTGATATATCCTCCTCATTCAGAGTTGAGATCACAGCATCTGAAAGAGGAGTACTAGGATGGGGAGGGGGTGAGGTTGGCGGTGTAAAGGGGTATCTGCCCACTAGGCCAGTACTAATATGATTTGTCGGGCTGATGGCTCTGAGTGGATATAAGAGCAGGGGTGACACAGGGGTACAACCTCCCTGTTCAGAACTGTGATCACAACGTCTTCCATCAACTTCTACTGTGACTTTGAGATGTCATGTGACCAAAAGCCGAGAGGTGCAAAGAAATCTGATGATGAAATATTTGAAGGTGTGTCACAATAATCTGTTTATTTTAGGAACACCCAGCTTTCACCGTGACCACCAACCACTGCAGCCCCATAGCACACATTGCATTGCATATACACTATTCACACTAGAAGCCAAGGGAGTAGTGCTGGTTAGGGATGGGCCCGGTGTTCGATTCGAACATCGAGCGTTCGCCTGCTCGGCGAGCCCAGAACTATTTGGGCCACTCGCATTAAATTTGTGTGATGCGAGCGGCCCGCAATGCACTGCGCCAGTCACCAGTGCATTGCTGGCTGATAATTGGCCAAGCATGCACTGTGACCCGCATGCTTGGCCAATCATAGAGCCAGCGGCGAGGAGAGCAATAATGTTAAAGGGGGCTTCCAGATTCTGATAAGCCCCCCGCCCGCAGACCCCCACAACCAATGGCCAGGGTTGTGGGGACGAGGCCCCTTTCCTCATCAACATGGGGACAAGGTGCTTTGGGGGGGACCCCAAAGCACCCTCCCAATGTTGAGGGCATGTGGCCTGGTACGGTTCAGGAGGGAGGGGAGGCGCTCTCGTCCCCCCCTCTTTTCCTGCGGCCTGCCAGGTTGCGTGCTCGGATAAGGGTCTGGTATGGATTTTGAGGGGGACCCCACGCCATTTTTTTTTTTTGGCCGGGGTTTCCCTTAATATCCATAGCAGACCTGAAGGGCCTGGTAATTGAATTTGGGGGGACCCCCACGCTTTTATTTATTTTATTTTTTTTATCAATGACTTTTTTTTTATCAATGACTTTCAATGAATGACTGTTCTCTGTGTTACGGGAGCCGGCAATTCATTAGACGCGAGTGATTTTAAATAGCTTTTTTTCCTGCAAAAATGACACTTTTTGCAGGGACAGTTCTAAGCACAGGAAACATGCGCCCCTTCACAGGCATACTATAGACAACCCCCCAGGTACGAAATTTAAAGGAATATTACACTTTTATTGTTCACTTTAAGCATTATTAAAATCACTGCTCCTGAAAAAACGGCCGTTTAAAAAAAAAAAAATTTGCATCAATACATGTCCCCTGGGGCAGGACCCAGGTCCCCAAACACTTTTTATGACAATAACATGCATATTAGCCTTTAAAATGAGCACTTTTGATTTCGAACGTTCGCATCCATTGTAACTAATAGGGTTCTTAAATTTACACGGACTTTAGGTCTGTTCGGGGGTTCTGGTGCGAACCGAACCCGGGGGTGTTCGGCTCATCCCTAGTGCTGGTGTGTTGTAAATGACACCTCGTACTGTTTACTACTTTCTCTTTTTTCAACTTGATTGACTTACTGTTACATTTCATTCATCTTTATCCATTATTATTATTATTATTATTATACAGGATTTATATAGCACCAGCAGTTTGCGCAGCGCTTTACAACATCGGGGGAAGACAGTACAATTAAAATACAAATCAATACAGGAGGGATCAGAGGGCTCGGCTCGTTAGAGCTTACAATCTAGAAGGGAGGGTCAAGTGGAAACAAAAAGGTAATAACTGTGGGTGATGATCAGATGGACAAAATTGAAAATACAGTTGTTAGGTGTGGGTAGGGTAGGCTTCTTTGAAGAGGAGGGTTTTCAGGGATCATCTAAAAGCTAATAGAGTAGGAGATAGACGGACTGATTGGGGTAAGGAGTTCCATAGGCTTGGAGAGGCTCTGGAAAAGTCCTGGAGGCGAGCATGGGAGGAGGTGATGAGAGAGCTAGAGAGCAGGAGGTCTTAATAGGAACGATTAGGTTGGTATTTTGAGACAAGGCCAGTGATGTATCTGGGGGCAGATTTGTGGATGGCTTTGTAGGTAGTTGTTAGTATTTTGAATTTAATTTGTTGGGTGAGCGGAAGCCAGTGGAGGGATTGACAGAGAGGAGTAGCAGAGACTGAGCGGTTGGTAAGGTGGATGAGTCTGGCCGCAGCATTCATGATGGACTGAAGGGGGGATAGAGTATGCAGAGGTAGGCCAATGAGGAGGGAGTTGCAGTAATCGAGGCGGGGGGTTGACCAGGGAGGGAATCAAGAGCTTTGTTGCGTCATGGAGCGTATTTTGGAGATGTTGCGGAGGTTGAGGCGGCAAGATTTGGACAGTGATTGGACGTGGGGCTTAAAGGAGAGTTCAGAGTCCAGGACTACTCCTAGTACCTTGGCATGTGGGGATGGGCTGATAGTTGTGCCATCAATTTTGACCGAGAGATCAGGGGAAGAGGCACGTGGGGGAGAAAAAATTATAAGCTCGGTTTTGGATAGATTAAGTTTGAGGAAGTGGTGTGACATCCAGACTGATATATCTGATAGTAAAATAGTGATACGTGAGGAGACTGAAGGAGTGGGTTGAGGGGTAGAGAGATAGATTTGAGTGTCATCCATGCGTACTGAGTTGGCAAATTTTTTTTTTTTCCATACTGCATATGCATATGCCGCGAATGGGCCCTTAGCTCACAGAAACCTGGTCCTACCATGGAAAAAGGCCTCTTAGTTTGGCCTCCAAAAACAAGGGTTCCCAGTCCTCCCCTGAGTCCATGATACATAAAAGGTGTCCCCATCTCCAGTCCAAAGGTTCCAGGTTTCCCGTTTTTTGAATGACTTGTTTTTGATGATATTTTTATATAATATTGTAAATAAAAAATTTCTTGCATTTCCAAGAGTCTTCTGAACTCACACAAATGGAGAAGGTAAAGGGCCCATCCAAGTATTTTGTGAATACAAAGTCAACCCACGTTGTCTTTAGGAGAGTGACTCTCTCTGTCTTGGGGACAATTCTCACCAGGACTGGTTGGGCCTATTCACACCTATGTGTTTTCCCTTCTTGAGGTGTTTTCCAATTGAATCAAAGAAAACATGTTGGTGCCCATTAACCACTTTCAGCCCCGGACCAATTTGCAGCCAAAGGACCAGGCCCCTTTTTGCGATTCGGCACTGCGTCGCTTTAACTGACAATTGCGCGGTCGTGCGACGTGGCTCCCAAACAAAATTGACGTCCTTTTTTTCCCACAAATAGAGCTTTCTTTTGGTGGTATTTGATCGCCCCTGCGATTTTTATTTTTTTGCGCTATAAACAAAAAAATAGAGCGACAATTTTGAAAAAAACACATTATTTTTTATTTTTTGCTATAATAAATATCCCCAAAAAATATATAAAAAAACATTTTTTTTTCCTCAGTTTAGGCCGATACGTATTCTTCTACATATTTTTGGTAAAAAAAATCGCAATAAGCGATTATTGATCGGTTTGCGCAGAAGTTATAGCGTTTACCATATAGGGGATAGTTTTATAGCATTTTTTATTAATAATTTTTTTTTATTAGTAATGGCGGAGATCTGCGATTTTTTTTTTTGTGACTGCGACATTATGGCGGACACATCGGACATTTTTGACACATTTTTGGGACCATTGTCATTTTTACAGCAATTAATGCATTTAAATGCATTGATTTCTGTATAAATGACACTGGCAGTGAAGGGGTTAACCACAAGGTGGCAGTGTAGGAGTTAAGTATGCCTAGGGGTGTGTTTTTTTACTGTGGGGGGGCGTGGCTGTCAGCTAGTGAATGCTGATCTCTGCTCCAATCACAGGGAGCAGAGATCGGCGTCACTAGTTGCTAGGCAGAACGGGGAGATGCTGTTTATCTCGGCATCTCCCCGTTCAGCCGCCCCGTGAGACGATCGCGGGGGTCCCCGCGGCGATCGAGTCCGCGGGGACCGCGATCGGACTCACGGGGGTCCCGACCGGCGCGGGAGCGCGCCGCTCCCGGCGCGCTCCCGATGGCACGGACAGGCTAAAGGAGGGACTTATATATACGCCCTCCTGCCTGTACGTGCCATTCTGCTGACGTATATCTGTGTGCGCCGGTCGGGAAGTGGTTAATATGTATTGTGTGGCCATAACACACATGGCCATACACTTTGTATATAAAGCCAACATGTGTCAGAAAGCACATCAATGCAACAAAAATGTGTGTTGATGCGTGTGTCTTCGTTGGAAAATGTGTAAATCCAACCTAAGTGGTGGAGAAATCCAAAATTTTGAGTCAAAGGAATAGATGGGAAATCTTCTAGTGGGACACTTGTTCTGGTCACAACTGTCTTATGCCCCGTACACACGGTCGGACTTTCCGACGGAAAATGTCCTATCGGACCATGTTGTTGGAAATTCCGACCGTGTGTGGGGCTCCATCTGACTTTTTCCGTCGGAATTTCCGACGGAAAAAGTTTGAGATCCTGCTCTCAAATTTTTTTCCGACAACAAAGTCCTATCGGACTTTTTCCGATCGTGTGTATCGAATTCCGACGGACAAAGTGCCACGCATGCTCGGATCACTTTACAAGACCAAAGCTGTTGGCTACTGGCCTCTACGTAGTCCCGTCGTACGCAACGAATGTCACCACGTTCAGGATGATCGGATTCTCCGACAACTTTGTCCAACCCTGTGTATGCAACACCAGTGTCGGACAAAATCCGTCGGAAAAAATCTGACGGATTTTGTGGTCGGAATTTCCGACCGTGTGTACGGGGGCATAAAACTGGCCATGGTCCAGTAGAATTTATTTTGAATATTCATAGGGAAATTCACAACTCATTCCTGGTACCATTATGGACCTGACAAATTTTGTATGAGAACTAGACATGTGCAATTCGTTTTTTTTTTTTTTTCGTTTTTCGTTTTTTTTCGTTATTTTCCTTCGTTCGTTTTCGTACGAATGAACGATC
Source organism: Lithobates sylvaticus (assembly GCA_028564925.1). NCBI lineage: Eukaryota > Metazoa > Chordata > Amphibia > Anura > Ranidae > Lithobates > Lithobates sylvaticus. The sequence goes on from CM053029.1 coordinate 15,931,663, forward strand.
ATTCGAATCGTACGAATCCGATTAACGAATCATTCGAATCGAACGAATCCGAAAAACAACGAAAATCCAAAAAAAAACAAATTAGAAACAACGAATGTACTAATGAAGAAAATCCGAAAAACGAAAACGAACGAAAAAATTCGTACATTCGTAACTTTTTTTTTTTTGTTGAATTGGTCATTTTCCGTGTCCCTTACAATGGTGCAGCTAAACGTGCCTCGAATGGATTGAACAAAAAAAATCGTACATTCGTAACTTTTTTTCGATCCGTAACTTTTTTTTTCGATTCGTAACTTTTTTTTTTCGATTCGTAACTTTTTTTTTTTTTTTTTTTTCGATTTGTCATTTTCCGTGACTCTATTGAACCAAAAAATTCGTACATTCGTAACTTTTTTTTCGATTCGTAACTTTTTTTTTTTTTCGATTCGTAACTTTTTTTTTTTTCGATTCGTAAATTATTAAAATGTAATAATAGCATACACATTACATTAAATTATGAATTATGCTCCGATTACGACTCTACGAATGTTACGAATGTTACGAATGTACGAATAAATACGAATGCGTCCGAAAAAACAAATCAACGAAAAAATAACTCTTACGAATGTACGAATCGTTACGAATCCGAACAACGACGACTTGCGAATTTACGAATCGTTACGAATCGATGGAAACGAAAAAAACGAAACGAAAAAAACTAAATTTTTTCCCAGAAACGAAAAAAACAAAACGAAAATAAACGAATTTTTTTGTTGTGCACATGTCTAATGAGAACCTTGAAAATTTTTCTTTGATTTCCCTGCCAATGTTTTGAATTCTATGTTCGATTTGCATTAGAATAAGTCAGGGGTATTATGGTCTGATGTTCAAGACCCGGTATAAGCCTCTTCCCGGAAGGAGGGGTCTGGAATTGAGGAAGGGACAGGGGGTCCCCCCCCCCCTCCGGCACAGTTTGTTCCCACTCGGGGTGTTGGTGGGTGGGGGACCTCGCCCCTAGCCTTCTTCAGTTCTTCTAAGTTCCGGAATTGACCTACGGTCTATGTTCTTGACTCTATCTGTCATAACTATTAAATGTTTCAAGGCCTCTACTCATATACTAATGTTTACTTTTGTATGACTTATGCTTTATGTATAACTTATGCATTTTGAAATAATTTTTTTTCGACATAAGTCAGGGGTCTTCAAACTACGACCCTTCAGTTGTTCAGGAACTACAATTCCCATCATTCCTAGTCATGTCTGTGAATGTCAGAGTGTTACAATGCCTCATGGGACGTGTAGTTCCGCAACAGCTGGAGACCCGTAGTTTGAAGATTCCAGTAATAAGTAGTAATTCCTCCCCGTACGAAGAACACAATCACCGGTAGAATTAACCACTTCATTACCGCCTTATAGTCATATGACGCCCACAAGGTGGATCTCCCATCCTGGGTGGGCGTCATATGACGTCCGCGCATTCCCAGCCGCCTGGGGGGCGCGCGCGGGTCGCTCAGGACCCGGTGCGAGTGCCCGGCGGCCGCGATGTCCGCCGGGCACCCGCGATGTCCGCCGGGCACCCGCGATGTCCGCCGGGCACCCGCGATTGCCCGTTAAAACAACGGGACCGTGCGGGACTGTGGAGCTGTGTGTGTAAACACACAGCTCCACGTCCTGTCAGCGGAGAGGATCCCAGTACGGAGGAACACATGATCGGTCTCCTCCCCTTGAGTCCCCTCCCCCCACAGTTAGAATCACTCCTATAGGGACACACATTAACCCCTGCAGCGCCCCCTAGTGTTAACCCCTTCCCTGCCAGTCACATTTACACAGTAATCATTGCAATTTTATAGCAACGATCGCTGTGTAAATGTGAATGGTTCCAAAAATGTGTCAAAAGTGTCCGAAGTGTCCGCCGCAATGTCGCAGTCACGAAAAAAAAAAATCGCAGATCGCCGCCATTACTAGTAAAAAAAAAAAAAAAAATTCAATAAATCTATCCCCTATTTTGTAGACTATATAACTTTTGCGCAAACCGATCAATATACGCTTATTGCGATTTTTTTTTACCAAAAATATGTAGAAGAATACAATATCGGCCTAAACTGAGGAAAAAAATGTGTTTTTTTTTTAAAAAAAATGGGATATTTATTATAGCAAAAAGTAAAAAATATTGTGTTTTTTATCAAAATTGTCGCTCTTCTTTTGTTTATAGCGCAAAAAATAAAAACCGCAGGGGCGATCAAATACCACCAAAAGAAAGCTCTATTTGTGGGAAAAAAAGGACGTCAATTTTGTTTGGGTGTAACGTTGCACGACTGCGCAATTGTTAGTTAAAGCGACGCAGTGCCAAATCGCAAAAAGTGCTCTGGTCAGGAAGGGTGTTTAAAAGCCCTGTATTGAAGCGGTTAAACTAATTTGAGAAAAAGTTTCCATCCTTTACTTTCGATTTTCCTCATCACTCAGCATTCAAAAAAGAAATAAAAAAAAAAAACATTACACGGAAAACTCAGGTTTTATGCAATCACGCCCCTCCCACTGGTGGCACAATTTGGCCATAGTGATCGCAGTGGTGCGCCACTGTATTACGCTCCTTGGAATGCTCAAAGGTTCCTCACTCCTCAGGTGTTTTGCAATACTGGCCTGTAGGATGTACATTTCAGCGGCACATGCTGTGTTCCCGGAAGGCTTACCACTCTCTGCCTTCCACCATCGACAAATGGATCTCAGTGAGTAACTTGCTTCTCGGGGGTTTCATTTACCCCCTCCTGTATCCATGTTAATTACGTCCAACTTATTATACAATTTTAAATTAAATTTAAATTTAGATATAGGGCGTGCCTGCTCCTGATGAGTGGTCCCTTACCACGAAACGCGTCGAGATACTAGATGCCGCTTTTATTTACCAATCTCTATTGTGTTTATGGTTTACCCTCTAATACAGGAACACTGAGGCCAGAGATTATGCAAGCATTACCATGCAAT
>CM053029.1:15939623-15988109 GCA_028564925.1 Lithobates sylvaticus
CTCTCTCCTTGTCCCCTCTCTCTCTCCAGCCCTCTCCCCCTCTCTCTCAGCCCTCTCTCTCCCTCCCTCTCTCTCTCTCAGCCCATATCCCTCTCTCTCTCAGCCCTCCTCTCTCTCTCTGCCCCCTCCCCCTCTCAGCATCTCTCTCAGCCTCTCTCTCCCCCCCCTCTCTCTCAGCCCCCCCCCTCTCTCTCAGCCCCCTCCCCTCTCTCTAGCCCCCCTCCCCCTCTCTCTCTGTTCCCCCTCTCTCAGCATCTCTCTCACACCCCTCTCTCTCTCTGTCTCCCTCGCCCTCTCTCTCTTTCCCCCTCTCTCTCAGTTCCTCTCTCTCTCTCACCTCCTCCTCTCTCTCTGTCCCCCGCCCCCTCTCTGTCTCCCTCTCTCTCTCTCTCAGCATCTCTCTCACCCCCCTCTCTCTCTCTGTCCCCCGCTCTCTCTCACTGTTCCCCTCTCTCTCTCAGCATATCTCTCACACCCCTCTCTCTCTCTGTCCCCCTCGCCCTCTCTCTGTTCCCCTCTCTCTCAGCATATCTCTCACACCCCTCACTCTCTCTCTCTCCCCCTCCCTCTCTCTCCCCCTCTCTCTCTCTCCCCTCTCTCTCTCTCTCTCTCTGCACACCCCTCTCTCTCTCTCAGCCAACCCCTCTCTCTCTCTCTCTCTCTCTCTCTCGCGCAAATTGCCGTGTTGGCACTTTGCAACACAAAACCAATGTATTTATTTCAGTTTGGGCACTCGGCTCAAAAAGGTTTGCCATCACTGACCTAGCATGTACACCTAGGGTGGGAGTGCAGACAAAAATAATGATGGAACATAGGCACCCCCCCCCCCCACCTTCGCCAATATATCACAGACAGAGTCTCTCAGATAGGGAATAGAGGGCTCAGAACTCCATTGTGGGAAGCATGGAAAAGATGTGGCTAGACTCTGACTTTCACAAAGTCGCTGTTTCCACTGGGGGTCCAGGAGGTTCTTGGGGCTGCATTGGATCCACATTTTCAGTAGATGGTAAAGTTGGCCCAGATACTGATTCTTCTGGTGCACTGTAACCCATTGGTAATATATTCTGGCTAGACCTAGTATTGACTGAATTCAAGAAGTTTCAATCTGCTACCATCTGCCAAATGTACCACTGAGGTCTGATTCACAGGGTGGGAAATCTGCAATAGATTGCCATCTAAGAGGTACTCTAAATAGCCCACTTAAATATCTTGTGCATTATTTTAGAGTGGTGTAACTAGAACCTTCAGGGCCCCGGTGCAAGGAACCATGAAGGGCCCCCCTGAACCCCACCCGAGGCCCTTCCTTTCGAGTCCGGTGGTGGAACACCAGGGCTCGGTCACAGGTATGACTTTTGTGAGCCATGTAGTTCCACCACTGGTATCAGCATTTTTTTTCCCCGTTGGGAGATATCAGAGGTCTAAACAGAACTATGATGTTACACCTTAGAGACAAAGAGGAAGAAGGAAAAGGGGAATTGTGACCCTGTCCTCTGGGGAGAAGTGGGACCTGTCCCCAGGAGAGATTGGGTCCTTGTCCTTAGGGGAGATGGGGTCCCTGTCCCCACATAAGTAGGAGTCCCTGTCCCTAAGGTAAATGGGGTCCCTGTCCCCAGGGGAGTGATGGGGTCCCTGACCTTAGGGGAGATGGGGACCTTGTCCTCAGGTAATAAGGGGTCCTTGTCCCCAAGGGAAATGGGGGTCCCTGTCCTCTGGGGAGAAGTGGGCCCTGTTCCCACGGGAGAAGTGGGCCCTGTTCCCGGGGGAGATGGGGTCCCTGTCCCCAGGTGAGAAGGGGTCTCTGTCCTCAGGTTAGAAGGAGTCCCTGTCCCCATGGAAAATGGGGTGCCTGTCCTCACGGGAAATGAGGTCCCTGTCCTCTAGGGAGAAGTTGGCTCTGTCCCCAGAGGAGATGGGGTCCTTGTCCCTAAGGGAAATGGGGTCCCTGTCCTTTAGGGAGAACTGGGCCCTGTCCCCAGGGGAGATGGGGTCCCTGTCCTTAGGGGACATATCTCACAGAAAGACCTGTCAACATCTGTGTATGACGGGGAGGAGGGGGGGGTGCTGGTAGACAAGCCTGCGGTGTCCTTTGGGGAGCCGGCTCTCATAGGGCTGCACTGCATCTGTGTGCTTAAAGTTTGTTTGCCCGGGAGAAGCATGCAGTGCAGTGTGAGCCGGACTCAGGGGGCGGGACTCTGGCTGGGGAGGACAAACACCGGACTGAGCAGCACTGCATGGAGCAGGAGAGGGGGACCCGGAGGAGCGGCAGAGGACACAGGTTGTGTGGGGAATGCACAACTAAAGAGCAGCCAGTGCGGTAGTCGAGCATGGAGCTCTGCTAGTCACCCCCCACCTCCAGCCACCCGTGCGCCCGGTGCCTGACCGCCTATGCTGCCACCGGCCATATGTAGAGGGGCCCCTTGGGCATGGGCCCCTTGCAGCACAGGGCCCGGTTGCGCTCGCGACTGCTGCACCCCCTATAGTTACGCCCCTGTTTAGAGCGTAAGTCCCTACCCATGGAGCTCTGTCAGGGAATTCCTGTGAGACGTCTGGCATGCAGGAATGGGCATATGGGCAGCATTTCCAGCAGGCGTGCACAGGGATATGCGCACGGGCGCACGCACAGTACATGGTGGCATCAGACATCCTATTTAAGGATGCCCTCTGCCCTTACTCAAGTGCTGTCTTTCAGCTGTTCCCTGTGTTCATCCAGTGTGTTTCCCTTGTTGCTGACCCGGCTTGCTCCTGACATGATCTTGGATCCTGCTTCTGACTTGTCACGTTCCTGACCCCGGCTCTGTTCCTGACTTTGACTCTGCTTATGATTCAGTACCTCGCTGTCCGCCCATTGTTGACCCTGTCTCTGATTCTGGCTTCCTGTCCTGCTTGAGTGCCTGCCTGGCTGGCTGCTATACCAGCTCTACGTATCACTGAGTGCTTCAGTCTCAAGTCTGCTGAGAGCCCTGACAAGCCTTACTTCCTGGACCAGCAGCACAAGTGGAGTGCCCCTTTAACCACAGCTGGACTTCTGAGAACAGCTACTGTTCCTGTCCTAATGGTATGCCAGTGGCTTCGGGGCCACATCTCCTGCTGCAAGCTCTCCTATCAACATCTGCTGCCACTCATGTTCCTTCTGTCCCTCAGCACCCTCTGTTCCACTCTCAGTGGGGCCCGGGCTGGAGATGCAAGAGAGACCAACTTTGTCATTTCAGTCTCCTATCTAATACGTGACAAGCTCAGAGAGTGACTGGGCTAGTAGGCATTTGTCTACCATGTAATATTCAACTTAAATTGTGTGACATATTATATATTTAACGTATTTTAATTGTTGTTTGGAATAGTATAGTCCAAATAAGGCCCCTTTCACACTGGGGGCGTTTTTCAGGCGATTTAGCGTTAAAAAAAGCGCCTGTAAAGCGCTTGAAAGAAGCCTCATCTGCAAACCCAATGTGAAAGCCCAAGTGCTTTGAGAGCCCTTTCACACTGCCAGCACCCGAAAAACGCTTGTAAAGCGCCGCTTTACTAGCATTTTTCGAGCGCTAGTGGGGCGCTTTTAACCCCCGCTAGTGGCCAAATAATGGGTTAAAAGCGCACGCAAAGTGCTGCCGCCAAAAGCGCTTTGTAGGCGCTTCTCAGGCGCTTTGCAGGCGCTTCCCATTGATTTCAATGGGAAGGGGGCGCTTTAGGAGCAATGTATTCACCGCTCCAAAAGCGCTGCAAAGAAGCTGCTTGCAGGACTTTTTTTGACGCCCTGCCAGCGCAGCGCCTCAGTGTGCAAGCACTCGGGCTTTCACATTGGGATTGCAGTTGAGGCTTCTTTCAATCGCTTATTTTAACGCTAAAGCGCTTGAAAAACACCATAGTGCGAAAAGGGTCTCAGTGTGAAAGCACTCGGGTTTTCACATTGGGATTGCAGTTGAGGCTTCTTTCAGGCGTTTTTTTTTTACGCTAAAGCGCCTGAAAAAACGCCCCAGTGTGAAAGGGGTCTAAGGGCAAAAATGCACATAGATTTTACAATTGGCAAGTGTCTATTGGCCATTCTCTTCCAGGTCTTTGGTCAGTAGGGGGAGACCCATGTTCTAGAAGGGAGAACAGATAGGTAGGAGACCCATATTATGTAAGAGGCCCTTTTTTTTTTTTTTTTAGAAGGGAGACTGTAGGAGGGCATGGGACCCATTTTTTGGACCGGAGTATGTGAGAGCAGATGCCCCATGGTCTGGGAGTGAGGACAGATGGGCAGTAAACTGGTGTTTAGGAAGTGACAGTGGTAGAGCATGGTTTTCTGGATCAGAGGATGAAAGACCAGGAGATATATTTTGGAAGGTAGAGCAGATTAGCAGGGAACAGTAGGACAGTAGGAGGCCAGCAGAACCTAGTTCTGTATGGAAGCATAGGATGGCAGAAGATCCATGTTCTGGGGGACAGGGAGAATGGACAGGAGAACTGTGTCTGGAAGAAAGGATGCGTGGGTAGGAGAACCATGTCCTGGAATGTAGTTGGATGGGGAGGAGATCTGTCCTATGAAAGAGACATTAGGAGGGCAAGTGAATGGTCTTTTGGAAGGGAGAGTGAGAGGGCAGAAGATCCATGTTCTGGATGGAACAGTGGGAGGACATGGGGACCAGTGTTCTGGAGGGTGAGGTGAATAGACCAGATAAACATTTTCGTAACAGCAGATTGGATGGGCAGGAGACTCATATCCTGGAAGGGACAATGTGGGCACAGAATATCTTTGTTCGGTAAGGTAGGGAGGATGGACAGAAGAGTCATGTCTAGAAGTAATAGGGGGGATGACAAGTGGCTCTTGCTTAGGAAGGGAACAGTGGGAAGCCAGAGATCTGTGTTATGGAAGGGATATTTGGAGACTAGGAGATCATCTTTGGAAGAGTCAGTGGTAGAGCAGGAGAACCATGTTCCAAAAGTGGTGGAAGGTAGTGTGGATGACCTCTCCACTTGGGAGTGAACTAGTAAAATACAGAGGTTTTAGTATAGTTCATTTTGTGACTGTTAAGCTACAGCACTGTTATTGTGTCTATGATAACTTAACTGAACCTCATGGATGATTGAGAGTGTGAGGTGCGGTAAAGAAAACGTACCTTCACTTCAAATATCCAGCATGGATAGGGAAAAAACATGGATTGTCCTATACACAAGTAATCCAAGTTTTGCAGATCCCCCCATATCGAGTGGGAAATGATCACTCCAGAGGCCAAGCATCTAATTTTTCAACACCATTCTCCATATTTATTTTAAAAAAATGTTATCTTGGCTACATTTGCTCCCATGGAGCCTCACTGCACCCATCGCCACTCTAACTTACATCCCATGCAATACATAGAAGAACATAGGAGGAATACAAAGCTAATACATATATATTCGTATTTGCCCCCTAGATGTAAATAGAAGAATGGGGGTGTCCTTACCAGAAAGAAGCAGGAGGCCATTATCATGGCTTTCATCGTCACCTCCATGTCCATCGGAAATGTGACGATGTACTTGTTCCCCTCACTTTTTATCATCCCCACCACATGCTGCTCATCCCGAGATTTCACCTTAGGGGGAAAAAAGTGTCACAGAGGTGTCAGAGACAGAAACCCCCGAAGATATGGAGAAAAATACAGAAAATAAGAACCATGGAAATAATGGACAACATAAAATAGCTTGAGATGATTTCAGTTGGGTTTACTAAATACAATTGGGAAGGAGATGGGAGTGGATGGAGGCGATGACAGTTGAGTAAACTAGATACCAAAGGGAAGGAGATGGTAGTGGATGGAGGTGATGAAAGTTGTGTACACTAGATATATAAGGGAAGGAGATGGCAATGGATGGAGGTGATGACAGTTGGGTACACTAGATACATAAGGGAAGGAGATGGCAGTGGATGGAGGTGATGACAGTTGGGTACACTAGATACAATAGGGAAGGAGATGACTGTGAATGGAGGTGATAACAGTTGGGTACACTGGATACAAAAGGGAAGAAGATGACAGTGGATGTTGGGGATGACAGTTGAGTACACTAGATACAATAGGGAAGGAGATGGCTGTGGGATCGAGTTGATGACAGTTGGATACACTAGATACAATAGGGAAGGAGATGCAGTGGATAGAGGTGATGACAGTTGGATACACTAGATACAATAGGGAAGGAGATGCAGTGGATAGAGGTGATGGCAGTTGGGTACACTAGATACAATAGGGAAGGAGATGGCACTGGATGGAGGTGATGACAGTTGGGTACACTAGATACAATAGGGAAGGAGATGGCACTGGATAGATGTAATGACAGTTGGGTACACTAGATACATAAGGGAAGGAGATTTCAGTGGATGGAGGTGATGGCAGTTGGGTACACTAGATACATAAGGGAAGGAGATGGTAGTGGATGGAGGTGATAGATACAATAGGGAAGGAGATGGCAGTGGATGGATGTGATGACAGTTGGGTACACTAGATACAATAGGGAAGGAGATGACTGTGAATGGAGGTGATAACAGTTGGGTACACTGGATACAAAAGGGAAGAAGATGACAGTGGATGTTGGGGATGACAGTTGAGTACACTAGATACAATAGGGAAGGAGATGACAGTTGATGGAGGTGATGGCAGTTGGGTACACTGGATACAATAGGGAAGGAGATGCAGTGGATAGAGGTGATGACAGTTGGGTACACTAGATACAATAGGGAAGGAGATGCAGTGGATGGAGGTGACTCCAGTTGGGTACACTGGATACAATAGGGAAGGAGATGCAGTGGATGGAGGTGATGACAGTTGGGTACACGAGATACAATAGGGAAGGAGATGACAGTTGATGGAGGTGATGGCAGTTGGGTACACTAGATACAATAGGGAAGGAGATGGCACTGGATGGAGGTGATGACAGTTGGGTACACTAGATATATAAGGGAAGGAGATGGTAGTGGATGGAGGTGATGACAGTTGGGTACACTAGATACAATAGGGAAGGAGATGGTAGTGGATGGAGGTGATGACAGTTGGGTACACTAGATACAATAGGGAAGGAGATGGCAGTGGATGGAGGGGATGACAGTTGGGTACACTAGATACAATAGGGAAGGAGAGGACAGTGGATGGAGGTGATGACAGTTGAGTACACTAGATACAATAGGGAAGGAGATGGCAGTGGATGGATGTGATGACAGTTGGGTACACTAGATACAATAGGGAAGGAGATGACTGTGAATGGAGGTGATAACAGTTGGGTACACTGGATACAAAAGGGAAGAAGATGACAGTGGATGTTGGGGATGACAGTTGAGTACACTAGATACAATAGGGAAGGAGATGACAGTTGATGGAGGTGATGGCAGTTGGGTACACTAGATACAATAGGGAAGGAGATGCAGTGGATGGAGGTGACTCCAGTTGGGTACACTGGATACAATAGGGAAGGAGATGCAGTGGATGGAGGTGATGACAGTTGGGTACACGAGATACAATAGGGAAGGAGATGACAGTTGATGGAGGTGATGGCAGTTGGGTACACTAGATACAATAGGGAAGGAGATGGCACTGGATGGAGGTGATGACAGTTGGGTACACTAGATATATAAGGGAAGGAGATGGTAGTGGATGGAGGTGATGACAGTTGGGTACACTAGATACAATAGGGAAGGAGATGGTAGTGGATGGAGGTGATGACAGTTGGGTACACTAGATACAATAGGGAAGGAGATGGCAGTGGATGTTGGGGATGACAGTTGGGTACACTAGATACAATAGGGAAGGAGAGGACAGTGGATGGAGGTGATGACAGTTGAGTACACTAGATACAATAGGGAAGGAGATGGCAGTGGATGGAGGTGATGAGAGTTGGGTACACTAGATATATAACGGAAGGGGATGGCAGTGGTTACACTAGATACAATAGAGAAGGAGATGGCAGTGGATGTTGTGGATGACAGTTGAGTACACTAGATAGAATAGGGAAGGAGATGGCTGTGGGATGGAGGTGATGACAGTCGGGTACACTAGATATATAACGGAAGGAGATGGCAGTGGATATTGGGGATGACAGTTGGGTACACTAGATACAATAGGGAAGGAGATGGCAGTGGATGGAGGTGATGACAGTTGGGTACACTAGATATATAACGGAAGGAGATGGCAGTGGATGGAGGTGATGACAGTTGGGTACACTAGATATATAACGGAAGGAGATGACAGTTGGGTACACTAGATACAATAGAGAAGGAGATGGCAGTGGATGTTGGGGATGACAGTTGAGTACACTAGATAGAATAAGGAAGGAGATGGCTGTGGGATGGAGGTGATGACAGTTGGGTACACTAGATATATAACGGAAGGAGATGGGAGTGGATGGAGGTGATGACAGTTGGGTACACTAGATACAATATGGAAGGAGATGGCAGTGGATGGAGGTGATGACAGTTGGGTACACTAGATATATAACGGAAGGAGATGGCAGTGGATGGAGGTGATGACAGTTAAAAAGCATTGAGGTTGCACTTTAAAAATAGGAAAGTCTCATAGTTGTGTCTCAATTATAGTTGAGATAGCAGTTTCATCCAAACATGAAGACAAAAGACAGCAAAAATCCCAGTTTATAGATGTACTGTAGTTGGAAGACTGGAGGCCCAAAGCTTGGAATACCATCATTGGTCTGATATCATTGCATGCTGTTCGGGATGATCTTTGGTTGGGTGGGATACAACAATCTTTTAGATGGTTGTAAAAATCAGCAGCACCCAGTCAACATCCATCTTCACCCAGTCAGTGCGATCCAGTCTGCCTCTCCCAGAACAGCAGCAGATACAGTGCCTTGAAAAAGTATTCATACCTCCCTTGAAATTTTCCACATTTTGTCATGTTACAACCAAAAAACGTAAATGTATTTTATTGGGATTTTATGTGATAGACCAACACAAAGTGGCACATAATTGTGAAGTGGAAGGAAAATGATAAATGGTTTTCAAAATTTTTTAAATGGTTTTCAAATAAATATGTGAAAAGTGTGGGGGGCATTTGTATTCAGCCCCATTTACTCTGATACCCCTAACTAAAATCTAGTGGAACCAATTTCAAGTTTCAGAAGTCACCTACTTAATAAATATAGTCCACCTGTGTGTAATTTAATCTCAGTATAAATACAGCTGTTCTGTGAAGCCCTCAGAGGTTTGTTAGAGAACCTTAGTGAACAAACAGCATCACGAAGGCCAAGGAACACACCAGACAGGTCAGGGATAAAGTTGTGGAGAAGTATAAAGCAGGGTTAGGTTATAAAAAAATCTCCCAAGCTTTGAACATCTCAGGGATTTCTGTTCAATCCATCATCGGACAATGGAAAGAGTATGGCACAACTGCAAACCTACCAAGACATGGCCGTCCACCTAAACTGACCGGCCGGGCAAGGAGAGCATTCATCAGAGAAGCAGCCAAGAGGCCCATGGTAAGTCTGGAGGAGCTGCAGAGATCCACAGCTCAGGTGGGAGAATCTGTCCACAGGACAACTATTAGTCGTGCACTCCACAAATCTGCCCTTTATGGAAGAGTGACAAGAACAAAGATGTAAGAAGTTCTGTTTGCAGTTAGTGAGAAGCCATGTGGGGGACACAGCAAACATGTGGAAGAAGGTGCTCTGGTCAGATGTAATTTTTTTTACCTGAAAGCAAAACGCTATGTGTGGGGGAAAACTAACACTGCACATCACCCTGAACACACCATCCCCACCGTGAAACATGGCGGTGGCAGCATCATGTGGTGGGGATGCTTTTCTTCAGCAGGGACAGGGAAGCTGGTCAGAGTTGATGGGGAGATGGATGGAGCCAAATACAGGGCAATCTTAGAAGAAAACCTGTTAGAGTCTGCAAAAGACTTGAGACTGGGGCGGAGGTTCACCTTCCAGCAGGACAACAATCCTAAACATACAGCCAGAGCTACAATGGAATGGTTTTGATCAAAGCATATTCATGTGTTAGAATGGCCCAGTCACAGTCCAGACCTAAATCCAATTGAGAATCTGTGGCAAGACTTGAAAATTGCTGTTCACAGACGCTCTCCATCCAATCTGACAGAGCTTGAGATATTTTGCAAAGAAGAATGGGCAAAAAATGTCCTCTCTAGATGTGCAAAGCTGGTAGAGACATCCCCAAAAAGACTTGCAGCTGTAATTGCAGTGAAAGGGGTTTCTACAAAGTATTGACTCAGGTGGGGCGCCATACAAATGTACCCCACACTTTTCACATATTTATTTGTAAAAAAATGTTAAAACCATTTATCATTTTCCTTCCACTTCACAATTATGTGCCACTTTGTGTTGGTCTATCACATAAAATCCCAATAAAATACATTTACGTTTTTGGTTGTAACATGACAAAATGTGGAAAATTTCAAGGGGTATGAATACTTTTTGCAAGGCACTGAATTTTTTTTTTATTTAAGACCGTGTCCATTTTTTATGAATGAGTACGGGCACATACCCCTTACTCATTCACATGGGGAGGGGGTGTATCTGGATGCCCCCTTATTGTTAAAGGGAGTTTCTAAATTCTGCACATACCCACTGGGCCAAGCAGGCCCTTGTCCTCATCAGCCTGTGAGTACCAAGGGATCCCCCATTGTGAGGGCATGTGGCCTGTTATGGAGGGGGAGAGTGCGCTCATCCCCCCTTTCCTGGTGTTGGAAGGCAACATGGTTTAATATCATATTTCTGGTATTTAATTCCCTGGTTGATACAGGCATATGGCCCCAAGTTGCAATGTAACCAGTCACATTCCAGAGCTTAGTAGCATATCAGAATCTGCATCTGAGAGCTTGGCTCTGGGCCGACTGGTATGATGATACACTGCAAGCAATCTTCATGGCTGCCAGGATGATTGATGATGGTGGGTGACAAAGATCAAAGGATCAACAGGCACCTAGAGATGATACATGGACAATGCTGCCCCTAGAGGCCAATACAGCAGTACGGACAGTAATATAATATATTAAAAAGACTACCTCTTAGCAAAATATCTCATTGGACAGGAGGCTAGTGGGGGTGGTCACGAATGGGTCTGAATGAATGTGTGAAAAGGGCACACAGGAGGGAATTCGTCCCTTTTCACTCTTGGTTCAAGCCTGGTGGCTCTCCCTCTCTACCATTTTGAGTCCAGCCGAGACTGTGTGATTAGTATCTTTGATGGTCTTGTATTATGTTATGTTATGTGCTTTGTAATATCTTTCTTTTTAGTATTTTCATGTTAGCGTTTTCCTATTTTCTGGGGAAATAAATAAGACTTTGTTTTATTAAGCAGTGTGCTTGGTTTCATAGCTATCCTTGTATTATTGTGATATCAACAGTAACATGTGATCAGAGTTTTAATAGACTAGCTTACTATAGGAATAGACAAGTTAATACATAAGTGCAATAAATAGAGGGGATCCGTAACCACCCTCAAATAATATTTATTGTACCAATTATTTTACCCGGGCTGTCAGGCTTCATACTCGATAAGGGTCTGGTATGGATTTTTGGGGGAGGACCTCACACAGGACCTGAAAGGCCTGGTATAAATTATGGGGGGACCCCCATGCCTTTTTTCTAACTATCTGGGATGAATTGCTTACAAGGCTGGGAACTCCTATGTTACTATATGGGGTGACATCACTGGCTGTGACTGGGTGGTGTCACAGTAATTCCACCATTCTGTGTGAAGCTCGGCTACCGCCAAAGGGGTAAATGTTCAGGCACTTGTTCAAACACCTAAACAGCCAAAGTTTGGTTCAAACTTGTGCTCAGACTAAACCTTAAGCACAATCACTAGTGGTGAGTGACTGTCTTGTCACTCAATGTTGTCTTACCTTAGAAGAGAACAGCGGTACAGACTGAAATACCACTAGAACCTCAGATGTCAAGGAGTCACATTCTAGGGCTATAAAAAATTGCTGTGTGAATGTCTCAAGCATTCACTCAGCTGTCAAGAATAACCCCCTGTGTTTGGCCTATTTGGCTTATTTTCTATGATTGTCAGCTCCATCTAGTGGCCATATTGCGATATTTTCTTAAATTGAGGCATTTCAGAAAAATTCCACATTATGGCTTCTAGGTGGAGCTGATGGTCATATTAACTAAACATATTAGGGGAAATATAGGGATATTCATGACAGCTTGGCAAACTCTTGAGACATTCATATGGCAATTTTTGTAAGAAATAGACCCAGCCAGTATATCTCTGAGAGAGGGGGAACCAGAAGGGCAGAAAGACATGCAGAAGACCAGAGACTGTGTTCTAGGTAGAAGCCTTATGCCGCGTACACATGACCGGACTTTTCGACCGACTAGGTCCGAAGGTCTTTCCGACAGACTTTCGGCAGGGTTCCGATGGACTTTCCGAATGAACGGATTTGGCCACACACAATCACACTAAAGTCCGACGGATTCGAGCGTGATGACGTACGACCGGACTTGAATAAGGAAGTTCGTAGCCAGTAGCCAATAGCTGCCCTTGCGTCGTTGTTTGTCCATCGGACTAGCATACAGACGAGCGGATTTCTCGATAGGAACTAGGTCCGGCGGAGTTCCGTCGGAAAAATTTGAAACATGTTCTATTTCTAAAGTTCGTCAGATTTTTCCACAGCAAAAGTCCGATGGACCTCTCCCTTATATCCCATACTGGGAAATGCCCTTTTTCCACCGGGGATGGATGATGGAGCTTTTAAACATTTATTGGACATGGGCCTTATACAAGCCTCTACTTATATGAAGGAAGGAAAATAGCGAACTATACCAGAGTTGATGGATAGGGAAGAGATGTTCGGATTGAGATTTTGGAGTGCTTTACAAGTTGTCCACTTTCTTAGTACCCTCCCGGACCCGGAAAGGTTCATTAGACCTCTTACCACCTTTGAGAGAATATGCTCAGCAACAGGAGTAATGTCACATGCACTTTCGGTTAACTATGGTTTACTAATGGCAGCAGGGAAGCCTGACTCCTTGAAATGTGTTCGTGAATGGGAACGAGAGATGGGGAAAACTTTTGATACAATACAAACACAACATATCCTTAGGTTTACACATGAATCTTCGATCTGTGTAAAAACCCAGGAGACAAATTTTAAAATTCTGACGAGGTGGTACAGAACGCCAGAGAAATTGAAAAAAATGTATCCTGACATCTCAGACCGGTGCTGGAGATGTCAGAGCGATAAAGGTACTATGCTACATATTTTTTGGGAATGCCCGAAATTAAGGAATTTCTGGACAGAAATTAGACGGATCCTTCAAATTTTTACAGAATATATAATTCCAAACGACCCAGCTTTTTTTCTTCTTCATGCCTCCCACATACCAGGAAAACTATATAAGGATTCTATAATTTGTTGTCTTTTAGATGCAGCTAAGGCATGTGTTCCACGGAAGTGGAAATCTGAATCACCTCCGACGATAGAGATGTGGCTAGGTAAAGTGAAGGAGATAAGCAAATTGGAAGACCTGGTCCTTTCAGCACGCTCTCAAGGAGAGAAATATTCCAGGACCTGGTTGCCCTGGAATACTTTCATGGCTTCAGAGGAGGGATTCCCCCTAGGTGTAGAAGGGAATAGCTAAGTCATTATTATTAACAGGATTACGTTTAGGCAATAGGCGTTCTGGAGATAGATCTCCATGGAGTGGTCCTATTCTTACCCCATATTTTTTTATTTTTTTTGTTTAATTTTTTTTTGATTTATTTTTATTTTTTTCTTCAGTTCTGGTTTGTTTGTTTGTTTTGCATAATTATTCAAAATTGAGTAGGACAGGCCCGGGAGTGTGGGCAGGGGTAGAGAGGAGATTGTATGGAGTGGAGCCATTTAACAGAAGATATTACTTATTAAAAGGGAAGTATAAAGTGTGGTATGAAAAAAGTCTAGATTTAATGGTAAGGAATGTTTACTGTCTGTATACCCTTCTTTGCCTCTGTCTGTATTCCCTCGAATGTATACTATTCTTAAATAAAATAATCGAAAAAAAAAAAAAAAAAAGTCAGATGGAGCCTACACACGATAGAATTGTCCGACGGATTCGTTCCATCGGACCTTTGCTGTCTAAAAGTCTGCTCGTGTGTACGCGGCATAAGGGTATCCTGTGTCCCCCCTTCCTGTACTCTAAGCACATGTACAATATAATCTACTAAATCTACTAAAACCCAACCGAAGTGACCAGTGCCCATCATTTGGAATACTCAGGGACAAGAAATACTCCCTGGGGTTAATGTTCCTGGGACCAAATGCGTTGACATTGGCAATGTAGATATTGGAGAGCTAGAGATGGGGAAGCTGGAGAAAAATAAAGTCTCGTTACCAACAGCATTAGTGATATACAATAAAATAATATAAAGGCCACCGACCAGATGAGAACAGCGACACGCGCGGGTCTCCAGCAACGCCATGACATCCTGACCCGCATTGTTTCGAACCTTCAGATCGTAGATGGGCCCACAGCACTGCACATATTGGTTGGCCTGATACATCCGCTGGCCCATCTGATCCAGAACATCAAAGCTCCGCCCCCAGCCTTGTGACACCGTGACTACGGGAAAAAAAAGAAATGGATATTGGAAGTGATTACAAAGGAAATTATGCAACCTTAGCAGACATACTTTTAAAAAAAAAAGTGATATAAAGTCCTGTTTTCAAATAATAAAAAAAAAGACTAACCCCATGCCTCCAGAAGCCATCAGCCCTTTAAGGGATAATACTGCCGTTACATGGGCTTCCTGATCATGTGATGTCTGTGCTTGGCCGTCACAGTGATCATGTGATCAGAAGCATGTCTTATAGGCTTACGATCATCTCACTCTGACTGGGAGCTGACGGTGACAGCAATGCTGGGGAAGCGCAAGGACACGTTCCAAGCACAAAACATAAGGTGAAGAACGTGCGTGGTTCCTGACCCAAACAAAAATGCACGGCACTTTAGCATAGGAGCGGGAATGCCATTAATTTTTTTCCCACGTTCCTTGTGGGTAATTACTCGATTATTCCTCAAACTCCTAGTAGTCTTCTGTCCTGGTGAGATGTATTTTTTTTATACAGCTTCAGCATCATATTCTCCTGGTAGATCTCTGTCCTGGTCAGATACGAGCTCCTATACAATCTCACTATGCCAACTCCATTACTTTTCATATCTCCTGGTAGGTCTCAGTCGTGGTGGGATATACCTCATACAACCTCACTATCCCAACCCCATTACTGTACAAGTTTGTAAAAAGTGTCTCTCGTGGTGAGGTACGAGACCCTATACAACTTCACTACCCCAACCTCCTTGCTATGCAAGTTTCCTTTTCATATCTCATGGTAGGTCTCAGTCGTGGTGGGATATATCTCATACAACCTCACTATCCCAATCTCATTACTCTGCAAGTCTATCCGTAGTTCTCTGTTCTAGTGGGGTATATTATATGACTTCATTATCCCAACCCCATTACTCTTCCAATCCCCTGGTAGCTATTAGTCCTGGTGGGATAGGAGACCTTATACAACCTGGTAGCTATTAGTCCTGGTGGGATAGGAGACCCTATACAACCTCACTATCCCAACCCCATTACTTTGCAAGTCTTCTGGTAGGTGTCTACTGGTCAGATATGAGCTCTTATACAATCTCACTATCCCATTCCCATTACTCTGCAAGTCTCCTTGCAGTTTTCTGTCCGGGTGGGCCTTGAGAAATGTCCTATTTCTCTATAATGATGCTCATCTCCAGGCTCTATGTCTTCTAGCTCCCCACCCTTCCTCCTTCTCTTCAAAGTAATCTCCATACCTATTTTCTGCCCTACCTTGCACCCAACCAGAGTCATCCTTCACATCATTAGTCACGTGCTAAGGTTTCTCCACATTCAGGCCACCTGGAGGAGGGTTCTGCGGTGCTCCCTGCAATAACTCCTTGGGGCTAGATTTACTAAAACCAGTGCACTCAGAATCCAGTGCAGCTGTGCATGGTAACCAATCAGCTTCTAACTTCAGCTTCTTAAAGCGGACCTCCACCCTAAAGTGGAAGTTCCGCTCATCGGAACCCTCCCCTCCTCCGGTGCCACGATTGACACCTTTCAGGGGCGAGGGGGGTGCAGATACCTGTATAATCCAGGTATCTGCACCCACTTCTGGGAATAGCTAGCCGCAGCTAGCCGTAGATGCCCCCCCCCCCCCCATTGTGTTCTGGGAAACACGCAGTTCCCAGGACACAACGGGGACCAGTGAAGACGCGCAGCGCGACTCGCGCATGCGCAGTAGGGAACCATGCAGTGAAGCCGCAACACTTCACTTCCTGATTCCCTGACAGAGGATGGCGGTGGGGGCAGCCAAGAGACGAACGATTGCTTGCCATTGGCTGCCGACATCGTTGGACCCTGGAACAGGTAAGTGTCCAAGTTAGCAGCTGTAGTATTTTTTAGCTGCTGAATTTTAATATTTGAATTTTTGATTTGATTTTTTTTTAGGTGCCACTCCTCTTTAAATTAAGCTTTGGCAATAAAACCTGGAAGCCGATTGGTTTCCTTGTGTACTTGGGGTGTGCTGCAGAACTACATTTTTCATGACCCTTCAGACCACACATAACATGTGTGGATGGGCTATGGGCAGACTTGTTGGGTTGGTGGGTGAAAACCTGGGCAGTGACCACCAAGATTTGTACTCTTCCATTGTTACTAGATGCTGAGCTGAAAAAAAAGGTATACTGTAGGAGACCTGGTGGGCAAAATTAATGTTAATAAATGAAGAAGCTCTGACATGATTAAAGCAGAGCAAATGAGAATAAACCTACTGGGTGGTTTTAAGGGGACTGGTCAAGTGCCATACAAAGAGTAAGTGCAGGCTTCTGGTACCACAGACAGGAATTGTGGGGCTGGGAGTCTCTGAAGGCAGACAGAAGATGAGAGAAGATGTTGTACTAGATGTACTCCTCTAATATGAAAAACAAATGATTCCTGGAGATGAGCTCTACAATGGCCCTCGTAGAAAGAAGAGGAAGTCAGTTTTGAGAAAAGTGAGAATGTTTGAGGAAGTTCAACAACAATTCTTTATGATTATCTTTGGATTTTGTCCATCATCATCACTAATGGAAAAGAGAAATTGGTGAGATTCTTACATTTTTCTTGCATGGAGATCTGGTTCATCTGAAAAGACAAGAGAAGAGTTAATTTTGCCATTCTTCTAGAGCAGGGGTCTCCAAATTTTTTGAACAAAGGGCCAGTTTACTGTCCTTCAAACTTTAAGGGGCCACGCTGTGGCCAGTGGAAGTAGAAAATGTCCTAGCGTCAGACGGAGTAAACTATATCCCATGATTGTTATTAGGGGGAATAATAGTGCCCCTTCATTGGTATCAATGGGAGGAATAGTGTCCAATCATTGGTATCAATGGGAGGAATAGTGTCCCATCATTGGTATCAATGGGAGGAATAGTGCCACATCATTGGTATTAATGGGAGGAATTGTGCCCCATCATTGATGTCAATGGGAGGAATAGTGCCACATCATTGGTATTAATGGGAGGAATTGTGCCTCATCATTGATGTCAATGATAGGAATAGTACCCCATCATTGGTGTCAGTGGGAGGAATAGTGCCCCATCATTGGGTGTCATTGGGAGGAATAGTGTCCCATCATTGGTATCAATGGGAGGAATAGTGCCACATCATTGGTATCAATGGGAGGAATTGTGCCCCATCATTGATGTCAATGGGAGGAATAGTGCCACATCATTGGTATTAATGGGAGGAATTGTGCCTCATCATTGATGTCAATGATAGGAATAGTACCCCATCATTGGTGTCAGTGGGAGGAATAGTGCCCCATCATTGGGTGTCATTGGGAGGAATAGTGTCCCATCACCTGCAGTGGAGGAGAACCACTTACAATGGAGAAAGTAGACTGCATTTGCCTACATGTAGAATGCTGGTACCAATTTTAATGGGCTCCCCTACATCCCAAAGAGCATATAATAATAATAATAATATAACACAGCAGCAGCATGAGGGACATGAAAAGAACTTGAAGTGCCGCTCCAAGCAAGAGGAGAAGCTCTCTCCCCCTGGTCCTCAGATATAGGGGTGGTTGCATCCCAACTAACTGTAAACAGTATTGTGACACATTCAGGACACCACACTCCTGACTTGTGTAGATGAGATGCTAGGTGGCCTCACCCAGCACTACTCCACCAACCATGCCCCGATGCTTTTCACTCCGCCCATCGGGGCTTAGACATAAATGGTTCTATGGGAGCTCTATAACTAGGCCCCAGGGGGTGGGGCAAATGCATTAGGGGGCGTGTTTTGTGGAGTAATGCTGGCTGGCCGACCAAAAGTGGTCCAAGGAAGGAGAACTGGAAAACTGTAAACAGGGTCATGGGCGGCCAAGACTCATTGATGAAGGTGGAGGGAGGGAAGGTTTATTTATAGAAGTGGGGGGGAAGGCTTATTGACAGAGGTGGGGAGGGAAGGCTCATTGATGGAGATGGGGAGGGAAGGCTCATTGATGGAGGTGGGGAGGGAAGACTCATTGATGGAGGTGGGGAGGGAAGGCTCATTGATGGAGGTGGGGAGGGAAGACTCATTGATGGAGGTGGGGAGGGAAGGCTCATTGATGGATGTGGGCAGGGTAGGCTCATTGATGGAGGTGGGGTGGGGTAGGCTCATTGATGGAGGTGGGGTGGGGTAGGCTCATTGATGGAGGTGGGGGGATGGATGGATGTGGGGAGGGTAGGCTCATTAATAAAGGTGGGGAGGAAAGGCTCATTGATGGAGGTGGAGAGGGAAGGCTCAAAGATGGAGGTGGGGAGAGAAGACTCGATGGATGTGGGGAGGGTAGGCTCATTAATAAAGGCTCATTGATGGAGGTGGGGAGGCTCATTGATGGAGGCGGGGTGGGGTAGGCTCATTGATGGAGGTGGGGTGGGGTAGGCTCATTGATGGAGGTGGAGTGGGGTAGGCTCATTGATGGAGGTGGAGAGGGAAGGCTCATTGATGGAGGTGGAGAGGGAAGGCTCATGATGGAGGTGGAGAGGGAGGTGGAGGTGGAGAGAGAAGACTTGTTGATGGATGTGGGGAGGGTAGGCTCATTAATAGAGGTGGGGAGGGAAGGCTCATTGATGGAGGTGGGGAGGGAAGGTGGGGGGGTGGGGTAGGCTCATTGATGGAGGTGGGGTAGGCTCATTGATGGAGGTGGAGAGGGAAGGCTCAAAGATGGAGGTGGGGAGAGAAGACTCGTTGATGGATGTGGGGAGGGTAGGCTCATTAATAGAGGTGGGGAGGAAAGGCTCATTGATGGAGGTGGGGGAAGGCTCATTGATGGATGTGGGGAGGGAAGGTTTATTGATCAAGATGGTGAGGGAATGCACATTGATGGAGATGAAGGGAGGAAAGGCTCCATGATGGAGGTGAGGAGGGAAGGCTCATTGATGGAGGTGGAGAGGGAAGGCTCAAAGATGGAGGTGGGAAGAGAAGACTCGTTGATGGATGTGGGGAGGGTAGGCTCATTAATAAAGGTGGGGAGGAAAGGCTCATTGATGGAGGTGGAGAGGGAAGGCTCAAAGATGGAGGTGGGGAGAGAAGACTCGATGGATGTGGGGAGGGTAGGCTCATTAATAAAGGTGGGGAGGAAAGGCTCATTGATGGAGGTGGGGAGGGAAGGCTCATTGATGGAGGCGGGGTGGGGTAGGCTCATTGATGGAGGTGGGGTAGGCTCATTGATGGAGGTGGAGTGGGGTAGGCTCATTGATGGAGGTGGAGAGGGAAGGCTCATTGATGGAGGTGGAGAGGGAAGGCTCATTGATGGAGGTGGAGAGGGAAGGCTCCTTGATGGAGGTGGAGAGAGAAGACTTGTTGATGGTTGTGGGGAGGGTAGGCTCATTAATAGAGGTGGGGAGGGAAGGCTCATTGATGGAGGTGGGGAGGGAAGGCTCATTGATGGAGGTGGGGTGGGGTAGGCTCATTGATTGAGGTGGGGTGGGGTAGGCTCATTGATGGAGGTGGGGTAGGCTCATTGATGGAGGTGGAGAGGGAAGGCTCAAAGATGGAGGTGGGGAGAGAAGACTCGTTGATGGATGTGGGGAGGGTAGGCTCATTAATAGAGGTGGGGAGGAAAGGCTCATTGATGGAGGTGGGGGAAGGCTCATTGATGGAGGTGGGGAGGGAAGGTTTATTGATCAAGATGGTAAGGGAATGCACATTGATGGAGATGAAGGGAGGAAAGGCTCCATGATGGAGGTGAGGAGGGAAGGCTCATTGATGGAGGTGGGGAGGAAAGGTTTATTGATAGAGATGGGGAGGGGAGGCTCATTATTGGAGGTGGGGAGGGAAGGCTCATAGATGGAGATCGGGAGGAAATACTCATTGATGGAGGTGGGGAGGGAAGGCCAATTGATGGAGGTGGGGAGGAAAGGCTCCATGATGGAGGTGAGGAGGGAAGGCTCATTGATGGAGGTGGGCGGCCAAGGCTCATTAATGGAGATAGGGAGTGAAGCCTGGTTCATGTAGTCCGATCTGATAGAAGAGCTACTGGAGCTCAAATTGGTGAAAAAGTGAATTCTGGTTCTAAAAGAAAGTTGTCAGAACACACAGAGCATCACAGTTTGTTGTGTATGGGGTTGTGTAACCGCAGACTGGTCAGGGTGCCCATGCAGACCTGTGTCCACAGCCAAAAGTGCCTACAATGGGCATGTGAGCATCAGAACTGGACCACGGAGCAAAGGAAGAAAGTGGCCTGGTCTTATGAATCCAAGAATGGTTTGAGGAACACAAATAGTTCAAGGTATTGACTTGGCCTTCAAATTCTCCAGATCTCAATCCAATTGATCAACTGTGGGATGTGATGCAAAAACAAGTCCGATCTATGGAGGCCTCACCTCCCAACTTACAGGACCTAAATGATCTGCTACTGAGGGCTTGGTGCCAGACACCACAGTGTACCTTCAGAGATCTAGTGCAGTCCATGCCTGGATGGGTCAGTTCTGTTTTGGAGGCAAAAGGGGGGCCCTATTCAATATTTGGTGGGTGGCCATAATGTTATGGTGGATCGGTCTATATAAACATTGTGTTTTTATTTTGTTACTTATGTGTTGCGATTATACAGAATGTATATGTGACATGGAGCAGACGCCTAATAATGGATGATTATACATATAACAAGGAATGCTCTCACCTGCAGCAGACTTTGGAGTCCTGGAGGGACACCTTTAACCAGCGCACTTTCTGCGGTGTATGATGAGATTGGGTAGGTCACAGGAGGGGCGGTGGTTGTGATGGCATTGTAATCAGGGGGAGGATCCTGGTAGGAATTGTTCTGCATTTTAACAATTTCTGGGGAAAAAAAAATATTCATATTATAGTGACATTGAAACCTAAATGATGAAAACCTCCGCAAACCAAGCTTCACAAACCATGGGACTGGGGAAAAGAGGGACTGACCATTACACATATCTGTGGACACCAAAGGATGGGCAATGTCCATGACCTGGGACAGGTATAAAATGGGAAATACACATATGTGAAGGCATCAAGGGTCGGCCAATGTCTATGACAATGGATGACCAAGAGCTGGGCAGTACACGTCTGTGGACACCATGGACTTGACATTGTCTATGACAATAGATGACCAAGAGCTGGGCAATACACGTCTGTGGACACCATGGACTTGACATTGTCTATGACAATAGATGACCAAGAGCTGGGCAATACACGTCTGTGGACACCATGGACTTGACATTGTCTATGACAATAGATGACCAAGAGCTGGGCAATACACGTCTGTGGACACCATGGACTTGACATGGTCTATGACAATAGATGACCAAGAGCTGGGCAATACACCTCTGTGGACACCATGGACTTGACATTGTCTATGACAATAGATGACCAAGAGCTGGGCAATACATGTCTGTGGACACCATGGACTTGACATTGTCTATGACAATAGATGACCAAGAGCTGGGCAATACACGTCTGTGGACACCATGGACTTGACATTGTCTATGACAATAGATGACCAAGAGCTGGGCAATACACGTCTGTGGACACCATGGACTTGACATTGTCTATGACAATAGATGACCAAGAGCTGGGCAATACACGTCTGTGGACACCATGGACTTGACATTGTCTATGACAATAGATGACCAAGAGCTGGGCAATACACCTCTGTGGACACCATGGACTTGACATTGTCTATGACAATAGATGACCAAGAGCTGGGCAATACATGTCTGTGGACACCATGGACTTGACATTGTCTATGACAATAGATGACCAAGAGCTGGGCAATACCCGTCTGTGGACACCATGGACTTGACATTGTCTATGTCAATGGATGACCAAGAGCTGGGCAATACACGTCTGTGGACACCATGGACTTGACATTGTCTATGACAATAGATGACCAAGAGCTGGGCAATACACGTCTGTGGACACCATGGACTTGACATTGTCTATGTCAATAGATGACCAAGAGCTGGGCAATACACCTCTGTGGACACCATGGACTTGACATTGTCTATGACAATGGATGACCAAGAGCTGGGCAATACACGTCTGTGGACACCATGGACTTGACATTGTCTATAACAATGGATGACCAAGAGCTGGGCAATACACGTCTGTGGACACCATGGACTTGACATTGTCTATGACAATGGATGACCAAGAGCTGGGCAATACACCTCTGTGGACACCATGGACTTGACATTGTCTATGACAATGGATGACCAAGAGCTGGGCAATACACGTCTGTGGACACCATGGACTTGACATTGTCTATGACAATAGATGACCAAGAGCTGGGCAATACATGTCTGTGGACACCATGGACTTGACATTGTCTATGACAATAGATGACCAAGAGCTGGGCAATACACATCTGTGGACACCATGGACTTGACATTGTCTATGACAATAGATGACCAAGAGCTGGGCAATACACGTCTGTGGACACCATGGACTTGACATTGTCTATGACAATAGATGACCAAGAGCTGGGCAATACACGTCTGTGGACACCATGGACTTGACATTGTCTATGACAATGGATGACCAAGAGCTGGGCAGTACACGTCTGTGGACACCATGGACTTGACATTGTCTATGACAATGGATGACCAAGAGCTGGGCAGTACACATCTGTGGACACCATGGACTTGACATTGTCAATGAACTTGGACAATCATTGACTGGGCAATACACAAATGTAAAGGCACCAAGGACTGGGAAACATCTTTGTAAAGGGTGGACCATGGACTGGGCAATACTCATATCTTTGTATATTAAGGACTGGGCTAAACCTGTTAACCACAATCACCATGGACTGGGCAATACATATTTCCTTTGCTATCAGGAACCCAGTAATGCATTACCCTGGATAACCTTTCTCTACCATAAAGGCTGGACTACCGGAGACTGGTCAGTAGTCACTATCTAATACACCAAGAGCTGAACCTGGCAGTGGACTATACCACGATTTAACCAGTTGTGGACACTGGAAATACTATTTACACCTGAAAAAATGTATGGACCTATACAGGACATGTGCCGAACGCCCTGCCCTTCTGAAACACGGCTACCCCCACCCCCTTCCACAGCTGGAAGTTGTTATGTAAATATAGAAGCTGTAGAACAGGGGTAGGCAACCTCAGCCCTCCAACTGTGGTCAAACTACAAGTTCCATGAGACATTGCAAGACCATTGCATGACGGGATTTGTAGTGTCACCACAGCTGGAGTACCCGAGGTTGCCTACCTCTGCTTTAGAAGTTGGTGCTTTCCAAAACAGAATGTTTGACAGTGTTTATAAACATTGTTCAGATAGCAATAGAGAGGTACAAAGTAACATTGTTTATAAACATTGTTCAGGTGGCGATAGAGAGATACAAAGTAACATTGTTTATAAAGTTTGATCAGACGGGAGATGGAGAGATACAAAGTAACATTGTTTGTAAACATTGATCAGAGAGGAAATAGAGAGATACAAAGAAACATTGTTTATAAACTTTTATCAGACTGGAGATAGAGAGATACAAAGTAACATTGTTTATAAACATTGATCAGACGGAATATAGAGAGATACAAAGATCCACATTTTACTTTGTAATGTAAAGTAGTGAGAAATGTGTTGCTGAAAAAACCTGCCCATAGCAGACTCCTAAGACTTTCTCTCATCCATGGGGGGGCAGGGTGCCAACCGCCAGTAAATTTACTGACAGTTTGTAAAAATCTGTGATTTTTTTTTACAACTGCCAGGATATATCAGAGGCTGATAATTTCATGCTGTGTTGAGCAAATGACCTTGTTATAGGTGTTGTCATTGTTTCCATATCATGTTTATAATGCTTAAATATTCACTGTGTTAGTTTACAATAGGAATTCTGTAATTACTCAGGTTTCCAGTAAAAAATGGGCTCCGCCAGTAAATTTCCCATGTTTTGTTAGTAAAAAATGCTGCGGGAGGTGAACAGGGTGAACCGGTTACACATACAACGCTTGAGATACTTTTGGGTATTTCTGAGCAGCTTTTGTACACAAACGTTTTATTTACAGAGTACGAATGTGCTGCTGATTTGTATCAATGTTTAGATGTAAGCCTCTGGTAGGTGCATTATGGGTGGTGCCTGGGGTAAGCCTCTAGTGGGCTCATTATGGGTGGTGCCTGGGGTAAGCCTCTGGTGGGTTCATTATGGGTGGTGCCCGGGGTAAGCCTCTGGTAGGTGCATTATGGGTGGTGTCCGGGGTAAGCCTCTAGTGGGCTCATTATGGGTGGTGCCTGGGGTAAGCCTCTGGTGGGTTCATTATGGGTGGTGCCTGGGGTAAGCCTCTGGTGGATTCATTATGGGTGGTGCCCGGGGTAAGCTTCTGGTAGGTGCATTATGGGTGGTGTCCGGGGTAAGCCTCTACTGGGTTCATTATGGGTGGTGCCCGGGGTAAGCCTCTGATAGATGCATTATGGGTGGTGTCTGGGGTAAGCCTCTAGTGGGCTCATTATGGGTGGTGCCTGGGGTAAGCCTCTGGTGGGTTCATTATGGGTGGTGCCTGGGGTAAGCCTCTGGTGGGTTCATTATGGGTGGTGCCCGGGGTAAGCTTCTGGTAGGTGCATTATGGGTGGTGTCCGGGGTAAGCCTCTGGTGGGTTCATTATGGGTGGTGCCCGGGGTAAGCCTCTGGTGGGTTCATTATGGGTGGTTCTGGGGGCAAGCCTCTGGTGGGTTCATTATGGGTGGTTCTGGGGGCAAGCCTCTGGTGGGTTCATTATGGGTGGTGTCCGGGGTAAGCCTCTGGTGGGTTCATTATGGGTGGTGCCCGGGGTAAGCCTCTGGTGGGTTCATTATGGGTGGTGCCTGGGGTAAGCCTCTGGTGGGTTCATTATGGGTGGTGTCTGGGGTAAGCCTCTGGTGGGCTCATTATGGGTGGTGCCTGGGGTAAGCCTCTGGTGGGTTCATTATGGGTGGTGCCCGGGGTAAGCCTCTGGTGGGTGCATTATGGGTAGTGTCCGGGGTAAGCCTCTGGTGTGTTCATTATGGGTGGTGCCCAGGGTAAGCCTCTGGTGGGTTCATTATGGGTGGTGTCCGGGGTAAGCCTCTGATAGGTTCATTATGGGTGGTGCCCGGGGTAAGCCTCTGGTGGGTGCATTATGGGTGGTGCCTGGGGTAAGCCTCTGGTGGGTTCATTATGGGTGGTGTCTGGAGTAAGCCTCTGGTGGGTTCATTATGGGTGGTGCCCGGGTAAGCCTCTGGTAGGTTCATTATGGGTGGTGTCCGGGGTAAGCCTCTGGTAGGTGCATTATGGGTAGTGTCCGGGGTAAGCCTCTGGTGTGTTCATTATGGGTGGTGCCCGGGGTAAGCCTCTGGTGGGTTCATTATGGGTGGTGTCCGGGGTAAGCCTCTGATAGGTTCATTATGGGTGGTGCCCGGGGTAAGCCTCTGGTGGGTTCATTATGGGTGGTGTCTGGAGTAAGCCTCTGGTGGGTTCATTATGGGTGGTGCCCGGGGTAAGCCTCTGGTGGGTGCATTATGGGTGGTGCCTGGGGTAAGCCTCTGGTGGGTTCATTATGGGTGGTGTCTGGAGTAAGCCTCTGGTGGGTTCATTATGGGTGGTGCCCGGGGTAAGCCTCTGGTAGGTTCATTATGGGTGGTGTCTGGAGTAAGCCTCTGGTAGGTTCATTATGGGTGGTGTCCGGGGTAAGCCTCTGGTAGGTTCATTATGGGTGGTGCTTGGGGTAAGCCTCTGGTGGGTGCATTATGGGTGGTATCCGGGGTAAGCTTCTGGTAGGTGCATTATGGGTGGTGCCCGGGGTAAGCCTCTGGTGGGTTCATTATGGGTGGTGCCTGGGGTAAGCCTCTGGTAGGTTCATTATGGGTGGTGTCCGGGGTAAGCCTCTGGTTGGTTCATTATGGGTGGTGCCCGGGGTAAGCCTCTGGTGGGTTCATTATGGGTGGTGCCTGGGGTAAGCCTCTGGTAGGTTCATTATGGGTGGTGTCCGGGGTAAGCCTCTGGTAAGTGCATTATGGGTGGTGTCCGGGGTAAGCCTCTGGTAAGTGCATTATGGGTGGTGCCCGGGTAAGCCTCTGGTGGGTGCATTATGGGTGGTGCCTGGGGTAAGCCTCTGGTGGGTGCATTATGGGTGGTGCCTGGGGTAAGCCTCTGGTGGGTTCATCATGGGTGGTGCCCGGGGTAAGCCTCTGATAGGTGCATTATGGTTGGTGTCCGGGGTAAGCCTCTGGTAAGTACATTATTGGTGGTGCCCGGGGTAAGCCTCTGGTGGGTGCATTATGGGTGGTGCCCGGGGTAAGCCTCTGGTGGGTTCATCATGGGTGGTGCCCGGGGTAAGCCTCTGATAGGTGCATTATGGTTGGTGTCCGGGGTAAGCCTCTGGTAAGTACATTATGGGTGGTGCCCGGGATAAGCCTCTGGTGGGTTCATTATGGGTGGTGCCCGGGGTAAGCCTCTGGTGGGTGCATTATGGGTGGTGCCCGGGGTAAGCCTCTGGTGGGTGCATTATGGGTGGTGCCCGGGGTAAGCCTCTGGTAAGTGCTTTATGGGTGGTGCTCGGGGTAAGCCTCTGGTGGGTGCATTATGGGTGGTGCCCGGGGTAAGCCTCTGGTAAGTGCATTATGGGTGGTGCCCGGGGTAAGCCTCTGGTAAGTGCCTTAATTGGTGGTGCTCGGGATAAGCCTCTGGTAGGTGCATTATGGGTGGTGCTCGGGATAAGCCTCTGGTAGGTGCATTATGGGTGGTGCTCGGGGTAAGCCTCTGGTAAGTGCATTATGGGTGGTGTCCGGGGTAAGCCTCTGGTAAGTGACTTATGGGTGGTGCCCGGGTAAGCCTCTGGTGGGTTCATTATGGGTGGTGCTTGGGGTAAGCCTCTGGTGGGTGCATTATGGGTGGTGCCCGGGGTAAGCCTCTGGTGGGTGCATTATGGGTGGTGCCAGGGGTAAGCCTCTGGTGGGTGCATTAGAGGGGGTGCCCCAGGTAAGCCTCTGGTAAGTGCATTATGGGTGGTGCCCGGGGTAAGCCTCTGGTGGGTGCATTATGGGTGGTGCCCGGGTAAGCCTCTGGTGGGTGCATTATGGGTGGTGCCCGGGGTAAGCCTCTGGTGGGTGCATTATGGGTGGTGCCCGGGGTAAGCCTCTGGTAAGTGCATTATGGGTGGTGCTCGGGGTAAGCCTCTGGTGGGTGCATTATGGGTGGTGCCCGGGGTAAGCCTCTGGTAAGTGCATTATGGGTGGTGCCCGGGGTAAGCCTCTGGTGGGTGCATTATGGGTGGTGCCCGGGGTAAGCCTCTGGTAAGTGCATTATGGGTGGTGCCCGGGGTAAGCCTCTGGTGGGTGTATTATGGGTGGTGCCCGGGGTAAGCCTCTGGTAAGTGCATTATGGGTGGTGCCCGGGGTAAGCCTCTGGTAAGTGCATTATGGGTGGTGCTCGGGATAAGCCTCTGGTAGGTGCATTATGGGTGGTGCTCGGGATAAGCCTCTGGTAGGTGCATTATGGGTGGTGCTCGGGGTAAGCCTCTGGTAAGTGCATTATGGGTGGTGTCCGGGGTAAGCCTCTGGTAAGTGACTTATGGGTGGTGCCCGGGTAAGCCTCTGGTGGGTTCATTATGGGTGGTGCTTGGGGTAAGCCTCTGGTGGGTGCATTATGGGTGGTGCCCGGGGTAAGCCTCTGGTGGGTGCATTATGGGTGGTGCCTGGGGTAAGCCTCTGGTGGGTGCATTAGAGGGGGTGCCCCAGGTAAGCCTCTGGTAAGTGCATTATGGGTGGTGCCTGGGGTAAGTCTCTGGTAAGTGCATTATGGGTGGTGTCCCAGGTAACCCTCTGGTAAGTACATTATTGGTGGTGCCCGGGGTAAGCCTCTGGTGGGTTCATTATGGGTGGTATCCGGGGTAAGCCTCTGGTGTGCTCATTATGGGTGGTGCCCGGGGTAAGCCTCTGGTGGGTGCATTATGGGTGGTGCCCGGGGTAAGCCTCTGGTGGTTTCATTATGGTTGGTGTCCGCAGTAAGCCTCTGGTAGGTGCATTATGGGTGGTGTCCGGGGTAAACCTCTCGTGGGTTCATTATGGGTGGTGTCCGGGGTAAGCCTCTGCTAGGTTCATTATGGGTGGTGTCCGGGTAAGCCTCTGGTAGGTGCATTATGGGTGGTGTCTGGGGGGAAGCTTCTGGTAGGTGCATTATGGGTGGTGCCCGGGGTAAGCCTCTGGTGGGTTCATTATGGATGGTGCCCGGGGTAAGCCTCTGGTGGGTGCATTATGGGGGGTGCCCCAGGTAAGCCTCTGTTGGGTGCATTATGGGTGGTGTCTGGGGTAAGCCTCTGTTGGGTGCATTATGGGTGGTGTCTGGGGTAAGCCTCAGTTGGTTTCAATATGGGGGGTGCCCGGAGTAAGCTTCTGGTGGGTTCATTATTGGTGGTGCCTGGGGTAAGCCCCTGGTGGGTTCATCATGGGTGGTGCCCAGGGTAAGCCTCGGCTTTCTATAACATAACCCCCCCCCCCCCCCCCAGTGAGACTTTTCTGCACAGCAGTGTCACCAGGGAGGAAATGGTGTCTTCATATGTCGGTGACACATTTGTTGGTCGTATTGCGGTGCAGCCACAGGATGTGTCATAATATAAATGAGATTGCAGAAAAAAAAGAGAGTCCTAATAAAAAAAGAAATAGAATTTTGTGGATGTTAAACATCTCGGAGAACTTTCTCCGTGTAACATCTTATTTCACGTTATACAAATTGGGCTAACTTTCTAGTTGTAGAAAGTGTAGTTTTCCCTAAAAAAAAAAAAAAATTGCTTTTGGAAGACCGCTGCGCAAATACGGCGTGACATAAAATATTGCAACGGTCACCATTTTATTCTCTAGGGTCTCTGCTAAAAAAATATATATATATAATTTTTGGGGGCTCTAAGTAATTTTCTAGCAAAAAAAAAAGATTTTTTCTTGAAACCAACAAGTGTCAGGAAAAGGTTTAGTCTTTAAGTGGTTAAACTGACCTCATTTACAGACTGAAGTTCATCCCTTTTCATCTAAAAGAACCAAACGATACAATGTGTCTTTTTATCTCAGCGCTGAGCAATGTTGTGATAAACTTTGCAGGGCTGCCTCTTTTTTTTTTTTTTTTTTTCGACAGCTCTGCCCTTGTTACATGAATCGTGGAAATGCCTGGATCAAGATTGCGATGGAAGGTTGAATCGAGATCGCAATTTTTTTTTACCGATTAATTGCGCAGCTCTAGGGTGTACTGTTTAACTACTTCCCTATCGGACCAACTTTGACATTTCTCACATACAGTATCTCACAAAAGTAAGTACACCCCTCACATTTTTGTAACTCTTTTCTTCTATCTTTTCATGTGACAACACTGAAGAAATGACACTTTGCTACAATGTAAAGTAGTGAGTGTACAGCTTGTATAGCAGTGTAAATTTGCTGTCCCCTCAAAATAACTCAACACACAGCCATTAATGTCTAAACCGCTGGCAACAAAAGTCAGTACACCCCCTAAGTGAAAATGTCCAAATTGGGCCCAATTAACCATTTTCCCTCCCCGGTGTCATGTGACTCGTTAGTGTTACAAGGTCTCAGGTGTGAATGGGGAGCAGGTGTGTTAAATTTGGTGTTATCGCTCTCACTCTCTCATACTGGTCACTGGAAGTTCAACATGGCACCTCATGGCAAAGAACTCTCTGAGGATCTGAAAAAAAAAAGAATTGTTGCTCTACATAAAGATGGCCGAGGCTATAAGAAGATTGCCAAGACCCTGAAACTGAGCTGCAGCACGGTGGCCAAGACCATACAGCGGTATAACAGGACAGGTTCCCCTCAGAACAGGCCTCGCCATGGTCCACCAAAGAAGTTGAGGTCACGTGCTCAGCGTCATATCCAGAGGTTGTCTTTGGGAAATAGACGTGTGAGTGCTGCCAGCATTGCTGCAGAGGTTGAAGGGGTGGGGGGGGGGGTCAGCCTGTCAGTGCTCAGACCATACGCCGCACACTGCATCAAATTGGTCTGCATGGCTGTCGTCCCAGAAGGAAGCCTCTTCTAAAGATGATGCACAAGAAAGTCCCCAATTAGTTTGCTGAAGACAAGAAGACTAAGGACATGGATTACTGGAACCATATCCTGTGGTCTGATGAGACCAAGATAAACTTATTTGGTGTCAGATGGTGACAAGCGTGTGTGGGGGCAACCAGGTGAGGAGGACAAAGACAAGTGTGTCTTGTCTACAGTCAAGCATGGTGGTGGGAGTGTCATGGTCTGGGGCTGCATGAGTGCTGCCGGCACTGGGGGGCTACAGATCATTGAGGGAACCATGAATGCCAACATGTACTGTGACATACTGAAGCAGAGCATGATCCCCTCCCTTCAGAGACTGGGCCGCAGGGCAGTATTCCAACACGATAACCACCCCAAACACACCTCCAAGACCACCACTGCCTTGCTAAAGAAGCTGAGGGTAAAGGTGATGGACTGGCCAAGCATGTCTCCAGACCTAAACCCTATTGGGCATCTGTAGGGCATCCTCAAACGGAAGGTGGAGGAGCGCAAGGTCTCTAACATCCACCAGCTCCGTGATGTCATCATGGAGGAGTGGAAGAGGACTCCAGTGCCAACCTGTGAAGCTCTGGTGAACTCCAGGCCCAAGAGGGTTAAGGCAGAGCTGGAAAATAATGGCGGCCACACAAAATATTGACACTTTGGGCCAAATTTGAACATTTTCACTTAGGGGTGTACTCACATGTGTTGCCAGCACTTTAGACATTAATGGCTGTGTGTTGAGTTATTTTGAGGGGCCGGAAAATTTACACTGTTATACAAGCTGTACACTCACTACTTTACATTGTAGACAAGTGTCATTTCTTCAGTGTTGTCACATGAAAAGATAGAAGAAAATATTTACAAAATTGTGAGGGGTGTACTTACTTTTGTGAGATACTGTATATATATATATTTATTTAGCAGAGACCCATTTGGTTACGCAGTCCCTAGTGGTGAGTTTCAAATTTATGGGTATGGGGTCCTATAGCATTGGAGAGGAGGTGGGGTTAACCCGCACGTAGACTGCCATGGAGTCCATCGGGAAAGGAAAAATTACGGTAAGTATTTGATAATAAATTTTCCGTTTTCCCCACACTCCCCTTCTGGAAGATCTGGGAAGACCTCAGTTTGTGCCACTAATGCTATGGAGACAACTAGGAAATTGTGGCAACCTTGGGCTTTTCGTGGTACGGTATAGACTTAGCCCCTGTACAAACGGTCGGAAATTCCGACCACAAAATCTGTCGGATTTTTTCCAACACTGGTGTTGCATACACACGGTCGGACAAAGTTGTCGGAAAATTTAATCATTCTGAACGTGGTGACGTTCGTTGCGTATGATGGAAATACGTAGAGGCTAGTAGCCAATAGCTTTGGTCTCGTAATTTGATCTGAGCATGCGTAGCACTTTGTCCGTCGGAATTCGCTACACAAGATCGTAAAAAGTCTGATCGGATTTTGTTGTCGGAAAATTTGAGATCCTGCTCTCAAATTTTTTCTGTCGAAAATTCCGACGGAAAAAGTCCGATGGAGCCCACACATGGGCGGATTTTCCGACAACATGGTCCGATCGGACATTTTCCGTCGGAATTTCCAACCGTGTGTATGGGGCATTACAATGCTGAAACAGCTTTTTATTAAAAAAAAAATACAAATTTATTGAAAATAATTACCGTATATACCCAAATATAAGCCGAGATTTTCAGCCCATTTTTTAGGGCTGAAAGTCCACCTCTCGGCTTATATTCGAGTCACCGCCGTCTGGCTACATGAACAGCGTGTCATGCAGACAGACGGCAGTTTTGAAAAGCCGCGCCGCCTCCTCCCGCCCATCCGTGATAGGCGGACACTAATTTTCCCAGCAGTACAGTGTTCCGCCTATCACGGACGTCCTGTCATTCTCATCTCATGGACGAGGATGAGAGAATATCCGTGATAGGCAGAACACTGCACACTGACTGCTGGGAAAACAGCGTTCCTCCTATCACGGACGAGGAGGAGGCGCGGCTTTTTAACTTTACAATGGCGCCGTACACGCTGACAGAGCGGGGACAGAGCGAAGACCGATGGCACAGAGCACAGGATGGAGGGCACAAGGACAGATGGCACAGGAACCGCAGATCGATTGGCACAGGTAGGCTGCAATGGGGACACGGGGGGGTCTGTACAGGGGACAGGCAGCTGCAGATGGGCATTGCTGACCCTCTTTTCCACTTACAGTAGCTGCTGCATTTTGTACCCTCGGCTTATACACGAGTCAATGCATTTTTCCCATTTTTTGTGGTGAATTAGGGGCCTCGGCTTATACTCGGGACGGCCTATACGGTAATTAAAAAATACCCACAAGGGTGCCACTAATGATACACTGTACCCACTGGCAACCAATCGCAATCACTGCCTGATCTGATTCTGAGTCTAGCTGCTATTTATTGTATGACTCAGAGCAGGTGGAGAGCGAAATTGCATGGAGGGGGGGGGGGGGGGCAATAAAATGTTTGCCCAGGGTCCAATCAATATTAAAGGCGGCCCGCATGGATGGAGGGCAAGAAAATGTTTGCCCACGGTCCAATCAATATTAAAGATGGGCCGCATAGATGGAGGGCAAGAAAATGTTTGCCCACGGTCCAATCAAAATTAAAGACGGCCCGCGTGGATGGAGGGCAAGAAAATGTTTGCCCACGGTCCAATTAATATTAAAGACGGCCCGCGTGGATGGAGGGCAAGAAAATGTTTGCCCATGGTCCAATCAAAATTAAAGATGGCCCGCATGGATGGAGGGCAAGAAAATGTTTGCCCAGGGTCCAATCAATATTAAAGATGGCCCGCGTGGCCAGAGGGCAAGAAAATGTTTGCCCAGGGTCCAATCAATATTAAAGATGGGCCGCATGGATGGAGGGCAAGAAAATGTTTGCCCACAGTCCAATCAATATTAAAGACGGCCCGCGTGGATGGAGGGCAAGAAAATGTTTGCCCATGGTCCAATCAAAATTAAAGATGGCCCGCATGGATGGAGGGCAAGAAAATGTTTGCCCAGGGTCCAATCAATATTAAAGATGGCCCGCGTGGCCAGAGGGCAAGAAAATGTTTGCCCAGGTCCAATCAATATTAAAGATGGGCCGCATGGATGGAGGGCAAGAAAATGTTTGCCCAGGGTCCAATCAATATTAAAGGCGGCCTGCATGGATGGAGGGCAAGAAAATGTTTGCCCACAGTCCAATCAATATTAAAGACGGCCCGCGTGGATGGAGGGCAAGAAAATGTTTGCCCATGGTCCAATCAAAATTAAAGATGGCCCGCATGGATGGAGGGCAAGAAAATGTTTGCCCAGGGTCCAATCAATATTAAAGATGGCCCGCGTGGCCAGAGGGCAAGAAAATGTTTGCCCAGGGTCCAATCAATATTAAAGATGGGCCGCATGGATGGAGGGCAAGAAAATGTTTGCCCAGGGTCCAATCAATATTAAAGATGGGCCGCATGGATGGAGGGCAAGAAAATGTTTGCCCACAGTCCAATCAATATTAAAGACGGCCCGCGTGGATGGAGGGCAAGAAAATGTTTGCCCATGGTCCAATCAAAATTAAAGATGGCCCGCATGGATGGAGGGCAAGAAAATGTTTGCCCAGGGTCCAATCAATATTAAAGATGGCCCGCGTGGCCAGAGGGCAAGAAAATGTTTGCCCAGGGTCCAATCAATATTAAAGATGGGCCGCATGGATGGAGGGCAAGAAAATGTTTGCCCAGGGTCCAATCAATATTAAAGGCGGCCTGCATGGATGGAGGGCAAGAAAATGTTTGCCCACAGTCCAATCAATATTAAAGACGGCCCGCGTGGATGGAGGGCAAGAAAATGTTTGCCCATGGTCCAATCAAAATTAAAGATGGCCCGCATGGATGGAGGGCAAGAAAATGTTTGCCCAGGGTCCAATCAATATTAAAGATGGCCCGCGTGGCCAGAGGGCAAGAAAATGTTTGCCCAGGGTCCAATCAATATTAAAGATGGGCCGCATGGATGGAGGGCAAGAAAATGTTTGCCCAGGGTCCAATCAATATTAAAGGCGGCCCGCATGGATGGAGGGCAAGAAAATGTTTGCCCATGGTCCAATCAAAATTAAAGATGGCCCGCATGGATGGAGGGCAAGAAAATGTTTGCCCAGGGTCCAATCAAAATTAAAGATGGCCCGCATGGATGGAGGGCAAGAAAATGTTTGCCCAGGGTCCAATCAATATTAAAGGCAGCCCGCATATATATGATCAATGTTCTGATTGATACAACAGAAATAAATAATAGGAAACAAATAAACTTTCAGGGACTGAGGACATGGATGTGATCAATGTCCTGACTGATACAGTAATCAATAAATAATAAGAAGAAGAAGAATAAGAAGAAAATCAACTCCCAGAGAAAATGGATGAAGATGCATTCAATGTGCTGACCGATACTATAATCAATAATTAATAAGAATAAAATAAACTGATCAGTGAACGTGGATCCCTGTCTTAACTGATTCAATGATCAATAAGTAATAATAAAAAAAATAAACTCTCATTGAATGTGGATGGTGATGTGATCAATGTCCTGACTGATACAATAATCAATAAGTAATAAGAATAAAAGGATTTACATAGTAGAAGAACTGAGTGTTGGGGATAAATCTGGGGATAAAAAAAGTTGATTGCTACAGGGAAGAGATCAGGGGAGGAGGATGAGGAGGAGGAGATCAGAGGAGGAGGAGGAGGAGGAGGATGACAAGTCCGGTAAAGGTGAGGATTGTATAATAGGACTTTCCTGGACTTGAATGACAACATACATGACTCGCCTCTGTCACCAGACCTGTTTATAGTCTTACCATTACTATAAAGTAGGTGGTCTCCCTTCTCCTGCTGAACTGGATTTCAGGGAAGGAATGAAGAGCACAGAAATAAACATTCCCCCAGGAAGAATAGATTGGGTGCTTTCACCCATCAATTGTTCAGAGAGAGAAAGAATATCATCTAAAGTTGGAGTGATTATATTTTTAAAAATAAATGTTAAAATGCTAGTTTTTTTGTTGAATAAAAATATTATATTACATAGCATTTTATTATATTATATAGCTTTTTTAAACAATATATTATATCAAAAATATTATATTACATGATATTAGATATGTTATTATATTATGTTATATTATATCAAAGATATTATATTACATGATATTAGATATGTTATTATATTATATTAGATATGTTATTATATTATATCAAAAATATTATATTACATTACAGTATATTAGATATGTTATTCTACTATATTACATTATATCATATTATAATAATGTATATCAAAAATATTATATTACATAATATTAGATATGTTATTATATTATATCAAAAATATTACATTCCATGATATTAGATATGTTTTTATATTATATTAGATATGTTATTACATTCTATTATATTAGATATGTTATTATATTCTATTAGATATGTTTTATATATATATATATATATATATATATTATATATATATATATATATATATATACAGTCAATCCACTTACCTCTGTACTCCGAGCAATCCACTTACCTCTGTCCCTAAGTGACTGATACAAGAAATACAGAGTGCTCTGAGCAGGGTGGAGACAGGGAGGTGACAGGACTGAAGGAGGGAGAGAGAGAGAGAGAGAGAGAGAGAGAAGAGAGAGCGAGAGAAGAGAGAGAGGGTGGAGAGAGGGGGAGAGAGAAGAGAGAGAGGGGGAGAGAGAGAGGGGGAGAGGAGAGAGAGGGGGAGAGACAGAGGGGGAGAGAGGGGAGAGAGGGGAGAGGGGGAGAGAGGGGAGAGAGATAGAGAGAGGGGGAGAGAGAGAGAGGAGGGAGAGAGAAGAGAGAGAGGGGAGAGAGAGAGAGGGGGGAGAGGGGAGAGAGAGAGGTGGGGAGAGGGGAGAGAGAGAAAAGAGAGAGAGAGAGGGAGAGAGAGAAGGGGAAAGAGAGAAGAGAGAGAGAGGGGAAGATAGGGAGAGAGAGAGGAAGAAGAAGAGAGAGGGGGAGAGAGAGGGGGATAGAGATAGGAGGGAGAGAGAGAGAGGGGGTAGGGAGAGAGAGGGGAGAAAGAGGGGGAGAGGGGGGAGAGAGGGGGGGGGAGAGAGGAGGGGAGAGGGGGAGAGAGGAGGGGGAGAGAGAGGGGGGAAGTGGGAGAGAGAGGGAGATAGAGGGAGAGGGGAGAGAGGGGGAGAGAGGGGAGAGAGGGAGAGGGGAGAGAGGGGGAGAGGGAGAGGGGAGAGAGGGGGGAGAGGGGGACAGAGAGGGGGGAGATAGAGGGGGACGGAGAATGGGGAGAGAGAGATGGGGAGCACCTGAGCTCCCTCTACATGATACAGAGGTGAAGTACCTTCTCTATCATGCCAATGACCTCCTACTACTGTCACCAACAGAGAAAGGTCTACAAGACAGCCTGGAAGTGCTATAGAAATACAGCGCCACATGTAACTGCAAGAGAATAAAATTCAAGACATTCCAAAGGAAGAACACAAAACAATCAATGAGCCCTTCCTTTACATTAAACAACTGCACTGCAGCCATAGAGGTCCTAAAAGACAAGGCATTCAGAGCCTTTACATGCCATCAGGAGACAACTGTACCACCTAAATCACCAGTAAGTGTCTGGCTTAGACTCTTTGATAGCGTTATCAACCCAAACCTTCTTTGTGGCAGTGAAGTTTGGGGTTCTGCCACCTACCCAAATGGGACCCCAGCCCAAAAGAAATATTCCATCTGGAAATCTGCGAGCACCTTCTCCAAGTCAATCGGAGCACCTCCAACAGTGCTTGCCGGTCTGACCTGGGCAGATTCCCCTTACTTCTCGCAGTGCAGAAGAGGGCGCTATCATACTGGGACCACCTACAAAACAGCAGTCCAGAGGAGAGGAGAAGGAGAGAAGAGGAGAGGAGTCTTCTGTGACCAGTTCCCAGATTTTGTACGCTTTGTCTTCTTCATGCAGCATCAGTGAAGGCGGACTATGCTTTATAACAAGAACTTTCCCTAAGCTCTGTCCATCTTCGGTGAATACATGACTCCTGAATTGCACAAAACCTTGCTGAATAAAATAATTGGTTTCCTCTGGAATACGCCCCCTTCTCCCCAGCATTGTCCCCTGCAGATTCCCTACTCCGCTCTTCCTTGGTGTTGAATGACTCCTAAAGTCATTCAACCCATTTCAGATGAGCCCACGGTGTCATGAACCTGCCCCATGTGGTTCCATAATAATACCGGCCTGGGTGTAGATTACAGTGGAACCTTGGATTATAAGCATAATGCGTTCCAGGAGAACACTGCTCACCATTCAAGATATAAGCCCCTCCCACTGAAGATACACTGATCCCATTAAAAATACAAGCCCCCCCCAGACAAAAAATACACAGCGCCTCGTTAAAGATACAAGCCCTACAATGAAAATACACTGTCCCCAATTAACCACTTCAGCCCCGGACCAATTTGCAGCCAAAGGACCAGGCCCCTTTTTGCGATTCGGCACTGCGTCGCTTTAACTGACAATTGCGCGGTCGTGCGACGTGGCTCCCAAACAAAATTGACGTCCTTTTTTTTCCCACAAATAGAGCTTTCTTTTGGTGGTATTTGATCGCCCCTGCGGTTTTTATTTTTTGCACTATAAACAAAAATAGAGCGACAATTTTGAAAAAAATGCAATATTTTTTACTTTTTGCTATAATAAATATCCCCAAAAAATATATAAAAAATTTTTTTTTCCTCAGTTTAGGCCGATACGTATTCTACTACATATTTTTGGTAAAAAAAAATCGCAATTAGCGATTATTGATTAGTTTGCGCAAAAGTTATAGCGTTTACAAAATAGGGGATAGTTTTATAGCATTTTTATTAATATTTTTTTTTTACTAGTAATGGCGGCGATCAGCGATTTTTATTGTGACTGCGACATTATGGCGGACACATCGGACATTTTTGACACATTTTTGGGACATTTGTCATTTATACAGAAATCAGTGCTATTTAAATAGCACTGATTCCTATGTAAATGACAGTTGTAGTGAAGGGGTTAACCACTAGGGGGCGGGAAGGAGTCAGTGTGACGTGTTGTGTTTTTTTTTTTTACAGTAGGGGGCGTGGCTGTACGTCTGACGTCATTGATCGGCGTTCCCGATGACAGGGAACAGCCGATCACTGACAGTCAGTGTAGGAAGCGCGGGGAGAGGTTTGTTTACATAGACCTCTCCCCGTTCTTCAGCTCCGTAACCCGATCGCGGGATACCAGCGGCGATCGGGTCCGCTGGTCCCGCGGCCGTGGTCACGGAGCTCCCGACTGGGTCGCGAGAGCGCCGCTGGCGGCGCGCGCGCGGCCCACGGGCAGGCAAATTAAAGGGGACGTACCCGTACGTGCTTTTGCCTGCCCGTGCCATTCTGTAGACGTATATCTACAGGAGGCGGTCGGGAAGTGGTTAAAGACACAATAGACAAAGATAAGAATGAAAACCCCTCCATCTGAAGATACACTGCCCCCCATTAAATATATAACCCACCCCCCCCCCCACCACAAAAGATACACTGCCCCCTTTTACCATACAATGCCCCTCCTCCACACTAAAGATACAAGGCCCCTACCATTGCTGATCAGTGTTAGGGATAAGCTCGGTGTTCGAGTTGAATGTAAGTTCGACTCGAACATCGGGTGTTCACCCGTTCGTCGAACAACTAATATTATGGGGCGTTCGCGGGAAATTTTAGTGCACACGGGATCCAGCAATACATTACAGCCGAGAGCAATTTTAAATTACATTTTATCCTTTAGAAATGTAATTTTGCTGCGGTACTGGTATAAACACAGGAAAGATGCACTACTTTACAGGCAGACTAAGGGGACCCCCCAGGCATGATATTTAAAGGAATATTTCATTTTTATTATTTCACTTTAAGCATTATTAAAATCACTGCTCCTGAAAAAACATCCATTTTAAAAAAAATTGTTTGCATTGATACATGTCCCCTGGGGCAGGACCCAGGTCCCCAAACACTTTTTATGACAATAACATGCATATAAGCCTTTAAAATTAGCACTTTTGATTTTTCATGTTCGTGTCCCACACACGATGTTCTGCTGCGAACCAAACCCGGGGGTGTTCGGCTCATCCCTAATCAGTGTCCTATGCCAACTAAGTTGTTAACAGTAAAGGCATACTTGCCAACTGTCCTGAATTTCCCGGGACATTCCTGGGATTTAGACCCTTTTCACGATTTTATTGTGTCGTGGGAAATGTACCGGGAAATACGTTTTTTCTGGATTTTTCGCCGCCGCCGCTAGAGGTCCCGCCGGCA
The DNA here is from genome assembly GCA_028564925.1 of Lithobates sylvaticus. Classification (NCBI taxonomy): domain Eukaryota; kingdom Metazoa; phylum Chordata; class Amphibia; order Anura; family Ranidae; genus Lithobates; species Lithobates sylvaticus. The sequence goes on from CM053029.1 coordinate 15,979,441, forward strand.
GCCATTTTAGAGGACCAGAAGAAGAACACGGGTGGCTACAATAGAAATTAAGCTGTGGCGTCTCCCACACCCGCCCCGCCCTACTGCCGGTCCATCTCTGACCTGTTATGGAAAGGGGCAAGGGTGGGCAGCGCCGCAGCTTAATTTTGTATTGTAGCCACGCAGCCGGCTCTATACCTGATGTAAGGGGACTCCAATGGGGAGATGACTGATGTAAGGGGGGCTCCAATGGGGGGGGGGACTGATGTAAGGGGGGCTCCAATGGGGGGATGACTGATGTAAGGGGGGCTCCAATGGGGGGAAGCCTGATGTAAGGGGGCTCCAATAGGAGGATGCCTGATTAAGGGGGGCTCCAATGGGGGACACCTGATGTAAGGGGACTCCAATGGGGGGACGCCTTATGTAATGGGGGCTCCAATGGGGGGACACCTGATGTAAGGGGGGGACTCCTCTGGGGACATCTGATGTAAGGAGGGACTCTGCTGGGGACACCTGATGTATGGAGGGACTCCGCTGGGGACGCCTGATGTAAGTAGGGACTCCACTGGGGACGCCTGATGTAAGGAGGGATTCCACTGGGGACCCTGATGTAAGGAGGGACTCCGCTTGGAATGCCTGATGTAAGGAGGGACTCTGCTGGGGCAACTGATGTAAGAACAGACCCTGCTGGGGGCACCTGATGCAAGGACGGACTCTGCTGGGGGCACCTGATGGCATTTGGTGGCAGGTGACGTAGCAGGTGACGCACTTAGGGGTCCCACTGATTCTGGATTATGGTGATTTGAACGATTTCATTCTATATTACAGTGTAATAATAGTAATAATGCGCTTCAATCATCCTGACACCACAACAACCATGGTGCTGGGTTGATTGAAGTGCTAACACCAGGTATTTGGAGTATATTTATCTGCTGATTTGTTAAACTCTGGAATACACATTTCTATTGTGGTGTAGGATCTGGGCCTGCTGTCCCTCCATCCCTCTTTCCTTCCTTCTGTCCCCTTCCCTCCTTCTTTCTCTCTACCTCCCTCCCTCTTTCCCCCTTTATTTCTCTATCTCTCATTCATCTCAGACTCTAACCACACCCCAATTTGAACCATGCCCATATAAGCCATGCCCACTATTTCACGTAAACCACACCCATTCTTTGGTGTGGCGCGCTGAGCGCATCGCAGTTTTCTTTTTTCGCTATGTCACCCCTACAAACGCAAGCCCAGCCCCCTAATTATAATAAGACTCAGCCTACAGCCAAAAAAAAAGTGTCCCTATACAATGTTGCCAACTATGGTAAAGGTGGGCGGTATTACCCCTAGTCTGTCCTTTTCTGTTTTTTTTTTTTTCTTCTTTTCCTTGGCTTTAAATTACTTTTATTTGTAGTTTACCACCAACATGATTCGAGGTTTCCTCTTTCAAAGTATTTATTGGTTTTGAACAGTAAAACAAACAGTAAGTACAATCATTGCAACGTTATGGAAACATTTCCGTATGGCCACAAAGATGCGGGAGTGTTCTGGGACGAAACAATCAACCTGGCGTTCACACTATCAATTCAAAGGATTCAAGGTTTCATGTTACCACTAATGCCCCATATACACGGTCGGAATTTCCGACGGAAAATGTCCTATCGGACCATGTTGTCGGAAAATCCGACCGTGTGTGGGATCCATCTGACTTTTTCCGTCGGAAATTTGAGGTCCTGCTCTCAAATTTTCTGACAACAAAGTCCGATCTGACTTTTTCCGATCGCGTGTAGCGAATTCCGACGGACAAAGTGCCATGCATGCTCAGAGCAAATTACAAGATCAAAGCTATTGGCTACTAGCCTCTACGTAGTCCCGTCGTAGGCAACGAAGAGAGAGAAAAGAGAGAGGGTAGAGAAAGGGGGGTAGGGGAGAGAGGGGGGAGAGGAGAGAGAGAGAGGGGGGAGAGAGAGAGGGAGAGAGAGAGGGGGAAAGGAAGAGAGGAGAGATAGAGGAGAGGGGGAGAGAGAGAGGGGGGGGAGATGGGAAGAGAAGGGAGAGAGAAAGGGGGGAGAGGGAGAGAGAGAGGGGAGAGAGAGAGGGGGCGAGAGGAGATAGAGGGGAAATAGAGAGAGAGATAGATAGAGAGGAGAGAGGGGGAGAGGGGGGGAGAGAGGAGAGAGGGGGGAGAGGGAGAGAGAGAGGGGAGAAGAGAGAGAGGAGAGAGAGGGTGGAGAGAGAGAGGGGAGAGAGAGGGTGGAGAGAGGGAGGAGAGAGAGGGGGGAGGAGATAGAGGGGAAATAGAGAGAGAGATAGAGAGGAGAGAGGGGGGGGAAAGAGAGGGGAGAAGGGGGAGAGAGAGAGGGGAGAGAGAAAGGGGAGAGAGAAAGGGGGAGAGAGAGGGGAGAAGAGAGAGAGGTGGATGAGAGAGAGGGGGGATAAAGAGGGGAGAGAGGAGAGAGAAGAAGAGAGAGTGGGGAGAGGGAGAGAGAGAGAGAGGGGAGAAGAGAGAGGGGGAAGAGAGGAGAGAGAAGAAGAGAGAGTGGGGAGAGGGGAGAGAGAGAGAGAGAGAGAGAGAGAGGAGAAGAGAGAGAGGGGAGAGAGGGGAGAAAGGGGGAGAAAGGGGGAGAAGAGAGAGGAGAAGAGAGAGAGGGGGGAGACAGAGAGGAGAGAGAGAGGGAGAGGACAGAGAAAGAGGGGAGAGAGGAGAGAGAGAGGGAGAGGAGAGAGGGGATAGGAGAGAGGGGGAGAGAGAGCGCAGAAGAGAGGGGGAGAGAGAGGAGGGAGAGAGGGGGAGGGGGAGATAGAGAGTGGGAGAGAGGAGAGAGAGGGGGAGAGAGAGGGTAGAGAGCGGAGAGAGAGGAGAGAGGGGGAGAGAGAGAGAGAGAGAGAGGAGAAGAGAGAGAGAGAGAAGAGAGGGTGGAGAGAGAGAGGGGAGAGAGAGAGAGGAAAGAGAGGAGAAGAGAGAGAGGAGAAGAGAGAGAGAGGAGAGAGAGAGGGGGAGAGAGAGGGAGAGAGAGGGGGAGAAAGAGAGGGGAGTCAGGGGATAAGGTAAGAGAGAGAGGGAGAGAGAGAAGGGGAGAGAGAAAGGGGGAGAGAGATGGGGGAGACAGAGAGAGGGGAGAAGAGAGAGATGGGGGAGAGAGGAGAGAGAAGAAGAGAGAGAGAGGAGAAGAGAGAGGGGGAGAAAGGGGGGGAGGAGAAGAGAGGGGAGAGAGAGGGAAGAGAGAGAGAGGGGGAGAGAGAGGGAGAGAGGGGGAGAGAGAGGGGGAGAGAGAGAAGAGGGGGGAGAGAGAGGGGAGAGAGGGGAAAGAGAGAGGAGAGAGAAAGAGGGAGAGAGAGAGAGAGGAGAGAAGATAGAGAGAGAGGGGGAGAGGAGAGAGAGGAGAAGAGAGAGGGGGAGAGATAGAGGAGAAGAGATGGGGAGAAAGAGAGGGGGGAGAGATGGAGGGGAGAGAGAGAGACAGAGAGAGAGAGGGGAAGAGGGAGAGAGGAGACAGCGGAGAAGAGAGGGGGGAGAGAGAGGGGTAGAGAGAGGGGGAGAGAGAGGGTAGAGAGGGGGAGAGAGAGAGAGAAGAGAGAGGAGAAGAGAGAGAGAGGGGAAAGAGAGAGTAGAGAGAGAGGGGAGAGAGAGGGGGGAGAGGGGAGAGAGCGGTAAGAGAGAGGGAAGAGAGAGGAGAAGAGAGAGGAGAAGAGAGAGGGGGAGAGAGAGGGGGAAGAGGGAGAGGGGGAAGAGAGAGAGTGGGGAGAGGGGGAGAGAGAGGGGGATACAGTGGAGAGAGAGAGAGGGAGGGGGAAGAGAGAGAGTGGGGAGAGGGGGAGAGAGAGGGGGATACAGTGGAGAGAGAGAGAGGGAGGGGCAGAGAGGGGGGAGACAGGGGGAGAGAGTGAGAGAGATAGAAAGAGGGGGAGAAAGAGAGGAGTCTCTCTCGCTGTCTCTCAATGAACTTGCCGCAGCTCTAGAATCCTCCCAGCACCTGAGCTCCCTCTACATGATATAGAGGTGAAGTTCCTTCTCTATCATGCCAATGACCTCCTACTACTGTCACCAACAGAGAAAGGTCTACAAGACAGCCTGGAAGTGCTATAGAAATACAGTGTCCCAATGTAACTCCAAGAGAATAAAATTCAAGACATTCCAAAGGAAGAACACAAAACAATCAATAAGCCTTTCCTTTACATTAAACAACTGCACTGTTGATAAATCCTACAGCTACACATACCTCGGCCTAGAAATGAACAAATGAGGAAGTTTCACCCAGCCATAGAGGCCCTAAAAGACACGGCATTCAGAGCCTTTACATGCCATCAGGAGACAACTGTACCACCTAAACCACCAGTAAGTGTCTGGCTTAGACTCTTTGATAGCTTTATCACCCCAAACCTTCTTTGTGGCAGTGAAGTTTGGGGTTCTGTCACCTACCCAAATGGGACCCCAGCCCAGCTGGAAATCTGCGAGCACCTTCTCCAAGTCAATCGGAGCACCTCCAACAGTGCTGGGCAGATTTCCCTTACTTCTCCCTACTCCACTCTTCCTTGGTGTTGAATGACTCCTAGCGTCATTCAACCCATTTCATATGAGCCCACGGTGTCATGAACCTGCCCCATGTGGTTCCATAATAATACCAGCCTGGGTGTAGATTACAGAGGAACCTTGGATTACGAGCATAATCCATTCCAGTAGAATGCTTGTAATCCAAAGCACTCGCATATCAAAGCGAGTTTCCCCATAGAAGTCAATGGAAACAGAGATAATTCATTACGCATTGACTTCTATTGCATGTAATACCGCATGTGGCCAGAGGTGGAGGGGGGGATCAAATCTAAGCTCAGAGCTCCCTCTTGTGGTCAGATGGACAGATTTATATTCCTCTATTGTATGAAAAATTACTCACATACGTAGATTTAGAAGTCATTATTATAGAAGAGAGAACTAGCCTTCCGAAATCCAGACTCAGGTCTGATTGGGTCTAGAAGATCATGGAGACCATCTGATTGTGCTTTACTGATCATATCAAGATCTTTGGGTCTCCTGCTGGCTGCGGCCTTTTCACACCCAACCAATCCAGACACATTATTTTAATTTTGCTCTCCACAGTCTAAAACAGGGGTCTCCAAAACTTTCTAAAGAAAGGGCCAGTTTACTGTCCTTCAGGCATTAAGGGGGCCAGACTGTGGCCAATGAAATTAGAAAATGTCTTGGCTTCAGTGGGAGTAGACAATGTCCCATCATTGGTTTTAGCGGGAGAAATGGTGCATTGTTCTTGGTATGAGTGGGAGGAATAAGGCCCCATTGATGGTGCCAGTGGGAGTAGACAATGTCCCGTCATTGGTTTTAGGGGGAGGAATAGTGCCTCGTTCTTGGTATTAGTGGGAGGAAAAAGGCCCCAATGACGGTGTCACCGGGAGTAGACAATATCCCATCATTGGTTTTAGGGGGAGAAATAGTGCCTCGTTCTTGGTATGAGTGGGAGGAATAAGGCCCCATTGATGGTGCCAGTGGGAGTAGACAATGTCCCGTCATTGGTTTTAGGGGGAGGAATAGTGCCTCGTTCTTGGTATGAGTGGGAGGAATAAGACCCCATTGATGGTGCCAGTGGGAGTAGACAATGTCCCATCATTGGTTTTAGCGGGAGAAATGGTGCATCGTTCTTGGTATGAGTGGGAGGAATAAGGCCCCATTGATGGTGCCAGTGGGAGTAGACAATGTCCCGTCATTGGTTTTAGGGGGAGGAATAGTGCCTCGTTCTTGGTATGAGTGGGAGGAAAAAGGCCCCAATGACGGTGTCACCGGGAGTAGACAATATCCCATCATTGGTTTTAGGGGGAGAAATAGTGCCTCGTTCTTGGTATGAGTGGGAGGAATAAGGCCCCATTGATGGTGCCAGTGGGAGTAGACAATGTCCCGTCATTGGTTTTAGGGGGAGGAATAGTGCCTCGTTCTTGGTATGAGTGGGAGGAATAAGGCCCCATTGATGGTGCCAGTGGGAGTAGACAATGTCCTGTCATTGGTTTTAGGGGGAGGAATAGTGCCTCGTTCTTGGTATGAGTGGGAGGAATAAGGCCCCATTGATGGTGCCAGTGGGAGTAGACAATGTCCCGTCATTGGTTTTAGGGGGAGGAATAGTGCCTCGTTCTTGGTATAATGGGGGGAATAAGGCCCCATTGATGGTGTCAGTGGGAGGAATGGTGCCCAATTATTGGTGTCAGTTGGAAGAAAAGTGTTCCAAGGGCCAGATAAAGGCAAGCAAAGGGCCACATCCGGCCCCTGGGCCGCAGTGTGGAGACCACTGGTCTAAAACAACAAGTGGCCCCATAGAACACTGTCCTAGTCAGTACATAAGTACCTACAATGTAGAAATACTGTATTTATCAGAGTATAACACGCACATTTTCCCCCTTAAAATCAGGGGAAATTGTGGGTGCGTGTTATACGCCAATCCCCCGGCAATTGGGAGTTTCCCGACAGCTTTCAAAATGACAAGGCTGCAAATGACACTGACAAGGCTGCAATGACAAGCCTGCAACGACACTGACAAGGTTGCAAATGACACTGTCAAGGCTGCAGATGGAAACTGACAAGGCTGCATTGATGGGCATTTTAAATGTAAGTTTTTTTCTTTAAAACTCCCTCCTAAACTTGGGGTGCGTGTTATACGCCAATAAATACGGTAAGTGATAAAAGTATCTCACAAAAATGATGAATGCACAAATCAGAAAGGTAAAACAATCCTAAATCATTGGGAAAAAAAAACTAAAGAAAATCACTGTGTGCTGATACTGAACCTGTGCACTGCCGAAATTATTTTTTGTTTTGTTTTATTTAGTTGTTTTTTTTTCGTGAATTCGAAAATTTGAAGATTCAAAAATTCGGAAATCTGGAAATTTGGAAATTCGAAAATCCGAAAATAAGAAAGAAAATCCAAAAATCAGAGAAATTGAAATAATAACTAACTAATAATAACTAACTATTATTACATTTTAGGTATTGGAATTTCCTTTCTAATTTTTCTGTTAGTCAATGTAACAAATACAAATTTATTTGAAGTTACAAATTATCCAAAATAACGAATGCCGTATCTAAACAAAATGGAACAGAACAAATTAATAATAAATAATAATAATAATAAAACGTAATTTGTTATGTTCCATTCGTTTAGATGCGGCATTCGTTATTTCGGATAATTTGTAATGGGATAAATTCGTATTCGTTACGTTTCACTTACAGCCAAATTTGAAAGAAAATTCCAATACCTATAATTTAATAGTTTAGTAATATTAAAGTTATTATTAGTTAGTTATTATTTAAGATTTTCAAATTTTCGGGTTTTTGGATTTTCGTTCTTTTAAATTTTTGGATTTTCGTTCTTTTGAATTTTTGGATTTTCGTTCTTATTTTTGGATTTTCGTTCTTATTTTAGGATTTTCAAACTTCCGAATTTTCGAATATTTGGAAAAATGTGTTAAACAGGTTTTCGTTAATTCGGATATTTCCAAACGAATTTGTCGAAATTCGTTAAAAAAACTAATTCGGAAACCAAACGAATTGCATATGTCTAGCTGATAGTGAACATATAAATAACGTGGTAAAATGGACACCAAACATAATATAGTCCATACATTGATTGAATATACAAGTCCTGGAATCAGTCTAGTATAGATAATATTAAAAAGTGATAAATTCTTTCACAACGTGCAAAATTAAAGAAAAATGTGTCTCTTCTTTCCATGCAGTGACACCTCTGTGCTGAATGGCCCCTCACCTTACTGCTGTAAGGTAACAGCATAAGTGAATGATCTGGAGGAGTTCCAATGGCTTCAATTGACCCTCCTATGGTTAGCTGGTGGCTCTCTTGAGTGGAAAGTTCCAGCTACCTCTATGGGTCCTTCTCTCCTTAGTCCAGTTAGTAGCTCTCTAAGGTGGATGTCGGCTCTTCTATGATAGTCTTCTGGTCTGGGGGGGTCCTTCCCAGACGTACCCGTATGATATATAGAAGAAAAGGATTCCCCCAAAATTTAGAATTGTACATTCACCATCTTTGTGAGATACCTTTACCATGTATTTATACATTGTAGGTACTAATGTTCTGACTAGGGCACTGATTGGCACAGATTGGGCTGTCATTTGCACATGTGGATGGCCATGGGGTACATACCTGGCCATTCACATGTTGCCCCCTTCCCTGATGGTCCTGGCGGCTTCCCTGGTGGTCTAGTGTGGGCATCTGGGGGGGGGGGGGCTGCGCTGATAAAAAATCAGTGCAGACCCCCCCTGTCAGGAGAGCGGCCGATCGGCTCTCCTCTACTGGCGTCTGTCAGACACGAGTGAGGAAAAGCCGATTAACGGCCTTTCCTGTTTACATCATGATGAACCGGAGGCTCTTTACCAAGATCGGTGTAGCGGTGTGTCAGAATGACACACCGCACCACCGATCGCCGCGATGCGCGCCCCCACAGACGCGCGCCAGCTGTTATACTGAAGGACGTGATATGACGCCCAGTCAGGATAACTGAACCACTGCCCGGCCGTCATTTTGCTATAGGCCGGGCGGGAAGTGGTTAATAATAAAAGTAAATAGAACAAACATAGTCAAAACTTAGCCAAAGTTCGGTAACCGGAACGGATTGTCAGCCAAGCCAGAAAGTCAGGGATCAATGTAGTGGAACAGCAAGCAGGATCTGGAGGCAGAAGGAACGTCAGCCAAGCA
>CM053029.1:15988579-15996079 GCA_028564925.1 Lithobates sylvaticus
AGGCATCAGCTTTGATTGGTTGTGTAAGTTACACATATAGTATATTAATGGGGATGTGGGCATCCTCTCCTGCGCTCCAAAAATCAGCAGCATTTGGTTCAGAATATTTTTTTTTCTAGTTTTCCTCTTCTAAAACTTAGGTGCGTCTTATGGAGCGGAAAATACGGTATGCATTTTAAATCCGGAGGGTTTGAATATTGATATGGAGATTCATATCAACATTTTTAAGGATAACTTATTTATAAATTGATGACAATTACATAGCTATAATAATTATTACTTTTTTAATTGGCAATTTATTTTTAAATATTTTCATTAATGTTGGCATTTTTGTCTTTGTTTTTTTTTTTTTTACTGATTTTGAACGGAAATTTTTTCTAGTTTTGCATCTAGGTTTTTTGTCCACAAGATGGCAGCACATTCAGCATTTGCAGCCCCATAGGGGCGTTGCTTATAAGTATTGTATTAAGAACACAGGTTTTTTTTTTTTATAAGTATTGCTACACATGTGTTGCAATGGATAAGCATTACTCCTTAATTGTCCTTTTTCTGCAAAACTTGTCATTGTAGATTGATATCATGTCATTGATCTCCTCACAGATCTCAAACTTATTGCATGACATATCAGTATGGATGTCACACTACTTCCTCAAACTCAATCTTTCTAAAACTGAGCTTGTTATATTTCTTCCTTCCCGGGCCCCTATTATTTACTATTAAGATCAACAGCACAACCATTGGTCCCTCCACACATGCCAGGGTCCTGGATGTAATCCTTGACTCTGACCGCTCCTTCAGCCCCCACATCCAATCACTGGCTTAACCACTTCAGCCCCGACCAATTGGCAGGCATAAGGACCAGGGCCCTTTCTGCGATTCGGCACTGCGGCGCTTTAAACTGGACTATTGCGGCGGTCAGTGCGACGTGGCTCCCAAACAAAGATTGGCGTCCTTTTTTTTTGCCACAAATAGGCTTTTTCTTTTAGGTGGTATATGATCCGCCCCTGCATTTTTATTTTTTGCGCGCAATAAACACAAATAGAGCGAACACTTTTGAAAAATATTCAATATTTTTTTACATTTATGCTATAATAAATATCCTCCAAAAATAATATATAAAAAAATCATTATTTTTTCCACAAGTTTAGGCCGATACGTATTCTTCTACAGATTTTTGGTTAAAAAAAATCGCAAAATAATTAATAAAAATAAAAAAAAAATCGAAATTAGCGATTATTGATTGGTTTGCACAAAAAGATTATTAGGTTTTTAAACATAAGAGGGATAGTTTTATTAGCATTCTATTATTAATATTTTTTTTTTTTTTACATAGTAATGGCTGAGAATCATCGATTTTTTTATGTGACTGCAACAGTTATGGCGGGACACATCGGACACTTTTTTGACACATTTTTTGGGACATTAGTCAGTTTATACAGAAATTCAATGCTATTTAAATTTTGGGCCATTGATTCCTATTGTATAATTTACACTGGCAGTGTAGGAGGTTAACGACTATGAGGCCGGCGAGGGGTTAAGATGGAGTCAGTGTGCGTTTGTGTTTTTTTTAACAGTAGGGGGTGTGGGCTGAGGTCTGACATCACTGGATCGGCTGTTTCCCGTAGACCACGGGAACTGCCAGATCAGTGACAGCAGAGGTCAGAAGCTCGGGGAGAGGTTTGATTACAGAGACCGCTCCCCGTTCATCAGTTTTGTGATCCCGTTCTCGGGGACAACCAGCAGCGATCGGGTCCCGTGGTCCTACGCGGGCCGTGAGTCTCGGAGCTCCGACCGGGTCGCGAGCGTGCCACCGGCGTGCGCAAGTCGACCACCACGGCCTAGGCCTCTTAAAGACCACGTACCTATAGGTGCTTTTTGGCCTAGCCGTGCCATTCTGCCCGACGTATGTCGGCGTGAGGCTCGGGAAGCGGTTAATCCTGCCGCCTTCACCTCCACAACATCTCCAGAATTTTCGACCCTTTCTGACTAATGACACCACAAAGCAACTCATTCACTCCTTGATTATTTTCTGCCTTGACTACTGCAACTCTCTCCTTAATGGCCGACCCTTACACAGGCTCCTCCCCTTCAGTCAATTATGAATGCTGCTGCTAGATTAATACACCTCACTAAACCGATCCGTGACTGCCGCCCCTTTTCTGCCAATCCCTTCACTGGCTTCGCCTACCCCACGGTATAAAATTCAAAATGCTAACCATAACATATGTAGCAGGGACACCTTTGCAGGGTGTCGCTATGTGTAAATTTAGTTATTTTTTTCTCTCTCGAACAGTAAAGAAAAGACCGGAATGTAATGGACTGAAAGGAAAGGTAATGGAGGCTGCACATGACAGAAGTGTCACGTGACTCACTGGGCAGCTGACAGAGAGAGGTGAAAGATAAGGGGAGTGGTTTTGCTGGGAAGGGGAGCGGCCATATAAGAGGGGGGGCGGAGCTCGGGAGGACAGTGAGGGAAGAGACAGAGCTTGAGGAGGCAGTTTTTCCACCCACCCTCCTTATTTTAAGGATGTGTATTGGATGTGTTAATGTTCTCATTGTCGTTTCAGGTCGTTGAAAGGAATTCGTCATGACAGCAGAAGGGGGGTTGGCTGTTGGTTGTTTTTGTTGGTCAGTGACGGCAGCAGTTATACAGGTGGTAAGTGGGTGGGGGGCTCATCAATAGATGGCCCCTCCTGGTACATCAAACGTTGTTGATGTTTAATGGTATTGTGCACTGCGGGAAAGTTGGTTATCGGGTGGTACAGAGTGAGACCCATGGGTCTGTATATCCCGCAGTGCCCCCTGGTGGTTGATATCGATTGATATCATGGTTATGGTATATAGCACTTAGCGCCGTCACTGACCAAGTGGGTGTTAACCTGTTTGTTTTCCAGTTTTTCAGAAGGGATCTGAAGGGGTTAATATTATTATGTTATTTATGGTTATTTATGTGTTATTTATGTTTATTGGTAAATAATAAAATTGGAGTTCTTATTTTGGATTTAATAAATAGCTGTTATGGCCATTTAACTCCAAGGAAATGGTGTGGTCTCTTATTTTATTAAATAAGTTATGTTATTGGGAGTTTTGGTCAAGCTAAGGGGTCATATCTTGGCTACACTGGTCAAGGGGTTCTGAGAGCTAATTAAGTAGGTTAGCTTTGGCATCAGTTTGGCTGGGCTGTGTTGGGGTTCTGCCTGATCATGTGTGCAGTATGGTACACATGACAGGTTTAGAATCAGGCCTGGTTGGACGTTTGGGTACCGGCATTCCCCGGAGCCAATCAGTGGGTGCGTTTGGCCCCACTGAGGAGTCTGGGGGAAAGGGGACTTAAGTGCTGGAGTCACATGTTCGGGTTCATTCGGCCATAGCTGCCTGTTCCTGAGTTGGACTGGGGTAGCCCAGCGAGGGGTCCCGTCCACAGGAGCGTGTGCTGCCCCGAAACATGGTCAGTTCCATTGGCCCCACAGACCCGCTTGGTCTGCGGTAAGGATCCGTCTGTTCCCGAGTCTCGGAACTGGCTGTCCGAGGCGCAGTAACTGAGGGAGGATTCAAGATGTCCGGGTGCGCTCTCAACTTGGAGGGGCATCGCAGCTCGTGTAAGCGACCGGGGGAGGACTCTTCGGAGGAGGGCCAACAAGCTGGCATCCTGAGAAGTGCCTGGTTGCTGGGTTGTCAAGGACACTAGAGAATACACACTTTCCCAATACTGCGAAGGAGACGGATAACATTCCAAGTACTAAGGAAATGTTCCTGTTTATTTAGATTGCAAGGTCAGAGGCTTTGCGAGTAGTTTTTGAATTCAAGTGCGGGACTCCCATAACTCTGGCTAGAATTTTTTCCCGTTTGAAGTCCCCAAGCTCCCGAGTGGCTCCTCTCGGGGCTTGTTTAGGATTTTTCAAATTTTTCCAGTTCAACCCGCCTGGTTTCCACCCTTCCCCTCTTTCCCACTGGTTTTTAATGTTAACCCCTGCAAATAAAACCTTTTTTAAAGGGGACTTTTATGGTGTCCCTTTCCCAAAGTCGTTGGGTACAAAACCCGGGAACCCCCTAGACCGGGGAAAACAAGCCGAGCGGGGGAAACCCGGGGGAAACTCAAAAGTCAAGGCCGCCCCATCGAGGGGGGGGAACCGCAACCCCTAAAAGGGCCCATCCCCCAAAACATCCCCCCCCAGCTACATGAAAAAACCTCTGCAGATATCCCCCAAATAAATTCCCCGCCCCTCCCAGGACCCCCTCTCTTAGCCCCCTTTGTTACCCCCCCCAGGGTTTTGGCCTTCAGGGATTCACCGAACCTTTCCCCTTTCCCCTTTAACTCCCTGCCCCGGTTACCCCGATCACCCCTAACCTGTAAAACCTTTGGGAAAACCCTGAAAACTCACTTTTTCCCGGGAAGCCTTTTCCCCACACCCCCACTAACAACTGCCCCCAAGCCCCCCCCGTAAATCTTTCTCTGCATTATTCCTTTTTTTCCCACCACCCCCCCCTTTAAAATTGTAAGCTTACGACCCGGGCCCTCCGCCCCTTTTTTTTTTTAAAAGTACCGAATTGTGTGTCCCCCCTCTACATTGAAAAGGGGGGCCCCCCCTGCGTAACTGTTGGCGAATATAAATCATGTATAATAATAATAAAAATTTGAAAATGTCATGGGGGAAAGGGGGGGTTTCCTGGACTGTATTTTGTTTTTTAAGATGGGGGGAACGCATGTGATTTTCCTCTTCTAAGGACCCCAAAGGTGGGAAACCCCAAAACGCGTCAGCTGAACTCCCCGGGCATCTTTTTCTGGTCTTGGGGGGCGACGCTGGTTTCCCCAACTGACCTAACTTTTTGGGCCACCCCGGGGTCAAAATGGGGCGGCCTTTGCACAAAAATCACTTTCCCTGAATGGGGATTTTTGCTTTTCCCTGGTCGGGGCGCCCAGCTCCCGGGGGGAAATTGGACACAGCGGGAACCCCAATCGGGGCCCGGCCAGCCCCCAATGTCCCCCAGGACCCGCCGGCCCTTTTTCCAAGGCGCAGAAGGGCGGCACAGCTAGCTCCATGGTGTCCCCATCTCACTTTTTTTTCCCAGTCCCAACAGAGTTCCCCAGTGAACTGTGAACAAATTGAGTTTTCTGTCTATATTTTTTGGTTACGTGTTTTGGTCGGGTGGCCCCTTCCTGCTGACCATGGCCCCTTTAAACATGGAAACACTTTTTTCCCACTAGGGGACCACTTTTCCAAACTCCCATTCAGGGAAAATTTTTCCCAAGGCGGGGGGGGGGGGGGGGGGGGTTTTTGGGGGGTTTTTTTAAATGAGCCCCCTTTTGACTTTTTTTTTGGCGGCGAGTGATTTTTGGGGCCATTAAAATGGCGGGTTTTTTAGCATTTTTCCCCAGCCCCATGTTTGGGAAATTTATTTCTATTTTTAAAATTAAGTATAGACCCCCCCCCCCTCAGTACAGACCCCCTCCCCCACAACAAAGTACGGGCCCCCCCCCTCCCTCAGAAACTGACCCCTCCCCTTCCATTGTGCTAGTAAGGGGTGGAGGCGAAATGTGCGGGGGAGGAAACTTTTTTCCTGATCACTGCCCCTCCCCCCCCTCAGCCCCATCTAATACCAAAAATAATAATATAAGTTAAAAGCAACCTCGATCTTTAGATCACAAAAAGGGCCCCCGGGAAAAAACAGAAAGGGGGGGGAAAACGGAGACGTCGGGGGCCGGAGAACAGCACGGGGGGGGGCCCGGGGAAAAAACACACGGGGGGGGGGGGCCGGAGAACAGCACGGGGGGGGACCGGAGAAAACACAGGGGGGGACCAGGAACAGCACGGGGGCCAGAGAACACCCCGGGGGGGGGGGGGCGGGGACCAGAGAAAAAAGGGGGGGGGCCGGGGCCCGGAAAATAGAAAGGGGGGGGGGGGCCCAAAGAAATAGCACGGGGGGGCGGGGCCGGGAGAATGGGCACGGGGGGGGGGCCCGAAAATGGCATGGGGGGGCGGGGGCCGGAAATAGCCCCGGGGGGGCGGGGCCCGGGGAAGAAACACGGGGGGGGGACCGGAAAAAACAGCACGGGGGGGGGGGCCCGGGAAAGAACAGCAGGGGGGGGGGGACCGGAGAAAGCAGGGGGGGCCCGGGCCCGGGAGAAAGAGGGGGGGGACCGGGAAAGAACACACGGGGGGGGGGGAGAACAGAAAGGGGGGACCGGAGAACACACGGGGGGACCGGAAAAACGGGGAAGGGGGGGGGGACCGGAAAAACCGGGGGGGGGAACCAGAACGGAAAGGGGGGGGTGGGGGGGGGAAAAACCCAGAAAGGGGGACCGGAAAACAGCACGGGGGGGACCGGAAAACACACGGGGGGGGCCCTGGGGAACACCCAGGGGGGAACCGGGGAACAGCAGGGGGGCCCGGGAAAAAACACCCGGGGGGGACCGAAACAGCAGGGGGGGCCCGGGAAACAAGGGGGGACCGGAAAAAAAAATGGATAGGGGGGGTGGCATTAGGGGAACTGATCCCCTTTCATTTTTTCTTGCACCCATGAATGCCCGCTTTTCCCCCCTTTTCCAAACCTGCGGGCATTAGGGGCTGCAAAAAACCCGGGAGGGCATCAGTTCCTCTAAATGCTGCCCCCCCATACAGGTTTAGGGGAAAACCCTTCGGGGGCCCCCTGAAGTATGGGCGGGGTTGCATGGTCGGGTCATGTTGGTGAGTTTTTAGCTTTTTACTTCCCTTTTTAAAACCATGTCTCCGTTTTTGTTGTGCATGACTCCCCGCGTCTCAGTGTTTCTTCTGCCCCTGGCTTGGGGGGAGTCCAGATCTACGGAAGGAGGTGGGGGAGAAAACTGTGGGCACGGAGGGAGGAAGTTAAATCTCCCCCCGCTGGGAATTCGGGGCCCTCTGCCTCTCCTGCTCTGACGCCCCTGGTTGCTACACGCCAAGCGGGCGGCAGGAAGCAACCATTTTTGGGGGCGCTGACCCCACAGGGGTAAAAAAAAAGAAAAAAGGGTCTCTCCCAGCTGGGGGTCCCCCAAAGGCTGAGACGGAGACACAGACAATGAAAAGGCTTTTTTAGGGGGCATTAGATGCCCCAGGGAAATTTCCCGGGACACTGTATGGTCCCGGAATGAGGGTGCCCGGGACCCGGGACAGTTTGCAATTGGGGGACTGCCCCGGGGCAATCCGGGACTGGGTTTGCCCATGAAATCCCGGTTTCCCGGGGACAGCCCCGAAATTTAGCAGGTCTTTTCCCGGGCCCCCTCTTTCCGGGGGCCCTTTCCAGTGTCCCGGAATTCCCCGGGGGTTTTTTCTAATGCCCCCAAAAATACCTTTCCCAATTGTCTGGTCTCTCTGCCCTCAGCCTGGGGGTGAACCCCTAGCTGGCAGAAAAAACCCCTTTTTTCTTTATTCCCCACGCTGTGGCCCAGCCCCCCAAAGGGTTGCTCCCTGCCCCCCGGGCTTGGCGGGGAAACACCCTTTGACGTCATGGGGGGGAAAAGAGGCGGAGACCCAAAAAATTCCA
>CM053029.1:16001079-16021211 GCA_028564925.1 Lithobates sylvaticus
CCAACACAAAACACCCCCAACACCAAAAGCCAACCAAAAACAAATTTCCAAAAAAACAACATAACCACACAAACACACAAAAACAAACAAACAACCCACAAACACCATACAAACCAACACTCAAAAAAAACCAAAACCACACAAAACACCCCACAAAACAACCAACAATAAACAACCAACAACCACACACCCCACAACACACCCACCCAACAACAAACAAAACCAAACAAACAAACCCACACAAAAACCAAACAACCCCCCAACCACACCACCAAACACCAACAAACAAACCACCCAAAAAAACTAACCAACCAAAAACCAAACCAACCCAAAACCCAAAACCAAAAACAAAACACACAA
The DNA here is from genome assembly GCA_028564925.1 of Lithobates sylvaticus. Lineage (NCBI taxonomy): Eukaryota > Metazoa > Chordata > Amphibia > Anura > Ranidae > Lithobates > Lithobates sylvaticus. Next base: position 16,001,440 of record CM053029.1, read on the forward strand.
CCAAAAAACAAAAACCAACAACACCCCCAGAAAAACAAAAACAAACAAAACCCCAGCAACACCAACAAACACCACACAACCAACACCAAAACACACACCACAAAAAACAACCCACAAACAAACCCAACCCAACACCCAACAAAAAAACCAAAAACAAAAACAAAAACCCCTCAAAAAGACCACACAACCATAACACCCAAACCACACCAAACAAAAAACACATAAACCCCCACCACAAAAACCCAACCAAAAAAATCAACAAAAACACAACCCAAAACAAAAAAAAATAAACAAAAACCACAAACCCCCAACAACAAAACAACATACAACAACCAAGACCCAAAAATAACAGGGGTGGAGAGCCGGGAGGCTGAGAGCCACTGGGGGGGGGGTACAGAGTGTGGCGGTGGCGAAGAGCACTAGACGGGGAGCTTGAGCGACTGGGGGGGGGGCAGCAGAAAAACAGGGCGGGAGAGATGGGGGGTACAAAGCAAGCAGGGGGGAGTGGAGAGCAATGGGGGGGAGCTTGAGAGCACCATGGGGGCAGAAAGAAAGTACTGGGGTGGAAAGGACGGGGGACTGGGAGAGCCTGGTGGGGTTGGAGAACACTATGGGGGGGGGGGGGGGGGGGGGGGGGGGGGGGGGGGGGGGGGGGGGGGGGGGGGGGGGGGGGGGGGGGGGGGGGGGGGGGGGGGGGGGGGGGGGGGGGGGGGGGGGGGGGGGGGGGGGGGGGGGGGGGGGGGGGGGGGGGGGGGGGGGGGGGGTGGGGGGGGGGGGGGGGGGTGGGGGGGGGGGGGGGGGGGGGGGGGGGGGGGGGGGGGGGGGGGGGGGGGGGGGGGGGGGGGGGGGGGGGGGGGGGGGGGTGGGGTGGGGGGGGGGGGGGGGGGGGGGGGGGGGGGGTGGGGGGGGTGGGGGGGGGGGGGGGGGGGGGGGGGGGGGGGGGGGGGGGGGGGGGGGGGGGGGGGGGGGGGGGGGGGGGGGGGGGGGGGGGGGGGGGGGGGGGGGGGGGGGGGGGGGGGGTGGGGGGGGGGGGGGGGGGGGGGGGGGGGGGGGGGGGGGGGGGGGGGGGGGGGGGGGGGGGGGGGGGGGGGGGGGGGGGGGGGGGGGGGGGGGGGGGGGGGGGGGGGGGTGGTGTGGGGGGGGGGGGGGGGGGGGTGGGGGGGGGGGGGGGCTAGAGAGTACTGGGGGGGGTGGGGAGCACTGCGGGGGGCCGGAGAGCACTGTGGGGGGTGGGGAGCACTGCGGGGGGCTGGAGAGAACTGCGGGGGCTGGGAGAGTACTGTGGGGGGGGGTGTGGGGAGCACTGCGGGGGGCTGGAGAGTACTGTGGGGGGTGGGGAGCACTGCGGGGGGGCAGGAGAGCACTGTGGGGGGGCGGCTAGAGAAGGATGGGGAGAGGGGGCAGAAAGAACATGGGTTGAGGGAACTGTGGGGGGCTGGAGAGTGTGGTGGGGGAGGAGAGTACTGGGGGGGAGCACAAGGAGAAGGGGGGGCAGTAAAAGAAGTTGGATAGGGGGATCAGCAGGGGGGCGGCATATAGAGGAAATGAGCTTTCTATATTCCTCCATGCAGCCGCTGAAGCTTGATTCTCCTCCTCTCCCTCCTCCAAGCATTCAGCGGTTGCATGGAGGAATATAGAAAGCTAATTTCCTTTATATGCCGCCCCCCTGCTGATCCCCCATCCAGGCACACAGTTTACTCACAGGCATCTCTCCTGTGAACACGGACCTGGCCGGGTCTGTGTTCGGCGGCCGCTCCCGCTCTGTAACACGGTCCCGCCCCCCCTTGACCGGCTGTGTGATAGGTGGATTCTATCTACAATCACATGAGCCGGTCTAGGTGGGCGGGACCGTGTTACGGAGCGGCCGCCGAACACAGACCCGGCCAGCTCCGTGTTCACAGGAGCAGGAGAGGGGAGCACAGAAGCCGCAAAGCGGCCCCAGGGCAGGCAGCCTACCGGGAAATAGCCCGGTATCCCGGTAGGCCAGTCCGGCCCTGGGCCCCCCGCTCCATGCAGTTTCACTCTACGCCTGCTTTCAGACATAACATAAAAAGCAGCTAGACTCAAAATCAGTTTACTGAATCAGATCAGAAAGCGATTGCGATTGGTTGACAGAGGTTACAGTGTATCATTAACACTCACTGCCTGGTTGCTAGAGGTTACAGCACATAGTTTCTGCTTGTTGATTGGTTGCTAGAGATTACTGTACATCAATACTGCCCACTGATTGGTTGCTATAAGTTACTGCACATCATTACTGCTTACTGTTTGGTTGCTAGTGGTTATAGCACATCATCTCCTCACTGCCTGCACACCATGGTCTGGGAAGGTGAGGAGCCCGTTAATAGACAGAAAACTCCAAGGGATCCTAGGATTCCTGGGCTCAGTGGCAGTGCTGGGGGGAGGGGAGGGTGTGATCAATGGCAATGCAGATTTTATTTATACTACCAATATAAAGAGGAGTTTCAACACTTGCCACAAATGTAATAGGGATTTACACTGACCACTAATGTAATAGAAGCATTCACAGTAACCACCAATGTAATGAGAAGATTTACACTGACCACCAATGTAACTGAGACATTTAGCCTGCGTTCACATTTGTGTCTGTTGGGAAAGCCTGCAAAATCGCACAGAAACGTGCTGCCCTTTAGCAGATACACAGCAGTGCCATTAATTGTTAATGACATCCTCATGCATCGGCTGACATGTGCCTTGGCACCGTGTGATTTTGGAAAAGGGTTTGGGAGTTTCTTCTGCATTTGTAGCGCATAGAGCAGCCCATTGAAATGAATGGGCTGCCCTACACATGACCTACATCTTTATCCACCCTGTCAGTACACATTTGCATCCTTAAACCCATGCTAACCTCTGCACCCCAAACCTCCCCATCCTCTCCACTCCCCCTCCACTTTAACTCTACCTGCCTCCTCTGCTCATCTTTGCACCCACTTACTTACTTACCTCTATACATCCCCTCCTTGCTCACCTGTTCACCCAAACTGTAATTCCTTCTTTGCCTACCTCTGCACACCTCACACTACCGCCCCCCCCCCCACTAATTTGCTTACCTTTACAGAACAGGCTGATGATAAGCTTAATGACCACAGTCGTAGGCAGGACTTTCAAGCATGCCCCTTCACCTCCCCAGTGGGCAGTTTTCAGTATAGGTGAGGGTGGATATGACCTCAGGGGGGCGTTTACATATGAATCCTGCCGGTCTGCCTCTATTTACATATGAATACTGTCACTATTTACATATCAATGTCGGTATTTACATATAAACACAGGGTCTGCAGGTGAGTCATCTGTACACAACAATAGGGCAGAGCTGGGAAGCATTAGTAACATAACTTCACACTGAGATATCAGGACACAGCATGGGACTAAAACCTCAAGGGACAAGGAATTTAAACTGGGATAGTTGCCAAGTATGAGGCAGATGCTTTGGGCCCCACAACAATGACAGGGCCCCAGGGCAGCTGCCCCTTTTGCCCTGCCTTAAAAACGGCCCTGCAGGGTGGGGTTGGCAAAATCATAGCAAGGGTTAATCCTCTCTGTGTGGCACTATGCTGACCTTCTTCCCCATTGGAAGAGCCATAAGGTAAACCTTTGACACCCCCTGAATAACTCATCCCTATGAGTTCTTCTGCTGCTGATGGAGACTCTCGTACAGTGGGGATAGAGGTGGAAAGGTAGGAGTTAGACAAGGAGGAGTGTGGCCTTTTTTCTGCTGAAGGCTAGCATAGAGGTGCTGCTCTCTATCATCTGTGTCTCTTCATACACGTGGTACCCAAATGACTGATGGTATCGCTAAGCTTGATACTCTTTAGTCAGAGACTCCAAATTACTATGGTGCAGTCGACAGTACATATTTTGAAAAGGGTCCACACCACTGATCTCTGGGGAACAGACTGGAGTATAACAGTACCCACCTCCCCGGATGACATCCTTTCAGCAAGGGGTTTGCACAGGCAGGGATTGCATTGGCAACGATCATCTTGGATAAAGTATTCATATTGGATTGTATTGCACTTCGGCTCAGCACCATCTAACACAACTCTTCTCTACCTCTCCTCAGGTATGCTCATACTGCTGCAACTCCATCTAGAATCGCATTACTGAAAACTGTTTATGTCCCTTTTAACACTGGTATGCTCATACTGCTGCAACTCCATCTAGAATCGCATTACTGAAAACTGTTTATGTCCCTTTTAACACTGGTATGCTCATACTGCTGCAACTCCATCTAGAATTGCTAATTCTGTATATGTGCTTTTAGTGATCTATGCTGCAATCAAATTCTTTACCTCTGCCCATATCACTGTGATGTTTATTTTACTTTCTTATTGTCTATACCTAAATTATGAGCTGTTCCTATCTTTATGACTGTGACCTCTCTGCTCTCTTGCTGTGTCTTGTAGTCAGCCTGCCCTTAGTGTGAGAAGTTCATTCTGTTAGCCATGTGTTCCTCCTAGGCAATCCTGACTAATTAATTGGCAATACCCCACCCAAACTGAGTATAAATTAAGGCCCTCTTTAGGGGTTTGCACAGCCAGGGGTTTGCACAGGCAGGGATTGCTTTGGCAACTATCATCTTGATAAAGTATTCATATTGGATTATGTATTGCACTTCGGCTCAGCACTTCAGCGACTGCACAAAGTGAAAATCCACAACAGACTACTGCAGCAGAACATTAAGCAGACTACAGATGACCTGATTCTCCATTAAACTTGTTAATCTCCCATCCAGGCTTCAACTCAAATCCTGCAACTCTGTCATGCACTCCCTACTTTTCCTTCTCACAGTTGCATCCTCTCTCCTTAAATTCTCTCTCCTTCACCCATCTTCTCCACCCCACAGCTTATATATCACCCTCACTCCTGTCTTCACCTTATTACTGCACGTATCAGCTCCTGCTAATTCTGAACCCATATACCAATAAAACCTGCAGGACACTGGGACGTGTCCCCCTACACAAGTCGCAATCCCATATCATCTCTCTAACCCCTCTGCTTCTCCTGATTTCTGGAGATATTTCCCCAAATCCTGGACCGCCATCCTTTACCTTCAGACAACATACCAGCAACCCCCCATCCTCTCATAGCAGTCACAATCCACACAATCTCATTTCCATTCCTCTTCTGCCTAGAACCAGCCTCCCCTTCTCCTGTGCCCTTTGGAATGCCCGCTCTGTTTGTAACAAACTCACCACCGTCCATGACCTATTTATCACAAATTCCCTGAACCTACTTGCAATTACTGAGACCTGGATTCAAGAATCTGACTTTCCTTCTCCTGCTGCTCTCTCCTATGGTGGCCTTCTGTGGACTCACTCTCCCAGGCCTAGTGGACGGAAAGGAGGTGGTGTTGGAATCCTCCTATCCCTCAAAGCACTTTTCAGGTTCTTCATCCACCGCCCGCTCTGTCCCTCTCCTCATTTGAAGCTCACTGTATTCGTCTATTTTCTCCAGTTTCATTGAGAATTGCTGTGATCTATCGGCCCCCTGGACCGGTATCAAACTTCCTTGACGACTTCTCTGCCTGGCTACCCTACTTTCTCTCTTCTGAAATTCCAACAATCATTCTTGGTGACTTCAACATCCCTGTTAATCTTAACACTCCCGCTACTTCTAAGCTGCTGAGCCTAACATCCTCTTTTGACCTAAAACAATGGACAAGCGCTTCTACTCACTCTGTTGGCAACTGCCTTGACCTCATATTCTCCTACCTATGCACTCCGCACAACCTCTCCAATATTCCTTTTCCTCTCTCTGATCACCACCTTATTAGTTTCACTCTCTCCTTGTCTGCCTCCTCCTTGCCTTCCAACTACCAAACTATTACCCGTAGAAACCTTCGCCATCTTAACCCTTCTCTTCTTTTTTCTGCAACTGATTGTCTCTACGACAAAATCTCATCCTTGTCCTGCCCCAACTTGGCCACTTCTGTCTACAACAGTTCATTGTCATCCACCCTGGATACCTTCGCCCCCCTCACTACACACAGAATCAGGCCCGACCTCTACAACCCTGGCAGACAGACAACACCAGAAGCCTCAAAAAACAGAGCCGTGCTCTTGAGCGTCTGTGGCGTAAGACTAAGTCACAGCAAGATTTCAGCCAATATAAATCTGCCCTCCAAAAATACCATTCCTGCCTCCACACTGCCAAACAGACCTACTTTATCACTCTCATTAACACCCTCTCACGCAGTCCCCGTCAACTCTTTTCTACATTTACCACTCTACTTCGTCCTCCATTACCTCCACCCACTAACTTACTCACTGCCCAGGAGATTGCTAATCACTTCAAAAATAAGATTGAGACAATTCGTCTCGAGTTCTCCACTCTACAGATATCTCCCTCACTTTACACTCCTTGTCCTCCTGCACAATCAATACTTCCCTCCTTTAACCCAGCTACTATAGAGGAAGTCACTAAACTTTTTTCTAATGCCCACCTAACCTCCTGCCCCCTGGACCCTGTTCCTTCTCAAATACTACGGTCACCCTCTGACTCTATCCTACACTCTTTAACTCATATCTTCAACCTCTCACTCTCTACTGGCATCTTCCCCAACCCTCTAAAACATGCGCTAGTCACTCCCATACCAAAAAAGGCCTCACTAGACCCCACCAATCTTAACAACCTAAGACCCATCTCTTTACTCCCTTTTGCCTCCAAACTCCTTGAACGTTTAGTCTACAACCGACTGAGCGACCACCTCATTGAGAATAACCTTCTTGATCCCCTTCAGTCTGGATTTCGCCCACAGCACTCCACAGAAACTGCCCTCCTAAAACTCACAAATGACTTACTAACAGCCAAAACCAACGGTCATTATTCCGTACTCTTACTCTTGGACCTTTCCGCTGCCTTTGATACAGTTGACCACCCCCTCCTCCTCAAAAAACTCAATTTGCTTGGTCTCCATGGCTGTGCTCTCCGTTGGTTCGAATCTTACCTATCTCATCGCACCTTCAGTGTCACTTACAACTCCACTTCCTCCTCTCCAACTCCTCTTACCGTTGGGGTCCCCCAAGGTTCTGTCCTTGGACCTCTACTATTCTCAATCTACACCTCCTCCCTGGGTCAGCTGATAGCCTCCCATGGCTTCCACTACCATTTATATGCTGATGACACCCAAATCTATCTCTCTGCCCCTCAGCTCACCCCATCAGTCTCCTCACGCATCACTGATTTACTAACAGACATATCAGTCTGGATGGCAAACCACTTCCTCAAACTGAATCTGTCTAAAACTGAGCTCTTAATATTTCCTCCCCCACGTGCCCCTTCCCCCGACTTCTCAGTCAAGATCAATGGCACATCTATCAGTCCGTCCCCACATGCCAGGGTGCTAGGGGTAATCCTAGACCCTGGGATTTGTATGGCGCACATAGGTAAATAGCTTTTACAATACATCTAGCATATGGCTGTGTGGGGGGGGCCGGCCCCAGGGGCCGGGGGGGGGGGGAAACGGTAAATCTTGGTGAAGGGGAAAATAACGTATGTGTTAGTACAAGAATTAAATATTAGTCCAGGTACACATACTGGGATTTAAAACATATTTGCTGGGCATGAGGGGGCTGCCAGTCCATAAAAGCAAGAAGGAGCTCTGAAATAAAATAAAAGAAGGAGAGAAAGACGGCGCCCTCTAAGTGCAGCAAGTTAAAAACGATTTAATGTAAAAAAAGGATTAAGAACACTCACACTTTAACAGTGTCATAAAGGCATATCTGTGGTTTAGAAGGTCTTCCGTTTTTGGATCCCGGATAGGTGGATGTCATCAAGGCAGCTATCAGGTGTAATCGTCCTGTGTTGTCCAGTGCAGATCCGGTGGCGCTGTGGGTTCTCGGTGCCTCCGGATGTCAGGACAGCAGGCTGTGCGGACAGTGAATAGCTGGGTGTTGAGCGGTGACGTTGTTGCAGCGAACACTTCCGGGTACGGGTCAGGTGGGCGGCGCTTCGGGGCATGCATGCCCCTTCATCAGGCTTCTGTTATGGCCATATTGGAGATGGGCATATTATACCCTCAGTGGGGAGTGGCTATAGACCGGATAGGGGGACAAACGGAGGGGGCGGGGCCAAGCGAAGGAAGGGATAGTTACTATGGGAACCGGGCCGGCAAATTAGATAGGGAGAAATATATTTTAGATTGAAATGGAGCGGGCCATGTAAACGAGCGGGTTATAAGGCGGGATATGTATGGGGATAGGTGGGTATGTATTGAGACGAAGTAAAGTGAGGACTTGGGTGTTTAAATACAATGTAGTGTGAGATTTTATTTTGGTTTCCATGGTTGTATTGGTTAGATGTTACAGGGGCAAAAGAGCGGTGATGGAGTAATTATATAGGAGATAAGAACATACAGAGATATATATATAACGAAATGTATGTAAACTATATAAAAAATTATAATTAAAGGAATTATCTGTAAAAGATTAATATACATGTATATATACGTATTAAGGTATTAAAATATTAAAATACCTGCAAACCTGCCATAGGGGGGTATTATTGGATGATGAGGTGTGTAAACAGATGTATAAATGGCAAAAAAACACATGAGTGATACTAACGACTATGTGCTATATATTATTATATACTTACGACCAATTTGAATCATTATGTGTGGGCGACATGAGGAGATCTATATATATATAGAAAATAAAATAAAATAAAAGGAGAACGTTATACATTATCATGTGGTGTTATTTAGTACTTGCATAATAATTAGCTAACAGATTGAGTAAAATGGTGGGGGAAATAAAGGGGGGGGGGGGGGGGGGGGGGGGGGGGTTTTATTATTTTATATATTTTGGGGAGGGAGAGAGAGCGGGAGGGGGGGGGGGGGGGGGGGGGGGGGGGGGGGGGGGGGGGCGAAAAATAGAGTAGGGGAAGGTTGGGGAAGGGGGGGGGGGGGGAAGAGAAGGGGGGGGGGGGGGGGGGGTTTTTGATGGGGGGGGGGTATTGAAGGGGGGGGGGGGGGGGAAAGGAAAAAGGGAAAAGGGAAGGGGGAAAGGGGGGTTTTTATGGGGGGGTGGGGGAGGGGGAAATGAGGGAATGGGGGAGGGAGGGGGGGGGAAAGAGGTGATTATATGTGAGTGGTGGGTATATTAGGAGAAGGATAGCTGGAGGGTTTTCCATATTTTGGAAGATGGAGGGCTATGGGGAAGGTGGCGGAAGGGGTAGAGACGGGAGGTTATGTATTTAGGGGGTGCGAAAAAACTGGTTGGTGGCACGGGAGGAGATGATAAGGAAACATTACTGTATGTTTAAAAGTACAAGAATTGTCTGCCGATCAGCATATAGATAAACATTAACAGTGTATATAGACACCCATATGGAAATACATGTGAAACTTCATATCTATGCCAGATATCAAATCTATATATATATATAGAGACACATACAAGTGAAGAGCACATATATATACATATATATATACATACACATATATGAAGAGATTACTATACATACACATAAATATCTTATAAACAGAACTGAATATAGGGGCCATAGTCATGATCATATAGAGGTGGTATCGCAAGGTGTCTGCGACGTACGGGGAACTGTACCAGGAATGAAAATTCAGAGGAGGATGTTGATTTCAATCCCCTCGTTTAGGCCCCCGGGCGATAAAGTGTCTAGTTTGTATATCCAATAATTCTCCCTCTCGCATAGGCGCTTGTATCGCTCTGCGGTAGGGAGAAGGTTGGAGATGGATTCTAGTACCCAGACACATAGGCCCGATGAGCTCTGTTCATGGTGTTCCTTGAAGTGTCTGGGTACGCTGTGTTTGTCTTTACCTTTTTCTACCAAGTTGCGGTGCTCGCCGAATCTTTTACGGAGGGCTCTTATGGTGCGACCGACATATAGTAGGCCGCAGGGACAAGAAAGGCAATAAATGACATAATTGGAACTACAATTGAAGAAATCGGGGATAATGTATTGTTTTCCTTTGTGATAGAAATCTTTTTGTCTATGGGTCACGTGGGAGCAGGTGAGGCACAGAGGTTTCTTGCATTGGTACATACCTTTAATATTAAAGAATGTCAATGATGTGCTGGCAAATGGACGTGTTGATGAGATTTTACTGGGTGCTATTTGAGATTTGATGTTTCTTGCTTTTCTATATGTCACTAAAGGTCTGTCTGGTAAAGTATGTTTTAAATGTGGGTCTTCCCGCAGGATGGACCAATGTTTTTTGAGAATGTTTTCCATTTTCTTGAAACGATTGTGAAATTTAGTGATGAATCTCATGGGTTGGGTGGTATTGGTAGAGATGGTTTTTTCGGTGTGAGTGGTGGTCATGGTATTGTCATGATGATAATGGCTAAAGGCCTCATCTATAATCTGGTCAGGGTAGCCCTTTTCTTTAAACTTGATTTTTAGCTGTTTGCCGTGTGTGTCGTAGTCTTGTAGTCTTGTGCAGTTATGCTTTAGTCGGCAGAATTGACTTTTGGGGATGTTTTTAACCCATCGTGGGTGGTGGCAGCTGTTGAAGTGTAAATATGAATTTCCAGAGGTTGGTTTGGTGAAATTTTGAGCGCATATTGTAGTGTTTTGATGGAAAAGTTCTAAGTCTAGAAAAGCCAGTTTATTATCGTCTGTAACGGAGGTGAAGGATAGGCCCATGGTATTGTTATTACAGTGTTGTACAAATGGAGGAATGAGGGTATCTGGACCGTCCCAGATGATTACAACATCGTCGATGTAGCGGCCATAGAATATGATGTTTTCTGCGTATGGGTTATTGTTTTGTATATGTTTTAGTTCCCATAGACCCATGGTGAGGTTGGCATAGCTGGGGGCAAAATTGGCCCCCATAGCTGTGCCTTGTGTCTGAATATAAAACTCTCCATTAGCTTCAAAGTAATTGTGTGTTAGACAAAATTTCAGAATTTCCAGTAGGAATGAGCTCTGACGTGGATTAAGGAGTGGATCATTATGGAGATAATGTTGTACAGCTTGAATACCTATATTGTGAGGGATGGAAGTGTACAGTGAAACGACATCTAGCGAGAGCCAACGGTAAGTGGGTTCCCAGGAGTAGTGTTGTAATGTGGAGAGTAACTGAATGCTGTCTTTGATGTATGAAGGTAAGTTTTGTACAATGTTTTGTAGAAAATGGTCTAAGTAAATGGAGAAATAGCTGGTCACGCTTTCCATTGCTGCTACAATGGGTCTGCCAGGCGGATGTGTGGGATTTTTGTGTATCTTGGGTAAATGGTAAAAGTATGGCCTTTGGTAGAAGTCATGTTTGAGGAATGCGGTCTCAGGTGCTGTCAGGATTCCGTCTGCGGCCCGCTTGGTTAATTATATCATGGGCTTCAATAATAAATTCAGGTAGCGGGTCTCTTGAGAGTTTTTTGTATGTAGTGCTGTCTGATAGGAGTCTGGCGGATTCTAGCAGTAGTCTGTACGCAGAGCGATTTTGGACGCCCGGGGGGCCTAAACAATGCATTCCTGCCACGTCGCAGACACCTTTACCACCTCTATGTCAGCTAGCTATATTCAGATAAGATATTTATGTGTATGTATAGTAATCTCTTCGTATACGTGTATTTATTATCTTCACTGTATGTGTTTTATATATATATATGTAGATACGAAGTTTGAGTGGGTGTCCATGTTTGTTCTGCTGAGGACAATTTTGGACTGCACCCCCTCGAATTCCCGTGTTTTGGATTTGATGCACACATCCTTTAATGTCTAGCGTTCTCTTTTAATAGCTTGATAGCTAGTGTTTTCGTTATATTATCAGTAAGTGTTTTGAGTGATAATTTGTTCACCGCTGAGGTTAGGTTGGACTGTCGATGTGTTTTGGAGTTTGATGATTCACACATCCTGAGTATAACCCGTCACATGCATTCAACAAAATTGGTATAGTAAGGTTTGGACATAGGGTCCTTTGGTCCGCACAGCCTGCTGTCCTGAAATTGTTTGTCTGTCTTGAAAGAAGTACCTGTATATGTGCAGCCATTGGAACATAGCGATTTGTATTACTTTTGCATCCTTTAAATATTTTTTATGTACCTTTTATGTATATTTTAAATATATGTTAAACTCATCTCCTTAACCTTCCACAAAAAACTTGTGTTTTACCGCCCAACCTCTTTTACCGCCCCACCACTCTTCCCTTCCCTGTACCCTTCTACGCCTTTTTATACCCCTCCCCCCCCCCCCCCCCCCCCCCCCCCACCCTCTTTACCACCCTATGGTAACCATGGAAATTATACAGAAAATAGAATCTGTCAAGTACACCATCTTAGATGACCTATACGAGCTTTTCCCAGAGAATTATTTTCTTCCTTCTTCTACTGTCCCCCGTTTAACTTATAAACATACATGTGCCAAGTTCCGTAAAATTGAAGACACCATTAATAGTATTAACCAACAATGGTGGGATAAGTTTTTTCTAGAGTTATATCTAAATTATAAAATTTCTCCTAGAGGTCTCAGAAACCTAAAAACATGCTCATTCCTGGGTGCAGACCTAGCCTCCGAATGGTCGGCCATTTCCGAATTCTGCACCCAAAAATGGATGGAAATAATCACTAAACAAAGAAACCTGCAATATCATGCACTGTCACTAAAACTCACTAACCTGATTGACGATTTAAAATTACACATTACGTCATTACCCACCTCTTGGTATAAAAAACTCAAACTAAATACAAAATACCAAGAGGATTGCCTCATTAGCGATAAATTACACAAAATTCGCAGAGATTTCGATGACTATAACTCCAATAGAGTTTTCTGTTGGAAAAAACCTAAACAAAACAATCCTAATGCAGAACCCCTTGATTCACAGATTGAGTTACATGTTCCACCTCCCCCCCACATCCCCATCCCACTGATGAAGTGTGTTCCTAGGCCCACTGCTTCTTTTCTAGCACAGCCTAGGCCCCTTCTCTCTTCCTCACAAACGCGCCACTCTCGTATAAAACTCCCCCCCCCCCCCCGACAAAGGGGTATACCCATTGCCCACCTACCTTGTCTAATCCTCCCCCCATCATTAAAAAACCTAAACTACAGCCTACCAAGTTTCCAAAAAAGATCCACAATCCCAGTATCCCCACCCCACCCGCTTCAGTCTCTACGTTCAGGACCCCAGACACCAATGATGCTGGTAACAATAAAGGTGATAGGAATCCCATCCCCACTGACATGAACATCACGTTGTCAATGAATTCAGATACATCCAACTTGATCACACAAACATTAGAACATCCCGCATCGTCATCATCCTCCCATGCCAATTTACCCATGGCACCCACCAACAACCCTACCACTTCTACCAGTAACATCATTACCTCTCCTTCTTTTTTAGTGCTCACCCCCCTACACTGCCCAAAAAGAAAGCTCATAGACGAGGCAGAAGAGGGGGGAGACACAGACACAAAGAGGAAGGACAAGTTGCGCAAACTGTAAAAATCTTTAACCTTTCAGATCATACCCTTACACAATCTGAACAATCCCTACTGGCACGTGGACTTACCTTTGCCCCTACAGCATCCCCAAACCCGTTCACATTATTCTTAGACCTCAATAGATTCATCAGAAACATTACAGTTAAACGGTTTTTCAATATCCAGGCCCACAAAAAGAACCCAACAATTCCCAATAATAATAGTAACTCCTCCATATATAATACCTCCATTGAGGACACTTCCATACTAGGACCAGCAGAACTTCAGGCCCTAGATCAGCTAGAAGACCTATACACGGATGACTTTATTGAGTCACTCACACAACACCTCCCTACCTCTCCACCTATCCAACACACCACCTTCAAACCCAAATCCATTTTCTATCCCACATTTTCCAAAGGACCCTATGTCCAAACCTTCTACCAAGTTGTCTATGCTGACATACTCAGGATGTGTGAATCATCAAACTCCAAAACACATCGACAGTCCAACCTAACCTCAGCAGAACAAACATCACTCAAAACACTTACTGATAATAAAACACTAGCTATCAAGCTAGCTGACAAAGGTGGCGGCATTGTCGTCCAAAACCGTACAGATTACTTGCTAGAATCCGCCAGACTCCTATCAGACAGCACTACATACAAAAAACTCTCAAGAGACCCGCTACCTGAATTTATTATTGAAGCCCACGATATAATTAACCAAGCGGCCGCAGACGGAATCCTGACAGCACCTGAGACCGCATTCCTCAAACATGACTTCTACCAAAGGCCATACTTTTACCATTTACCCAAGATACACAAAAATCCCACACATCCGCCTGGCAGACCCATTGTAGCAGCAATGGAAAGCGTGACCAGCTATTTCTCCATTTACTTAGACCATTTTCTACAAAACATTGTACAAAACTTACCTTCATACATCAAAGACAGCATTCAGTTACTCTCCACATTACAACACTACTCCTGGGAACCCACTTACCGTTGGCTCTCGCTAGATGTCGTTTCACTGTACACTTCCATCCCTCACAATATAGGTATTCAAGCTGTACAACATTATCTCCATAATGATCCACTCCTTAATCCACGTCAGAGCTCATTCTTACTGGAAATTCTGAAATTTTGTCTAACACACAATTACTTTGAAGCTAATGGAGAGTTTTATATTCAGACACAAGGCACAGCTATGGGGGCCAATTTTGCCCCCAGCTATGCCAACCTCACCATGGGTCTATGGGAACTAAAACATATACAAAACAATAACCCATACGCAGAAAACATCATATTCTATGGCCGCTACATCGACGATGTTGTAATCATCTGGGACGGTCCAGATACCCTCATTCCTCCATTTGTACAACACTGTAATAACAATACCATGGGCCTATCCTTCACCTCCGTTACAGACGATAATAAACTGGCTTTTCTAGACTTAGAACTTTTCCATCAAAACACTACAATATGCGCTCAAAATTTCACCAAACCAACCTCTGGAAATTCATATTTACACTTCAACAGCTGCCACCACCCACGATGGGTTAAAAACATCCCCAAAAGTCAATTCTGCCGACTAAAGCATAACTGCACAAGACTACAAGACTACGACACACACGGCAAACAGCTAAAAATCAAGTTTAAAGAAAAGGGCTACCCTGACCAGATTATAGATGAGGCCTTTAGCCATTATCATCATGACAATACCATGACCACCACTCACACCGAAAAAAACATCTCTACCAATACCACCCAACCCATGAGATTCATCACTAAATTTCACAATCGTTTCAAGAAAATGGAAAACATTCTCAAAAAACATTGGTCCATCCTGCGGGAAGACCCACATTTAAAACATACTTTACCAGACAGACCTTTAGTGACATATAGAAAAGCAAGAAACATCAAATCTCAAATAGCACCCAGTAAAATCTCATCAACACGTCCATTTGCCAGCACATCATTGACATTCTTTAATATTAAAGGTATGTACCAATGCAAGAAACCTCTGTGCCTCACCTGCTCCCACGTGACCCATAGACAAAAAGATTTCTATCACAAAGGAAAACAATACATTATCCCCGATTTCTTCAATTGTAGTTCCAATTATGTCATTTATTGCCTTTCTTGTCCCTGCGGCCTACTATATGTCGGTCGCACCATAAGAGCCCTCCGTAAAAGATTCGGCGAGCACCGCAACTTGGTAGAAAAAGGTAAAGACAAACACAGCGTACCCAGACACTTCAAGGAACACCATGAACAGAGCTCATCGGGCCTATGTGTCTGGGTACTAGAATCCATCTCCAACCTTCTCCCTACCGCAGAGCGATACAAGCGCCTATGCGAGAGGGAGAATTATTGGATATACAAACTAGACACTTTATCGCCCGGGGGCCTAAACGAGGGGATTGAAATCAACATCCTCCTCTGAATTTTCATTCCTGGTACAGTTCCCCGTACGTCGCAGACACCTTGCGATACCACCTCTATATGATCATGACTATGGCCCCTATATTCAGTTCTGTTTATAAGATATTTATGTGTATGTATAGTAATCTCTTCATATATGTGTATGTATATATATATATGTATATATATGTGCTCTTCACTTGTATGTGTCTCTATATATATATATATATAGATTTGATATCTGGCATAGATATGAAGTTTCACATGTATTTCCATATGGGTGTCTATATACACTGTTAATGTTTATCTATATGCTGATCGGCAGACAATTCTTGTACTTTTAAACATACAGTAATGTTTCCTTATCATCTCCTCCCGTGCCACCTACCAGTTTTTTCGCACCCCCTAAATACATAACCTCCCGTCTCTACCCCTTCCGCCACCTTCCCCATAGCCCTCCATCTTCCAAAATAGGGAAAACCCTCCAGCTATCCTTCTCCGAATATACCCACCACTCACATACTATCACCTCTCTCCCCCCCCCCCCCCCCCTCCCTCCCCCATTCCCTCATTTCCCCCTCCCCCACCCCCCATAAAAAACCCCCTTTCCCCCTCCCCTCTTTCATTTTTTCCCCCTTCTCTTCCCCCCCCCCCCCTTTCCCCCCTCCCTTTCCCCTACTCTCCCTCTCCGCCCCCCCCCCCCCCCCCCCCCCCCCCGCTCTCTCTCCCTCCCCAAAATATATAAAAAAATAAAAAAAACCCCCCCCCCCCCTCCCTTTATTTTCCCCACCATCTTACTCAATCTGTTAATTATTATGCAAGTACTAAATAACACCACATGATAATGTATAACGTTCTCTTTTTAATTTATTTTATTTTCTATATATATATAGATCTCCTCATGTCGCCCACACATAATGATTCAAATTGGTCGTAAGTATATAATATATAGCACATAGTCGTTAGTATCACTCATGTGTTTTACTGCCATTTATACATCTGTTTACACACCTCATCATCCAATAATACCCCCCTATGGCAGGTTTGCAGGTACCTTAATATTTTAATATTTTAATACCTTAATACGTATATATACATGTATATTAATCTTTTACTGACAATTCTTTTATTTATATAGTTTACATACATTTCGTTATATATATATCTTTGTATGTTCTTATCTCCTATATAATTACTCCATCACCGCTCTTTGCCCCTGTAACATCTAACCAATACAGCCATGGAACTTAAATAAAATTTCATACTACATTGTTTTTAAACACCCAATTCCTCACTTACTTCGTCTCAATACATATCTATTATCCCACCCATCCCCATACATATCCCGCCTTATAACCCGCTCGTTTACATGGCCCTCTCCAGTTCAATCTAAAATATATTTCTCCCTATTTAATTTGCCGGCCCGGTTCCCATAGTAACTATTCCTTCCTTCTCTTGGCCCCGCCCCCTCCGTTTGTCCTCCTATCCGGTCTATAGCCACTCCCCACTGAGGGTATAATATGCCCATCTCCAATATGGCCATAACAGAAGCCTGATGAAGGGGCATGCATGCCCCGAAGCGCCGCCCACCTGACCCGTACCCGGAAGTGTTCGCTGCAACAACGTCACCGCTCAACACCCAGCTATTCACTGTCCGCACAGCCTGCTGTCCTGACATCCGGAGGCACCGAGAACCCACAGCGCCACCGGATCTGCACTGGACAACACAGGACGATTACACCTGATAGCTGCCTTGATGACATCCACCTATCCGGGATCCAAAAACGGAAGACCTTCTAAACCACAGATATGCCTTTATGACACTGTTAAAGTGTGAGTGTTCTTAATCCTTTTTTTTACATTAAATCGTTTTTAACTTGCTGCACTTAGAGGGCGCCGTCTCTCTCTCCTTCCTCCCCATCCCCCACAGCTATTACCTCTTGTATCAATTGACCCTTTTTTTTAGATTGTAAGCTCTAACGAGCAGGGCTCTCTGATTCCTCTTGTACCAAATTGTAATGTAATTGTAATGTCTGCCTTTATTTTGTTTAAGCGCTGCGCAAACTGTTGGCGCTATATAAATCCTGTATAATAAATCCTGTATATAATAATTGATGTTGTGCTTCTACCTCACTTTCCTCCTTTGCTATTTCTGGCACTCAAGTACAGTCAGTCAGAGATTTCATCATCACCATGGCCGGATCTAGGGGGTTGCTGGGGTAGCCCTGCCCCCCGGAATTTCAGTTGTACCTCCCAGATCGACCACCCCATGGACATTCTGGGGAGAGGAGGGCATTATGTTGCATGGCACTAAAGTGAAAAGTCCTGCTGAGAAGTGACAGTGGCAGACAGGAGAGCCGGGAGGAGGTGCGGGTTGTGCTGATGTTCTTCCCCCTCCTTCATGCAGCAGGTTACACAGGATTGCTAGTTTGGACATTCGTACACAATTTATATTACCCACTCCCTACCTACATGTCCTGCTGCGGGAGATAAGCAGGCCTTGGAGGAGATAGCGGGCGGGTAATCAATCTGTGTGTGAACAGCTGCCCGATGTCAGAGTGATCCTGTGTCATCTGCAGCATGGATGAGCACTGCTAATACAGGAGCAACAGCACAGCCCACACCTCCTCTGTAGCAATTTCCTGCTGTAAGGAGGGGATGTGAGAGAGGGTGGTTGAGGGTGTAAAAATGATATGTTGGGGATTGGGTCAGGGAAACCATGAGCGGTTTGGGAAGGAAGGGGTTGCTCTTTGTGCTGGGTATCTAGGGTAATTGGGGCCTTTGGGGATTTGTGTTAGGAAGAGGGATGGGGAGAGATTTGTGCTAGGAGAGGGTAGGGGTATTTTGGCTAAGAGGGGGGAATGGGGGGATTGACCCCCTGTACCCTGCAGACCCCAATTCCTCTGGTTCTGCTAATTCCCTGTCCTCCATCTTGCTGACCCCTGTTTCGTGTCTTGCTGACTCCTGTCCATTGCCCTGTTGACACCTATTCCCCTTGTCCTCGGTTCTGCTGACCCCTGTCCTCCACTCTGCCAACCCCTGTCATGCTGACTCCTGTCCTACTGTACATCCTGCTGATCCCTGCACACTTTCCTTCTGACCACTGTACACTGCCCTTCTGACCCCTTTCTCTCTGCCCTGCTGAGATCCCTGTCCTCCATCCCTACCGAAAACCCGTCTTCTGACGTGATATCACTGTCCTGCAGAACCTTCTCCTCTGCTTTGCTGATCCTGTCTCTGACCTAAAAAACCCTGTCCTCCTCCCCTGCTGACCCCTGGTCCTCTGCACTACTGACCCTTGTCTTCTGCCCTGATAACCCCCACTCTCCACCCACCTGATCCCTGTGTTCCTCTGCCCTGCCTGATGCAATTGTACACTGCCCTACTGACTTCTCATTCTCTGCCTCTGCTAACCCCCTGCCACACTGCCCTACTGACACTTGTCCCTCTGCCCTGTTGCCCACTGTATACTGCTCTGCTAACCCCTCTACACTTCCCCTGATAACCCACTGTACACTGCCCTACAAACTAATAGTCTCTGTTACACTTACATACAAATAAATAGTCCTACAAACTGTCTGACCCAATCATCTGCCCTGTTGATCCCTGTACACTGCCTACCTACTCTACTATATACTGAGCTGCTGACCTTGCATCCTCTGCCCTCCGGTCTTCTTTTAGACCCCTTTCACACTGGAGGCGTTTTTTCAGGCGCTAAAGGGCTAAAAAATAGTGCCTGTAAAAGGCCTAAAAAATGACTATCCTGCGGTGCGCTTGCAGGACGTTCGAGAAAGTCCTGCAAGCAGCATCTTTGGAGCGGTGCACTTTTGCCAAAGCACCTGCAAAGCACTTCGGCAGTGGTGCTTTTTGGGTGCATTTAACCCCTTTCTTTCTCGGCCACTAGCGGGGGTTTAAAAGTTGC
>CM053029.1:16021711-16039397 GCA_028564925.1 Lithobates sylvaticus
GACCCCCAGACGACGCGGCGACGACGAAGAAGGTAGCCGGACTCCTCCGTTCGTGAAAGAGCTAGGTAAAAGAGCAGAAGAGAGCGAGGAGTCCGGCGAGAAGACCCCACAAGACGGAAGAAGACCCCCGGAGCAGTGCAATAAAATATTTTTTCAAAAGTGTGTGTGTTTTTTGTACTTTACATTTTACACCTTAGGTGAATGGGTAGGGTACATCGTACCCCATACTCATTCACATAGGGTGGGGGCCGGGATCTGGGGGCCCCTTATTAAAGGGGGTTCCCAGATTCCGATAAGCCCCCGCCCGCAGACCCCCGACAACCAACGGCCAGGGTTTGTCGGGAAGAGGCCCTTGTCCTCATCAACATGGGGACAAGGTGCTTTGGGGTGGGGGGGGGGGCCGCACGGCCCCCCTTTCCCCAGGGCACCCCCCCCCATGTTGAGGGCACGCGGCCTGGTACGGCTCAGGAGGGGGGGGCGCTCGTTCGTCCCCACCCCTTTCCTGGCCTGCCAGGCTGCGTGCTCGGATGAGGGTCTGACATGGATTTGGGGGGAACCCCCACGCCGTTTTTTCGGCGTGGGGAGTCCCCTTTAAATCCATGCCAGGTCAGGCGGCAGTAACTGCCTACGCTAGCTACGTAACCTGAAGTCACGTGCTAAATGAACGGACTTGCCGATGAGCGGCAAGTCCGTTCATTTCAAAAGTCCCGCGGACTTGCCCACTAACGGCGGGATTGTCCGCCGGACTGCCAAGTCCAGCGGATAATTTTAAAACCAAACTTAAAACTTTGGCGCCAAAAAGTCCGCCGGACTTTGGCGCCAAAAAGTCCGCCGGACTTTGGCGCCAAAAAGTCCGCCGGCGCCCACACACGAGGGGATTATCCGCTGGACTTCAGTCCAGCGGATAATCCCGCGGGATTGTCCCTTCGTGTGTACGCCGCATTACTTTAACTGATTTTTTGTACTTTTAGTGGTGTGTCTTTTATTTATTTTTATTTTCTTTAATTGTTTGGGGTGTTTTCTTTTAGTTTCTCAGAGGGCAATTCATGCCCACGCCCACCCCCCCCCCCCCCCATCCCCCATCGTTTTCACTTTTATCGCTTTAGCTGAGTTTAGTATTGTATAGCCTGCAGTAGTAACTAAAGGCTTTGGTTGACCTCCTTAAGTCATATTTTTGCAGGAGTTTCAGTGGTCTGACTGCCCAAGGAGGTATGGGAGTCGACGGGGATTCCGGGGGATTCCCTCCCATTTGCAATATGAGGGTTTATTAGACATGTGCAATTCGTTTCGTTTTTTTTCGTTTTTCGTTTTTTTTCGTTATTTTCGTTCGTTTCGTTTTCGTACGAATGAACGAATCATTCGAATAGTACGAATAACGAATCGTAACGAATCGTTCGAATCGTACGAATCCGAATAACGAATCATTCGAATCCGAAAAACAACGAAAATCCGAAAAAAACATATTAGAAACAACGAATGTACTAATGAAAAAAATCCGAAAAACGAAAACGAACGAAAAAATTTGTAACTTTTTTTTTTTTGTTGAATTGGTCATTTTCCGTGTCCCTTACAATGGTGCTGCTAAACGTGCTTCGAATGGATTGAACAAAAAAATTAGTACATTCGTAACTTTTTTTTCGATTCGTAAATTTTTTTTTCGATTCGTAACTTTTTTTTTCGATTCGTAACTTTTTTTTTTTTTTTTTTTTTTTTTGTTTTTTTTCGATTTGTAATTTTCCGTGTCTCTATTGAACCAAAAAAAAATCGTACATTCGTAACTTTTTTTTTTTTTTTTCGATTCGTAACTTTTTTTTTTTCGATTCGTAACTTTTTTTTTTTTTTTCGATTCGTAAATTATTAAAATGTAATAATAGCATACACATTACATCAAATTATGAATTATGCTCCGATTACGAATCTACGAATTTTACGAATGTACGAATAAATACGATTCGTTTCGTAACTTTTTTTTTCGATTCGTAACTTTTTTTTATTTTTTTTTTTCGATTTGTAATTTTCCGTGTCTCTATTGAACCAAAAAAATCGTACATTCGTAACTTTTTTTTCGATTCGTAACTTTTTTTTTTTCGATTTTTAACTTTTTTTTTCGATTCGTAAATTATTAAAATGTAATAATAGCATACACATTACATCAAATTATGAATTATGCTCCGATTACGAATGTTTCGAATGTTACGAATGTACGAATAAATACGAATGTGTCCGAAAATTAAACTAACGAAAAAAACGAATCAACGAAAAAATAACTCTTACGAATGTACGAATCGTTACGAATCCGAACAACGACGACTTACGAATGTACGAATCGTTACGAATCGACGGAAACGAAAAAAACAAAACGAAAAAAAACGAATTTTTTTCGGAAACGAAAAAAAACGAAACGAAAATAAAAAATTTTTTGGTTGTGCACATGTCTAGGGTTTATTCCACCCTTTCCTGGACAAAAGGTTTTTAAAATGGTTGAAGTCTCCTATATGATGTTAGCAATAGATTTTTTTTGTCTTGATAGACATAATATGAAGTTCAGGGAAGATGAAGCTAGGCTGCCCTTTCCTCTCCCTGTCCATTGATATGTGAATAAACCAGTTAGATGGGTTTTTAGATCTGAGCAGACAACAGGAAGTTCTTTTCAGGTATGTAACAGGACGTTCTTTACAATATGTGATTTTTATTTTTTTAAACAAACATGTGGACAAAGGGACTTGTGTTTGGAAGCACAAAATCACTTTGGTTTTTAAATTTAATTCCAGTTCTATTGTGAAGTTTTATACTGTAATACAGTTTTGGGTAGAGACTAAACGAGAGGCATCCACGTTATTGTTGTAACATCTAGGTACAGATAGAAGCCATAACATTGTTTTGAATATTGGAGGATTCCATGGTGTTTTGTAGTTGTCTGACGAACATGTCTAGAAGGCTGTATATCGTGAGACCGGTCGGGCCGTGTATAATAGTCGGAACTCCAATGCGGGATTGTATTACCATTAGACATGTGCATTTGTTTTCGTCCAAATGCATTTTTGTCCGAATTTCGGATATTTTCGTTATCGTTTTAACAAACGATAACGAACGTGCAGAATCCGAAAACCGAAAAGATCCGACATAAACAAATGCTTTATTTTCGTTTTCCTTGTGACAACATTTCAAAATAGATAGGAGATTTGACATGACGCTGACAATAGTGATCTGTGTCCGTCGAACCTGTGGTCGAATGTGCCTAACCTTAGCTCTATTAGTCCCAGATTATTCTACATAGAGAGAAAAGATTTGACATAGAGAGAAAAGATTCGACATAGAGAGAAAAGATTCGACATAGAGAGAAAAGATTCGACATAGAGAGAAAAGATTCGACATAGAGAGAAAAGATTCGACATAGAGAGAAAAGATTCGACATAGAGAGAAAAGATTCGACGTAGAGAGAAAAGATTCGACATAGAGAGAAAAGATTTGACATTATAGAGACAATAGCAAAAAGGGTCGAATGTGCCTAACCTAAACTCTATTAGTCCAAGATTATTCGACATAGAGAGAAAAGATTCCACATAAAGATTTGACGAACAGTCGGCGCAAGCTGACATTTATGGTCAAATGCTCTGCCCATAGGCTATAGAAGAATTCTAATGTCATACAACATTAGAATTCTACTATAGCTTGTAGGCGGAACATTCGACCGGAAATGTACGACTGCGGTGTCGTACAGTTTAGCTGCTCCATCAAATCTTCTTAGAACATTCGACAGACACCATAAGCCTTCAATGACAGATTCAACCTTAATTATTTCGGATTTTCAGACGAATGCATTTTTTAACGAAACAAAATAAATAAAAACAAATTTCAAGAGTAACTAAATAAATTTTATTTTTCGGACGAAAACGAAATTCCAAAACAAAATATTTTATTTGTGCACATGTCTAATTAGCATAAACGTGAGGAGTAGTTCTCTAGCAGCCCCAGTCAGGCCGTGTATAATAATCGGAATTCCGGGGGTTGGTTATAGGGATAAAGTGGCAAACAATAACCACTCCAAAAATAAAGCGCAGGGTTCTCTGGACGCACAGTTCGCCAAAAAAAATGATTCAAATCATATGGGCAATGGGCCATCCATGCAGGGGTGGGAACCAGGCACCCCAGTCAGACAGCTGCATAGGACATGAAATCTGTGTATAGGGCTAAGGCCATTAGACCCCTTAAAGATTGGCATATATGGTCAGATGGTACAGTAAGGTGTGTTTCTTTGGAAGGTACTTTTGATGTCTGGAGGTACGAAACCCCAGAATAAAATACCATGGAAGTAGATCGGCTGTGGCTTCAGAAATCTGTAATGATGAGTGGGTTGATGGATGTGTAGTAGACATGTGCACAACAAAAAAATTCGTTTATTTTCGTCTAGTTTTTTTCGTTTCCGAAAAAAATTAGTTTTTTTTCGTTTTTGTTTTTTTCGTTTCCGTCGATTAGTAACGATTCGTACATTCGTAAGTCGTCGTTGTTCGGATTCGTAACGATTCATACATTCGTAAGTCGTCGTTGTTCGGATTCGTAACGATTCGTACATTCGTAAGTCGTCGTTGTTCGGATTCGTAACGATTCGTACATTCGTAAGTCGTCGGTGTTCGTATTCGTAACGATTCGTACATTCGTAAGAGTTATTTTTTCGTTGATTCGTTTTTTCGTTAGTTTAATTTTCGGACGCATTCGTATTTATTCGTACATTCGTAAAATTCGTAACATTCGTAGATTCGTAATCGGAGCATAATTCATAATTTTATGTAATGTGTATGCTAAAAAAAGTTACGAATCGAAAAAAAAGTTACGAATGTACGAATTTTTTGGTTCAATAGAGACACGGAAAATTACAAATCGAAAAAAAAAAAAAAAAAAATACGAATTGAAAAAAAAAAAAGTTACGAATCGAAAAAAAAAAGTTACGAATCGAAAAAAAAAAAAAAAAAAAAGTTACGAATGTACGAATTTTTTTGTTCAATAGAGACACGGAAAATTACAAATCGAAAAAAAAAAAATAACAAATCGAAAAAAAAAACTTACGAATTGAAAAAAAATTTACGAATAGAAAAAAAAAGTTACGAATCGAAAAAAAAAGTTACGAATGTACGAATTTTTTTGTTCAATAGAGACACGGAAAATTACAAATCGAAAAAAAAAAAAAAAAAAAAGTTACGAATTGAAAAAAAAAAGTTACGAATCGAAAAAAAAAAAGTTACGAATCGAAAAAAAAGTTACGAATGTACGAATTTTTTGGTTCAATAGAGACACGGAAAATTACAAATCGAAAAAAAAAAAAAAAAAAAAAAAGTTACGAATTGAAAAAAAAGTTACGAATTGAAAAAAAAAGTTAAAAATCGAAAAAAAAAAAGTTACGAATGTACGAATTTTTTTGTTCAATAGAGACACGGAAAATTACAAATCGAAAAAAAAAAAAAAAAAGTTAAAAAAAAAAAAGTTACGAATTGAAAAAAAAAAAGTTACGAATCGAAAAAAAAAAAGTTACGAATCGAAAAAAAAGTTACGAATGTACGAATTTTTTTGTTCAATAGAGACACGGAAAATTACAAATCGAAAAAAAAAAAAAAAAAAAGTTACGAATTGAAAAAAAAAGTTACGAATCGAAAAAAAAAAAAAAAATTACGAATCGAAAAAAAGTTACGAATGTACGAATTTTTTTTTGTTCAATAGAGACACGGAAAATTACAAATCGAAAAAAAAGTTAAAAAATGAAAAAAAGTTACGAATTGAAAAAAAAAAGTTACGAATCGAAAAAAAAAAAAAAAAAAAAAGTTAGGAATCGAAAAAAAAAAAGTTACGAATGTACTAATTTTTTGGTTCAATAGAGACACGGAAAATTACAAATCGAAAAAAAAAAAAAAAAAAAAAGTTACGAATTGAAAAAAAAGTTACGAATCGAAAAAAAAAAAGTTACGAATCGAAAAAAAAGTTACGAATGTACGAATTTTTTGGTTCAATAGAGACACGGAAAATTACAAATCGAAAAAAAAAAAAAAAAAAGTTACGAATTGAAAAAAAAGTTACGAATCGAAAAAAAAAAGTTACGAATCGAAAAAAAAAAAGTTACGAATGTACGAATTTTTTTTTGTTCAATAGAGACACGGAAAATTACAAATCGAAAAAAAAAAAAAAATTAAAGTTACGAATTGAAAAAAAAGTTTACGAATCGAAAAAAAAAAAAAAAAAAAAGTACGAATCGAAAAAAAAAAAGTTACGAATGTACGAATTTTTTTTTGTTCAATAGAGACACGGAAAAATTACAAATCGAAAAAAAAAAAAAAAAAAAAAAACGAAGAAAAAAAAGTTACGAATTGAAAAAAAAAAACAAATACGAAAAAAAAAAAAGTTACGAATCGAAAAAAAAGTTACGAATCGAAAAAAAAGTTACGAATGTACGAATTTTTTTTGTTCAATCCATTCGAAGCACGTTTAGCAGCACCATTGTAAGGGACACGGAAAATTACCAATTCAACAAAAAAAAAGTACATTTTCTTCATTAGTTTTTCTTCATTAGTACATTCGTTGTTTCTAATTTGTTTTTTTTCGGATTTTCGTTGTTTTTCGGATTCGTTCGATTCGAATGATTCGTTAATCGGATTCGTACGATTCGAACGATTCGTTACGATTCGTTATTCGGATTCGTACGATTCGAATGATTCGTTCATTCGTACGAAAACGAACGAACGAAAATAACGAAAAAAAAACGAAAAAACGAAAAAAAAAAAAAAACGAATTGCACATGTCTAGAAATATATATATAATATATATTATATTAAAATTATTTATTTTAATTTTTGTTATGGGAACTATGAAATATCTCCCCCACATTTGTATCTAAATGTTTGTCTCATGTTTTAATCTTCTCATTGTTTGTATTTAGTAACAGGAATATGTTTGAACCTACCGCGGCGGCCCTCCTACGCGTTGCGGCTGTTGTATTTTTGTAGGAATGGGAAAGTAAGGGTTACAGAGGGATTCGTTGTTGTCGGTTTTGAGGAATGTCAGTGACAATTTACCAATGTACACAAATGTTGTATTGTTTATCATTCTTTGCAGGTTAAATTTGAAGGATAGTGTAGAACTCGCTGCAGTATACAACTAGTTAGCAGGTCTATTAAACCCTGCTAGGCACACTGATATATAAAGTTAGTTATGAAAGTACACACACTGCTGCTAGTAAAACACTATCTTATTTATTTCCCAAGAATCAGGAACGCTGACATAAAGTATTAAAAGACATTACAATATCACAAAGCTTACAATCAAATCATATAATACAAGAATATCAAAGATACTTATCACAGGGCCCTCCGTGAGGCTTGTAGCCTCAAAAATGGCCGCCAGACCATGAGGTGGTCAGTGACATCTTCTCATGTCAGGGATTCCCAGCAAACAGAGGCTGCCTTCCTGTGTGTGCGAACTCTTCATTCAAACCCACACATCCACTCATAGCCACCCCCCCTTTGCCTTTCATCCAATAGATATCCATAGCCATCTTAGTATTAACAGTCTCCCTTGAAGCTTGTAATTACACATGTCACAGCAGGTGGGCTCGAGCCAAGCCATTGTTATCTTGATATGCTACAAAGCTTTTGGTGTGTCCTCCAACCTGGTTACATTCCAATCCGGGGAATGCCTTCTGTCCTCAAAGATATTGGGAATGAACCGATGTGATATTACATGAGTTCATATTGAATCCAACAGATAGAGTAATAGCTTTTGTTTATAAGTATCTTTTCAGGTCCAAGGAGTTTCTGAATGTGTATGTACATAGAAAGCAGGTGTATGTAGATATCTGTAGCATGGGCCAGCCACACAAAGTTTAAAAACAGGCATGAGAACTTTAACCACACAAGCGTGTACTACACATTAGACATGTGTAATTCGTTTTGTTTTTTTTCGTTTTTCGTTTTTTTTTTTTTTATTTTCGTTCGTTCGTTTAAGTACGAATGAACGAATTATTCGAATCGTACAAATCCGAATAACGAATCGTACGAATCCGATTAACGAATCATTCGAATCGAACGAATCCGAAAAACAACGAAAATCCGAAAAAAAACTAATTAGAAACAACGAATGTACTAATGAAGAAAATCCGAAAAACGAACGAAAAAATTCGTACATTTGTAACTTTTTTTTTTTGTTGAATTGGTAATTTTCCGTGTCCCTTACAATGGTGCTGCTAAACGTGCTTCAAAAGGATTGAACAAAAAAATTCGTACATTCGCAACTTTTTTTTCGATTCGTAACTTTTTTTTCGATTCGTAACTTTTTTTTTTTCGATTCGTTTTTTTTTTTTCAATTCGTAACTTTTTTTTTTTTTTTTCGATTTGTAATTTTCCGTGTCTCTATTGAACCAAAAAATTCGTACATTCGTAACTTTTTTTTCCGATTCGTAACTTTTTTTTTTTTTTTTCGATTCGTAACTTTTTTTTCAATTCGTAACTTTTTTTTTTTTTTTTTTTCGATTTGTAATTTTCCGTGTCTCTATTGAACCAAAAAATTCGTACATTCGGAACTTTTTTTTTCGATTCGTAACTTTTTTTTTTCGATTCGTAACTTTTTTTTCAATTCGTATCTTTTTTATTTATTTTTTTCTATTTGTAATTTTCCGTGTCTCTATTGAACCAAAAAATTCGTACATTCGTAACTTTTTTTTCGATTCATAACTTTTTTTTTTTTCGATTCGTAACTTTTTTTTTCAATTCGTAACTTTTTTTTTTTTTTTTTTTTTCGATTTGTAATTTTCCGTGTCTCTATTGAACCAAAAAAAATTCGTACATTCGAATTTTTTTTTCGATTCGTAACTTTTTTTTTTTTTTTTTCGATTCGTAACTTTTTTTTTCGATTCGTAAATTATTAAAATGTAATAATAGCATACACATTACATCAAATTATGAATTATGCTCCGATTACGAATCTACGAATGTTACGAATTTTACGAATGTACGAATAAATACGAATGCGTCCGAAAATGAAACTAATGATAAAACGAATCAACGAAAAAATAACTCTTACGAATGTACGAATCGTTACGAATACGAACACCGACGACTTACGAATGTACGAATCGTTACGAATCCGAACAACGACGACTTACGAATGTACGAATCGTTACGAATCCGAACAACGACGACTTACGAATGTACGAATCGTTACGAATCCGAACAACGACGACTTACGAATGTACGAATCGTTACGAATCGACGGAAACGAAAAAAACAAAACGAAAAAAAACTAATTTTTTTCGGAAGCGAAAAAAACTAGACGAAAATAAACAAATTTTTTTGTTGTGCACATGTCTACTACACATCCATCAACCCACTCATCATTACAGATTTCTGAAGCCACAGCCGATCTACTTCCATGGTATTTTATTCTGGGGTTTCGTACCTCCAGACATCAAAAGTACCTTCCAAAGAAACACACCTTACTGTAACATCTGACCATATATGCCAATCTTTAAGGGGTCTAATGGCCTTAGCCCTATACCCAGATTTCATGTCCTATGCAGCTGTCTGACTGGGGTGCCTGGTTCCCACCCCTGCATGGATGGCCCATTGCCCATATGATTTGAATCATTTTTTTTGGCGAACTGTGCGTCCAGAGAACCCTGCGCTTTATTTTTGGAGTGGTTATTGTTTGCCACTTTATCCCTATAACCAACCCCCGGAATTCCGATTATTATACACGGCCTGACTGGGGCTGCTAGAGAACTACTCCTCACGTTTATGCTAATTAGACATGTGCACAAATAAAATATTTTGTTTTGGAATTTCGTTTTCGTCCGAAAAATAAAATTTATTTAGTTACTCTTGAAATTTGTTTTTATTTATTTTGTTTCGTTAAAAAATGCATTCGTCTGAAAATCCGAAATAATTAAGGTTGAATCTGTCATTGAAGGCTTATGGTGTCTGTCGAATGTTCTAAGAAGATTTGATGGAGCAGCTAAACTGTACGACACCGCAGTCGTACATTTCCGGTCGAATGTTCCGCCTACAAGCTATAGTAGAATTCTAATGTTGTATGACATTAGAATTCTTCTATAGCCTATGGGCAGAGCATTTGACCATAAATGTCAGCTTGCGCCGACTGTTCGTCAAATCTTTATGTGGAATCTTTTCTCTCTATGTCGAATAATCTTGGACTAATAGAGTTAGGTTAGGCACATTCGACCCTTTTTGCTATTGTCTCTATAATGTCAAATCTTTTCTCTCTATGTCGAATCTTTTCTCTCTACGTCGAATCTTTTCTCTCTATGTCGAATCTTTTCTCTCTATGTCGAATCTTTTCTCTCTATGTCGAATCTTTTCTCTTTACGTCAAATCTTTTCTCTCTATGTCGAATCTTTTCTCTCTATGTCGAATCTTTTCTCTCTATGTCGAATCTTTTCTCTCTATGTCGAATCTTTTCTCTCTATGTAGAATAATCTGGGACTAATAGAGCTAAGGTTAGGCACATTCGACCACAGGTTCGACGGACACAGATCACTATTGTCAGCGTCATGTCAAATCTCCTATCTATTTTGAAATGTTGTCACAAGGAAAACGAAAATAAAGCATTTGTTTATGTCGGATCTTTCGGTTTTCGGATTCTGCACGTTCGTTATCGTTTGTTAAAACGATAACGAAAATATCCGAAATTCGGACGAAAATGCATTTGGACGAAAACAAATGCACATGTCTAATGGTAATACAATCCCGCATTGGAATTCCGACTATTATACACGGCCCGACCGGTCTCACGATATACAGCCTTCTAGACATGTTCGTTAGACAACTACAAAACACCATGGAATCCTCCAATATTCAAAACAATGTTATGGCTTCTATCTGTACCTAGATGTTACAACAATAACGTGGATGCCTCTCGTTTAGTCTGTACCCAAAACTGTATTACAGTATAAAACTTCACAATAGAACTGGAATTAAATTTAAAAACCAAAGTGATTTTGTCCTTCCAAACACAAGTCCCTTTGTCCACATGTTTGTTTAAAAAATAAAAATCACATATTGTAAAGAACGTCCTGTTACATACCTGAAAAGAACTTCCTGTTGTCTGCTCAGATCTAAAAACCCATCTAACTGGTTTATTCACATATCAATGGACAGGGAGAGGAAAGGGCAGCCTAGCTTCATCTTCCCTGAACTTCATATTATGTCTATCAAGACAAAAAAATCTATTGCTAACATCATATAGGAGACTTCAACCATTTTAAAAACCTTTTGTCCAGGAAAGGGTGGAATAAACCCTAGACATGTGCACAACCAAAATATTTGTTTATTTTCGTTTCGTTTTTTTCGTTCCCGAAAAAAATTCGTTTTTTTTCGTTTCGTTTTTTTCGTTTCCGTCGATTCGTAACGATTCGTACATTCGTAAGTCGTCGTTGTTCGGATTCGTAACGATTCGTACATTCGTAAGAGTTATTTTTTCGTTGATTCGTTTTTTTCGTAAGTTTAATTTTCGGACACATTCGTATTTATTCGTAACATTCGTAACATTCGTAATCGGAGCATAATTCATAATTTGATGTAATGTGTATGCTATTATTACATTTTAATAATTTACGAATCGAAAAAAAAAGTTATGAATCGAAAAAAAAAAAAAAGTTACGAATCGAAAAAAAAGTTACGAATGTACGATTTTTTTGGTTCAATAGAGACACGGAAAATTACAAATCGAAAAAAAAAAAAAAAAAAAGTTACGAATCGAAAAAAAAAGTTACGAAACGAATCGTATTTATTCGTACATTCGTAAAATTCGTAGATTCGTAATCGAAGCATAATTCATAATTTGATGTAATGTGTATGCTATTATTACATTTTAATAATTTACGAATCGAAAAAAAAAAAGTTACGAATCGAAAAAAAAAAAGTTACGAATCGAAAAAAAAGTTACGAATGTACGATTTTTTTGGTTCAATAGAGACACGGAAAATTACAAATCGAAAAAAAAAAAAAAAAAAAAGTTACGTATCGAAAAAAAAAGTTACGAATCGAATCGTATTTATTCGTACATTCGTAAAATTCGTAGATTCGTAATCGGAGCATAATTCATAATTTGATGTAATGTGTATGCTATTATTACATTTTAATAATTTACGAATCGAAAAAAAAAGTTCCGAATCGAAAAAAAAAAAGTTACGAATCGAAAAAAAAGTTACGAATGTACGATTTTTTTGGTTCAATAGAGACACGGAAAATTACGAATCGAAAAAAAAAAAAAGTTACGAATCGAAAAAAAAAGTTACGAATCGAAAAAAAAAGTTACGAATCGAAAAAAAAGTTACGAATGTACTAATTTTTTTGTTCAATCCATTCGAAGCACGTTTAGCAGCACCATTGTAAGGGACACGGAAAATGACCAATTCAACAAAAAAAAAAGTTACACATTTTTTCGTTCGTTTTCGTTCGTTTTCGTTTTTCGGATTTTCTTCATTAGTACATTCGTTGTTTCTAATTTGTTTTTTTCGGATTTTCGTTGTTTTTCGGATTCGAATGATTCGTTATTCGGATTCGTACGATTCGAACAATTCGAACGATTCGTTACGATTCGTTATTCGTATTCGTACGATTCGAATGATTCGTTCATTCGTACGAAAACGAACGAACGAAAATAACGAAAAAAAACGAAAAACGAAAAAAAACGAAACGAATTGCACATGTCTAATAAACCCTCATATTGCAAATGGGAGGGAATCCCCCGGAATCCCCGTCGACTCCCATACCTCCTTGGGCAGTCAGACCACTGAAACTCCTGCAAAAATATGACTCAAGGAGGTCAACCAAAGCCTTTAGTTACTACTGCAGGCTATACAATACTAAACTCAGCTAAAGCGATAAAAGTGAAAACGATGGGGGGGGGGGGTGGGTGGGCGTGGGCATGAATTGCCCTCTGAGAAACTAAAAGAAAACGCCCCAAACAATTAAAGAAAATAAAAATAAATAAAAGACACACCACTAAAAGTACAAAAAATCAGTTAAAGTTATGCCTCGTACACACGTAGGGACTTTTGCCGGCGGACCTAGTCCAGCGGACAATCCCGCGGGACTTTCCAGCTAGGTCCGCTGGACTTTCCGAGGGTGTGGACTTGCCCACACACGCACGGACTTCTCCAGCGGATAATCCGCCGGCCAAAAGTCCGCGGGACTTTTGAAAATGAACGGACTTGCCCACACACGGAGCAGTCCGTTCATTTCGAACGTAACTTCAGGTTACGTAGCTAGCGTAGGCAGTAAATGCCGCCGCGCTAGCTCCGCAAGCTGGCATGGATTTAAAGGGAATCCCCACGCCGAAAAAACGGCGTGGGGGTTCCCCCCAAATCCATGTCAGACCCTCATCCGAGCACGCAGCCTGGCAGGCCAGGAAAGGGGTGGTGACGAACGAGTGCCCCCCCCCTCCTGAGCCGTACCAGGCCGCGTGCCCTCAACATGGGGGGTGCCCTGGGGAAAGGGGGGCCGTGCGGCCCCCCCACCCCAAAGCACCTTGTCCCCATGTTGATGAGGACAAGGGCCTCTTCCCGACAACCCTGGCCGTTGGTTGTCGGGGTCTGCGGGCGGGGGCTTATCGGAATCTGGGAGCCCCCTTTAATAAGGGGGCCCCCAGATACCGGCCCCCCACCCTATGTGAATGAGTATGGGGTACGATGTACCCCTACCCATTCACCTAAGGTGTAAAATGTAAAGTACAAAAAAACACACACACTTTTGAAAAAATATTTTATTGCACTGCTCCGGGGGTCTTCTTCCGTCTTGGGGGTCTTCTCGCCGGACTCCCCCGCCTTTTACCAAGCTCTTTTACCGAGCGGGGGAGTCCGGCTACCTTCTTCGTCGTCGCCGCCGTCGTCTGGGGGTCTCGATCCGCCTTCGGGGGTCTTCCGGGGGTCTCTTCTGTTCTTGCGGCGGTCGTCGTCTTCCGCGCCGCCGGCGCCTTCTTCTTCTTGTCCTTCTTCTTGTCCTTCTTCTTGTTCTTCTTCTTCTTCCGATGTTGTTGACCCGACGCTCTCTCTGCCCGGAATGCCTGTGCCGCTCTGCGCTCGGACTTATATAGGGACATGGGGACAGGGTCACATGCACATGTCACATGGTGACCCCGCCCCCTTGTGTTGTCACAGTCCCGGAGGATGCTGGGACTGTGACATCGCAAGGGGGCGGGGTCACCATGTGACATGAACATGTGACCCTGTCCCCCATGTCCCTATATAAGTCCGAGCGCAGAGCGGCACAGGCATTCCGGGCAGAGAGAGCGTCGGGTCAACATCGGAAGAAGAAGAAGAACAAGAAGGACAAGAAGAAGGAGAAGGCGCCGGCGGCGCGGAAGACGACGACCGCCGCAAGAACAGAAGAGACCCCCGGAAGACCCCCGAAGGCGGATCGAGACCCCCAGACGACGGCGGCGGCGACGAAGAAGGTAGCCGGACTTCCCCCGCTCGGTAAAAGAGCTTGGTAAATGGCGGGGGAGTCCGGCGAGAAGACCCCCAAGACGGAAGAAGACCCCCGGAGCAGTGCAATAAACTATTTTTTCAAAAGTGTGGGTGTTTTTTTTACTTTACATTTTACACCTTAGGTGAATGGGTAGGGGTACATCGTACCCCATACTCATTCACATAGGGTGGGGGGCCGGTATCTGGGGGCCCCCTTATTAAAGGGGGCTCCCAGATTCCGATAAGCCCCCGCCCGCAGACCCCGACAACCAACGGCCAGGGTTGTCGGGAAGAGGCCCTTGTCCTCATCAACATGGGGACAAGGTGCTTTGGGGTGGGGGGGCCGCACGGCCCCCCTTTCCCCAGGGCACCCCCCATGTTGAGGGCACGCGGCCTGGTACGGCTCAGGAGGGGGGGGGCGCTCGTTCGTCCCCACCCCTTTCCTGGCCTGCCAGGCTGCGTGCTCGGATGAGGGTCTGACATGGATTTGGGGGGAACCCCCACGCCGTTTTTTCGGCGTGGGGAGTCCCTTTAAATCCATGCCAGGTCACGGAGCTAGCGCGGCGGCATTTACTGCATACGCTAGCTACGTAACCTGAAGTCACGTGCTAAATGAACGGACTTGCCGATGAGCGGCAAGTCCGTTCATTTCAAAAGTCCCGCGGACTTGCCCACTAACGGCGGGATTATCCGCTGGACTGCCAAGTCCAGCGGATAATTTGAAAACAAAACTTCAAACTTTAGTCCGCCGTACTTTGGCGCCAAAAAGTCCGCCGGCGCCCACACACGAGGGGATTATCCGCTGGACTTCAGTCCAGAGGATAATCCCGCGGGATTGTCCCTTCGTGTGTACGCGGCATTAGTCTTACTATCTATTGAAATTTAGTGCAAAGTAGAGATTTCTCTTAAAACCAAAATTCAATACAAAAAAAGCGCAATAGTTTTACTGAAAAGTATGTAAAAAGTACAAAAATAGCTAAACCTGAAAAGATTGATTTCACTTAAAAGGAAATGGTGCTTACACCATTTGCAATGACAAAACGGTGTCTTCGAAATCCAACAGTGGAAAAGATTTAAACCAATGAGTTTAACATTTAAAAAAACAGTTTCTCAGTTCCCGGTGTCTCACCCCTGAAATTGGAGCAATTTCCACCCTGGGATGATTTACAGGCTAAACAGTATAAAAGCCTTCAAATGTGGTTTCTTGCATATAACAAGGCCAAAACTGCACCTCTACAAAGCAAAATCACTAGAGTTGAGCGGACACCTGGATGTTCGGGTTCGGCAGGTTCGGCCGAACTTCAGAAAAAAGTTTGGGTTCGGGACCGAACTTGACCCGAACTTGACACCGAACCCCATTGAAGTCAATGGGGACCCGAACGGCTATAATAAAGTGTCGGCTCCCGTCCCCCATAATACAGAGAACAGTCATTGAAGTCATTTATTTTTAAAAAGTTAGTCATAAAAAGTGTTTGGGGACTCGGGTCCTGCCCCAGGGGACATGTATCAATGCAAAAAAAAACTTAAAAACGGCCGTTTTTTTTTTGGGAGCAGTGATTTTAATAATGATTAAAGTGAAACAATAAAAGTGTAATATTCCTTTAAATTTCGTACCTGGGGGGTGTCTATAGTATGCATGTAAAGGGGCGCATGTTTCCCGTGTTTAGAACTGTCTCTGCACGTCACGGGGAAAGCCATAGGGAAGTCCCCATGACGTTCCCATGCGTCAGAGGGGGGCGGGGTTACCAGGTGGCCCCGCCCTCCGTTATAAAAGAACTGTCAGCCCAAGCGAAGCCTCACACACTGGGAGCCTCCCATTGTGAGGAGTGGCCCAAAAAGAGACCGACGCCCTGGAAGAAGATACCGGAGAGAAGCCTCAGAGACCGACGCCATGAAAGAAGATACCGAAGAGAAGCCTCACCCAGCGGGAGCCTCCCATTGCGCGGAGCAGCCCAGAAGAGACACCGATGCTGGACGAGAGGGCCAAGAAGAAGCGGATCGGAGGAAGAAGAAGATGGAAGAAGAAGATGCCGGAAGGAGAAGATGAAGAAAGGAAGACCAGAAGAAAGAAAGATTTTAATAAAGGAATTGTCAAAGACCGTCTCCTGTCATTTTTACCATTTTTGACACTTTTTTGGTGAAATGGTAGGGGTACTTTTGTACCCCCTTACCATTTCACACAGGGGGGGGTCCGGGATCTGGGGGTCCCCTTGTTAAAGGGGGCTTCCAGATTCCAATAAGCCCCCCGCCCACAGACCCCCACAACCAATGGCCAGGGTTGTGGGGATGAGGCCCTTGTCCTCATCAACATGGGGACAAGATGCTTTGGGCGTCTTAGACCCCCAAAGCATCCTCCCAATGTTGAGGGCATGTGGCCTGGTACGGTTCAGGCGGGAGGGGGGGCCGCTCTCGCCCCCCCCTCTTTTCCTGCGGCCTGTCAGGTTGCGTGCTCGGATAAGGGTCTGGTATGGATTTTGAGGGGGACCTCACGCCATTTTTTTTGGCTGGGTTTCCCCTTAAAATCCATCCCAGACCTCAAGGGTCTGGTATGGATTTTGAGGGGGACCCTACGCCATTTTTTTTTTTGGCTGGGATCCCCCTTAATATCCATCCCAGACCTGAAGGGCCTGGTTATTGAATTTGGGGGGACCCCTACGCTTTTTTTTTTTTTGTTTTTTTTATTTTTTATCAATGACTTTTTTTTTATGAATGACTTTCAATGAATGACTGTTCTCTGTATTACGGGAGCCGACAATTCATATAGCCGCGAGTGATTTTAAATAGCTTTCTTTTCTGCAAAAATGACACTTTGTGCAGAGACAGTTCTAAACACTGGAAACATGCGCCCCTTTACATGCATACTATAGACACCCCCCAGGTACAAAATTTAAAGGAATATTACACATTTATTGTTTCAATTTAATCATTATTAAAATCACTGCTCCCGAAAAAACGTCCGTTTTTAAAAGTTTTTTTTGCATTGATACATGTCCCCTGGGGCAGGACCCGGTCCCCAAACACTTTTTATGACTAACTTTTTAAAAATAAATGACTTCAATGACTGTTCTCTGTATTAAAAGCACTCGCGGCTATATCAATATCAATTCATATTAAATCCCCGAACACCGGACCCAAACCCGAACATACAGTCAATTGTTCGGGTTTCGGGTCTGGGACCCGAACACCCTAAAGTCCGGTACGGACCCGAAACTTTACAGTTCG